>JAUEPR010000012.1:600000-1126150 GCA_030435655.1 Armillaria novae-zelandiae | reverse complement strand
TCATCCTACGCATGTTCTTCACGCCATCTTGTATATTCCACCGCTGTCCGTACCATCCCACTCATGATCTGCGCTATCATTAGCTCAAGAGTGGGTCGTCCCCTCTGAAAACACGCCGGCCACTTCGCCCTGTGATATCGCTGCTATAGTGGACGGGAATAAAATCGTCTTGAAGATCCTATCGCCGTGTTTCGAGTAGAGCGTAACCAGGATAGCACCTGGCGGGAGGATAGATCCAAAGACGGGATTGGAGAAGAAGGTAGATAGTGCCTGGAAACGGCGGTCGTCACAGTTGGAAAGACACGATCAGTAAGGGAAATAAAATGAAGACTTTGTGTCGTGCCAATGGCGGTGACGTCGATGCTTTGTTATGGTTCGTCGCGGCACTGCAAAGTTCTCAGAAAAAATCGTCGTCATACAGCAACGTTGAACGGGGACAGTTCAATACTTGAAAACCTGTCTTACTGAGGTTTTAAAAAAAGATTGGGGTGAATATCGCCGGGTAGGATAGAGAACCTCATGGGTGTCGAGCGGTAGCAAATGAATTGACCATCTACTACATACGACCAGTGATCGGTGCAATACCCGACTATATCTCTGAAGAAATCAGCGACGAAGACCACGACGACCACCCTAATGAATCCATAGTCAGTAACGCACAGATGAGAACAATTGTTGCTATAGACCTTGCGCCTGGTGGAATCGGTGGGGACAGGAGTGACATCCTCAATACGTTCAATCTTCATTCTGGCAGGGGCCAAAGCACGGAGAGCACTCTGTGCCCCAGGACCGGGTGTCCTGGTGCCAGTTCCACCGGATGCACGGACCTTTATGTGGAGAGCAGTGATTCCGACCTCATGGCATCGTGCAGCGACGTCCTGAGCTGCCAACATGGCGGCATAAGGAGAAGACTCGTCACGGTCAGCCTTGACCTTCCTACCACCTATACAATCTTTAATCATCCACGTAATAAGACGATACTTATAATGCACCGGTAACACGACAGATGGTTTCCTTCCCCAACAAATCCGTTACATGGACGAAAGTGTCGTTGAAAGAGGCGAAGAGGTGTGCAACACCGAAAACGAACTCGCCGTCAGTGACCTGAGGTACCAATGAGACGGTGGTTTCTTCCTTTGGCGGCTTAGATTTCTTTGGAGGCTAGAAATATTGGGATCATCAGCGTCATCCACACTCGCTCCAAGCCATCCATCGATTCCTGGGGGTCAGATATGGCGAATTTCAAGGGATATACAGGTATACGCCATCCGAACGCATCAGAGGAAGGATAGACATACCATGTTTTGATATCAATGAGTTGAAGGGCTTGAGGATGGCTTGAGGGATGGGAGTTGCACCAATTGATGTCGATTTCCTATGGAAATCGCCGAAGATGGGCCGACTCAGCTCATGATTCGGAACCGAGGGCGGCCGATGCTCATTCAAGTTGAGTCATGGAAGCACTAGACATAGCTGACCTAGAGCGCCGGAAAAAGTTCTTATTTCTCGTCTGTAGTTAAAGCGGATCATGCTATACCACCAGAACTTGAGTACAAGTCAGCATAACACAAAGCAATATCAACAACTGACAGGAATATGTATATAGTGATGGACGACTACAAAGTAAGTGACAGTGCGAAATGAAGGATAAGTAGAAAAACACGACTTAGACTGCGCTCGCAGACCCAGCATGACGCTCTGATGCTTCCAACTTTGCCTGAAGCTCACGTACTTGAGCTTCTGCTTCCTCTGCTCGACGATGAGCTTCCTCTGCTTGACGATGAGCTTCCTCTGCTCGACGATGAGCTTCCTCTGCTCGACGATGAGCTTCCTCTGCTCGACGATGAGCTTCCTCCGCTCGATGACGGTCTGATTGAGATGCCTGTGTGAGAGGTTAAAAGAACAACAGCACATCAAAGGGATAATTATACTCACCAGTGCTAGTGCAGCCCATTCCTCATCCCTTCTAGTTCTTTCTGCATCCCACTGCATCTTTACTGTCTCCGGCGTCCTCGCTGTATCCACTGATGCACCTCTACCCAGAACCGCTGCTTTTGGGTAAGCCGAACACACACAGTGCCGGGGACGGCGAGTGTGTACGTCTATATGAGGGTGCATCTCCATCTCGAGGATTTTCCAGATTGTGTATGCGAACCAGTAGCATTGCGCAAATATGTAATGGTAGTGCGGGGTGTTTCGAGAAGTGGTCTGGAGGATGTGAGTAAGATGTTCCAGGGCAACAGGTGAAGAATTATCGGAACGGGTGAGGTCCATTGTCATCAGAATCTCAAATTTCGTCTTCCCCAGCTCTCGTTTGATGCCTTTTCTGTCTGGAAAGATCATGAGCCTGTCAAGAGCGTAAGGGGCATTACCCTTGGTAATTCGCTTGACCTTGGCGCCAGAGCGTTGCAAACGGCTGGGAGAGTGCCAAGCCGTCAACTTGGAAGGTGAGGAGGTCGTCGCGGGTTCGACGGTGGGGTCGGCCTCGACATCGGACTCGTCGGTAGACGACGGATCTTCCGCCTCTGCATCTGACTCATCCCGATGCTGAGCTAAGTCAGCAAGAAGCCCGTCCTGCCCATCAGGATATTCTTTTGTATCGTCAACCAAGCAGGTCAACCATGAGGTACGCCGTTCGCCCACGACTCGTGGATTCCTTCACCGTCACAATGAGGAACTCGTGCTCCCAGGGACTGCTTTTGGTCTTTCGACACTTGCAGTATTCGACGCGTCGGACGATGATGTGGCCAAGGCCATACTGAAGGAAAGAGTTGATTTCTCTGAGAATATTGTCGACTGACGAGGCAGTTCCCCGGTAAACATCCTTGGAAAAAACGAGCATATGCGACTCGTTGAGGTGTCGGGGATCCATGATGAAGTGCACAAGTGAGTGGAAGAGCTGGGTGAGCCGCGACAGTCCCATCGTGTCTTGTCCCTCTTAAAACAGAAGCGGAGGGCAGGAGCACACGATGTCGATGTCCTTGAGGCAAATAGCCGCTGGCAATTCGGCCCAATCTGGAAAATCTGGTACCGCTACAAATTTTCAGGTCGCGAAGCGTGAGCACACCATCCTTGAAACATACGGGTGTCTATCTCGAGGTGTGACCAAAGATGAAAGAGTCATTTCGCGCATAAATGTCAACGGAGCCCTACAACAAGCTGCGTAGTGAGAAAAGGTTTTGCGTTAGACGCGGGCGCCAGAATATGTCCCGTTGTTTTCAAAACAGTACAACATTCGCTGTCTTGGCTTAAGGATGGTTGAACAGAGACGAACGAGAAAATCCTAAACAACAGTCCTCTTCAGTAAAACGTTTTATTGAATGGAAGGACAATGTTGCCTCAGTTAGCTTGTACCAGTAGCATGGGCTCTTGAACGTTACCCTTCGAGAGGCTTCAGTACCGATCGCTGTGAATATACGACAAGACGAACACCTTCCTGAGGACACAGCTTCCCATCTCCTTGTATCAGACATAAGCCGGCAGACCGAAGCAGTCAGGGTTATGTACGCGAACATTGTTCATCCACAAAATATGGTGTACATCATTTGCCAGCCCAGAGATCTAAACTATATGGCATGCTCTCCATCAAGCGACAGCATTTTCATGATCCAAGCGATGTAGAGGTCCCTTCCCCATCACGCATCAACACCATGGATTTGTTTGGGAAGCCTCTGTATACCGCCGCCTTTGGGTCCGATGTTGGGGATTCAACTGTATTTTCTTCTTGCAGGCAGTATAGCAGAAAAAAATGTCGCAGAGTATTCCAGGCAGATACATTGCAGCCATCGAGACATGATAGCGGTGATGAATTGAAGAAGGAGCAGGTGTTAAATGCCTGGAGAATCCAGATTACATCACGTCTTCGAAGGGTTGAAGGAAATTTTAATACACTAATAAGAGAGATATAAGTACGACTTTGGTACGGAAGAATACAAAACTCACTATGATCTAGGCAATGGTAAATTTCACAATAATAGAATATGTGCTGACTTACTAGTGACAGCTCGTTCTGACTTGTAGAGTTGTCGGTGCTTTGTCAGTAATGCCAGAAAAACATCGCTTGAGCGGCGCCGGAGCAGGATTGAACAACCATGACAAAACACGAGGGTTGCGGGAGGTAAGAGCGCTGCTTTGTTTGCTTTGATTTGCTCGGTTGACTGGACCGAACCAATACCCGGATCAAAAACAAACAGACAGCCGTACTCTCCCCCAACTCGAGTTGGAGACCGAGGTCCAAAGAGAGTTCTTCGACTTCGAAGGATTTGGATGTGATATAGGAGGAACAGCAGGAAGATGATACTCCCTGTTCTTGAGACGAGATCTGTCAGCACTGCGCTGTGCTGTGAGGAGTTCTTCATCTAGGTATACTCGCGTCTGACATTTATCCCAGTTGTGGACGTCGTCAGGCATATAGAGGAAATGCTCGACACGAATGCGGTACTGCAGAAGTTGGAGGAGAGCAGAATAGGGCAGGATGAGAAAGGATGTACGTTGCTAGGGAGCAGACTGGATTTCGATGAGGGTTCGTGAAGAGATCTGAGTGATTCAGTTTGCGAAATGAATGAGTACAGTAAGAGCGAAGCAATTATTGAAGGAAGTAGGTTAGCTGGTAGGTGCAAGGCTATTACAATTTACCAATGAGGAACTTAGCCTGTAATCACGAAGACGTCAGGGGTTGTGGTTGAAGGCTAATACTAAGCGCAATATTCAGGTTGGAATCAGAGGGCGCTCAGCATAGCTGCGAGTCCACGCAGTGAACGGTGAGTAGAAAATAGTCGGTATTGATTAAGATTCCCTCTACAAGGTGGTCCCAATGTGTCCACCAATGTTAAGAATCTGGGTATTTTGAGTAGTACACGAAGTAATAGATATTCGAGTAAAACCCAAATTGTGAGCGAGGATGTCCGTAAGCCGAGTTATAACCACCAAGAGGGATCCGTAAAGGTGCTAACAAGCGCTAGGCGTAGTTAACGTGGGGTCAGCAAGCGCTAGGCATAACTAACAAGGTTTCTGACAAGCGCTACGCGTAGTCAGGAAGCAATTGATTAGGCAAGCGCTGGGCGTAATCGATCAAAGATAAGTTGAGGTGGCGGTAATGACGGCATATTTCAGACTCCGACTATCTCCCCGAATTTCATGTTGAACTCGTATTTCGCCTTGACTTAATCCTTTGTGGCGCTGCCCGTGTACCCACCAGATCTCTACATCAACCAGGATATGACATGTCCAATCATACTCATTATCAAGTGAATGCCCAGTATGAGCTCTCTACGTACAATGGAAAACGAACGTCTTCCCATTTGGATGGCTCTCTCGAGACCCAAAAAAAGAGGAAGCAGCGTACTTCAGAACCCGATCCTCGTGCGTATAAAGAACCGGCTGTATTTTATCATCATTATCTCATCATCTGTAGATGCATCCAAGCGAGTGTACAACGCTAAAAAACACAGTAGAACGATTCAGATGACCGCTCCGAACAGTTAGTTCCCGTCAAGATGTCTCGGCGCTTCAACTTATATTAACGTCTTAGGGAAAATCGCTTCCTCTCTTTCGAATCACACGAATGGAGAAGGAGCAGAAAGGATTGATGGTATGTCTGTCCTCGTACGAAACCGTCTCACTCATGTCCCTCACATTCACGCAGCCAACGGACATATGTATCTTGTTGAAGATCCCACAAACCAGGTCAATGGCCAGCTCGTTCCAGAATTGCAGCTAGCCCGGTGCATGTCAACTCGATACAGGTCGTCGGAGTTCTCTCGCTGTGTTTCATGTAGCCGACGGAAGGCTGGAGATACTTGTCGATTTCAGGGCGTCCGCTACTTTCTCAAGGATGAGAAGGGGACTTTCATGGGTATGAGTTTTGCCACAAAACCATTGGGTGCGAGGCCCATTATAAAGTATCCTATGACTTGGAATATTCCGCTCTCGGACGAGTATATAAAGATCACAAAGGTATGTTTTGAGATGTTGAAGTATTTTGATAGCCTTATTGGATTCCAGCGAGCTACGGCTCGGGGATTGTTACCCATTCTTCAACAAGAGAGTGATCACATAAATGGGAAGGAGACCGTTTATCGAACTCGGGAAAGTAAGGTCAGGGCGACATGCGGTGTGTTACCTACCTCAAGGCAGAATCGTACACTGAATCAACTCATTCAGATACATGCATGACATCGCTTTTCTGCAATACATGGATGTGCCGGATATGTGGACGCGAAGCCTGCGCCGACTGCTTTGCACAAATTGAAAACCTTACAATGAACATTCATGAAGTCATTCATGCGGAGACCGTTGAGAAACAGGAGCGAAGGAAGCAACGCTCGAACCGAACTCTTCTTTCCTGCAAAGACCGCCACGATCACCGGGCAAGCGATTTCCTCCCAGTAACGCGGTTTTGCAAGGAGGAATTGGAGGAAGCTATGGTCGCAATGGAACTTGTCGTCATGGAGGCCGACAAGGATCCGATTGGTTGTGATGCACCCGAGATGACTTCCCCTGCTTCGGGTTCCAGCGTAGACAGCAACGGGGTGCGAACACTACCTGAAGTTAACTCACTACCCCAGCAGATAGTCAAATATTCCACCAACTATTCGCATCATCAAGACCAAGATCTCTCCTACGCACTCATACCCAAGCCGATAATTACACTTGCTCCTCCTGGACCGCACTTATATCCGAATGACCACAACCCGACAAATATACCAGACATGGTGCCTTTCCATCAGATTTCGTGCCTAAAGTATAACGAGGTCACGGATAATGTTGCTCAGATACACCTAACGAACGGTCAGCCACTCTTGATCAATGGCATGCTAGAAAAGCTGAAAATATCCTGGTCCCCGGAGTATTTTATCCGGCACCACGGACGTGAAGCGTGTCTCATCGAGGAATGTCAGACAGAGGTGTCGAAACCGGCCACTGTTCGGCGATACTTCGAAGAATTCGGTCGGTATGAAGATCGAAAGGAATGCTGGAAGCTGAAGGATTGGCCACCGTCGTCAGATTTTCAGTCTGTGTTCCCGGAACTCTACGAGGATTTCTGTCAGGCAGTTCCTATGCCCAACTACATACGGCGGGATGGGGTGATGAATATTTCATCACACTTCCCTTTAGAAACGGTTTCACCCGATTTGGGTATGGCTTCTTTTCTTTTCGTCGTATAATGCCATATACTAATTCTTCTCCCAGGTCCAAAGATGTATAACGCGATGGCATCGAATCAGCGACAAGGGAGTAATGGCTCTACACGATTGCATATGGATATGGCAGATGCGTTGAATATAATGACGTATTCATGTGCTGGACCTGATGGTAGTCCTGGGTGTGCGGCCTGGGATCTGTACCGGCCTGAGGACAACGATGCGATACGGCAGTTCTTGAAGCAGAGGTTTGGATTCGAAGACCAGGACCCAATTCATAGCCAGCAATTCTATCTCACAGAGGATTTGTGCTTGGAACTCTGGCAACAATATCACGTACAGAGTTACAGAGTGTATCAGCGACCAGGGGAGGCAATCGTCATACCAGCTGGGTGTGCACATCAGGTGAATTTCCTCCCTTTCGTCAACGACGCTTTTCTCAGGGACTTTTTCAAAGGTGTGCAACCTAGCAGATTGTGTCAAGGTGGCAATCGACTATGTAAGCCCGGAAAACATCAATCGTTGTGAGCAGTTGACGCGCGAATTCCGTGAACAGAATCGAAATGGACAGTGGAAGGAGGATGTACTTCAGCTGGGTTCGATGCTATGGTTTGCGTGGCAGTCTTGTTGTCGGCATGAAAGGGCATATCGAGAGGCGGCACCGTCTGCGTGAGATTTTATGTACACTATTTTATTTTGCTGTCTTGGTTTTGTTTATCCGATTCGCTGTAGCTTCCTTACTGTTATTTTATGACTAGTGAGAATGGTATTACGAAAAAATGTGACGACCTATAGGTGGATGGATATAATTGTTTCTTCCCTTTCTCTTAGCGGACCATGGCACCCAAGACATGTGTACTACATCAAATAACCAGGGCGATGCTGAAGCGTCCCCAGACTAGACATCAAATCTGCCAAGAATTGTTTTTTATGTCTTCGAGACGGAAGTGCATTATCGAGCCTGTAGAGAAGAGTCGCTCATCCCATACTAGCCAGGCGAAGAAAGAAGCTCCGACCGCAGCCTCAACCCAAAATGTCCGTGCTGTGGGAAAGTCATATCATTAACTTGTTGGGTATGCTTGATCTGTACGTTCTGTTCATTTGCCACCCGTACTCCGAAAGCTAATTCACACGGCTACCGACATCGATGCGTATGCTTGCGAGGAATGCGATGTCTTGAGGAAGGAAACAATGCGAGGTGATCACCACGAGCTCGGGCAGCCTTCCCTACGAATCTCCGATTGTAATCCGCCGGTGGACGTAGTCGCGACCAATCTGAAACTGACATCGCTCCAGAAGAATTTCGACAAGGGTGATCAACGACTTCCGACACTTGAAGACAGAGTTGAGAGCCGGTTATCCCCGATGGAAACAGTGCTGAAGGAATACTTCGCCAGTTCAGCCAACGGAAATCTCCCGAAAGGAAGTGATTGAGACATCTAGGCTGCCTTAGTTGCATGCACCATAGTCTATGTAACGAGACTACTGTGAAGATCTGTAGCACATGCCTACGCAGGCTTTCTCGTACCAGTAGGTACGCACATGTTATAGATATCAAGCCTACATCATTAACCAACACTCACCGAATATCAGGGCACTGACGGTCGCGTAGGATATATAAATTTCTTGCATTTTCTTTCCTTTTCTTTCCCTTTCTTTCGATACTCTTCTAGTACATTCTCTACTTACTAACATTCCAGAATATTATCTTGGTAGAATACATATGTCGAGTTTAGTAGTACACCACAAAGGCACCTAATTTTATCATCTTGAATTCCACGACCTAGCGTGAACCTGAGTGACAAAGCCGTTTATGCCAAGCGCTTTTCGGAACCATTGGCTGCGCCTAGCCCTTGCTGACCTCTCGGTCAGAACCTTCTAGGTAAAGTGAACCTTACTTCTTTTTAAACTCGCCTACTACGTACATTCCTCGTCGCATATTCTGAACTCGGTATCACATATTCTAAACACTGGTGGACACATCGTCTTTACCTTGTAGAAGGGATCTATTTCTCTACTCTTCCGACCCTCTTCAGCAATCTATCATCCATCTTCTTCTTCCATCGGAACACAACATACATGGCAAAAACTACCAGCCCTAGAACTGTCTCGTCAACTCGCCCTTCAGTACCGTTTAATTTCCTTGAGAAAGAGGACTCAGTGGTGCACGCTGGGAGGGATTGATTGGTTACGGTACATCCCCCAGTATTCTTTACTATCTGCAACAAAGCAGAAATATACATATACACGAATAATGGTACAGCTGTTACTACTTACATGATTATCAACTCGACGAATACAGGGAGCATCGCAGGCTAGAGGAAGCTTATCGTACAGTAAAGACAAGATCAAAAGAATGCTCGTCGTGCAAGAAAATCACACTGCGGAGACAGGAATGACGAGTAAGCAATGAAAGAGACCGATATCAATTGAGTCGTGAAGACAGCCTCATGCATGTTCTACCGGCGAGATGGAGTACGAGATAAAAGAGATAGACGTTGCAAAAAGAAGACGATAAAGGGATAATAATGAAAAGAGGATATGTCTTCAGGTCGCAAAATTCACATCGTGCCCGAATTTTGGGACTTGCTGCTTCCTTGACCACGTCTCCATTCCATAGGATATTCACACTTAAGCTGCCTTGTAGCGCACTGACTACAAACGAATGAAATGTCACTCAGTAAACATTGGCGTACAGTGTAGCATAGTCGACACTTACTAGCATGTCATATCTGCACTGCCCTCCATGGGCCTGTCGCAGCCTATTTTGCGCCCTCTACAAGAGTAACAGGCCAACTTGTTGGACTTGTTCGGAGGGCCAATGTTGTTACCCGGACTTCCCCTTCAACCAAGATTCATGGCTGGAGGAGACGGAGAGTCCCCGGCTGTGTTCGGTGATCCTTCCATGGGGCCTGGCATGTGCCCAATTTGACTAGGATAAAATGATTCGGCCAAAATCTGCGCGTTGGTATGAAAGAAGCTGTTCATGGATGCAGGAAAAGATGGAATAGGTGACACGACCGCTCCAGAGGAGGAGTCAGTGGTGGAGCTAAAGTACGGATGATTGGGGACCATATGGAGCTGGTGCTGCTGGGGAGAATTATCATACTAATTTCATGTGAACTCCAAGAAATGCAAAAGGAGAACCATGACTTACTTGGGAGAACTGGGCAGTTGTATCCGCAGGGCAATAACTGGAGACCCCATGAGAAGGGTACTCATGGACGAGGGTCGGTACCGGTATCATATTGTGATTCTGCCACGATCGGCATTCCCTGTCGTGACAGTGTGAAACGTAATTCCCGCCCATGGTGTACTCGGTACGGGGTGAAAAACTAGCAAGTGCAGCGAGAGCAGTTGCAGTCAAGGGAATCTGAGAGTGAAGCTGTGAATCCTATGGAGATATTAGGGCAAAAGCATACACTAAGAGATCAGAAAACATACCGTCGCCAGTGGCACAGGTCTTCATGTAAATGGGGTTGTATCGGATATGAAATTCATGCATAGTGGGAGTGACGTGACAGGGTACGTGCATTGATGGGTGGAGGTCACGTCTGTAACTCTACCTTGCATCAAGAGTGGCCGTGTATCACAGTTCGGCTCATAGCCTCCCTACGTAATATTTGCTGACAGTGGAAGCCAATGAGATGATTCGTGATCTGGAATGCGTGAAGGTGAGAGAGACCCGGGTTTTCAGTATCTGGGTGAATACGAGTGTGGACTGGGCTCAGCAGAGAGTGGGATGGTTGCATGCGGCACCATGGGAAGGAAAGGTGTTCGAGTAGAAGGTGTGGTGGTAGCAAGGAGAGAGCAAATCGAGAAGCAATACGGGCCTCCGCTGATGAACCTAGAGACTCCTGCGGGCAGAAAACACAACACCTAAACAGCAAGTATAATCAATCACAGAATCTGAAGGCAGGTTCTTAGCGAGTCTAGTCAGGCACCTCCGTGCAGTGACTATAGGTCCTAAATTCATAGCTTATTCAAGGGTACTTGGTGTTATGTCTCCAGCTACTGGCTCTGTATAAGACAAGGTTGGTTCGCGAAGCAGTTATTAAAAACTATCTAGTTCGCGAAGGTGTTATTGCAGCCTAGTATGCAGTGCGGTCTACTGTTGCGCTCGTCTTTGAGTGCGATGTCTAGAGGTGTGAGGATGCCAACAAAGGTGAACAACCACCTTCTTGGTTTATAGAGTAAAGCAAGGGATGGCGGGGTCGCGACTTAGTTAAGTGCGTTCGTAGTCACTGACTTGTTGGTGTATACGTCCTTAGTGCAAACACTAAGAGTTCTGTAGTCTTTGGTATGGGGGAGTAGTATCCCGAGCGTATTCTGTGTTTCTGGCTAATATACTTGAGTTTTTATACTAATTTTCTCTAATGGTTCGCGTAATCTAAAGGTGTCATTCTTTGTAACCGTAGTAATAGATTAGTGAGCTTTGCAAAGGGTTTGTAACACTATTATCGTTGCTATAACATCTCTTACTGAGCTTTATAACATATAATTGTGTATGCCAGTTTACAACATATTGTGGCATCCTTAGCTGACTGACAGATACTAGTTGCGCAGTGCTAGCATGGGTGATTCGTGAACTTCATTTCTTATTTAACTTCATGACCGTATATTTGTGTTACGAGTCCCGTAGCCGGGCACAGCCTGCGCACTTATGCGCAGTCGGTGATTGTATGGGTGGCATCACATGACTAATATTGCATCATGCTGCCTTTGTTTAGGTGATGACATGAATTGAATGACTAGTTTGGTGTCGGTCCCGTGGTAACCGGTATTGCCACGTACTTTGTGCCGTATTGATGATTTATGGTTCACGAACCATTATTGAATATGCGCTTCATGACCTAAATCACTATTTGGTGGGGATTTGACTTGTAACGGACTTGCAAGGATTGGTTAATTGAACATCCTTGCAAGTAAGAATTTAGTTAAATTGTTTTGTGTGCCCACAATTTCTGAGCGCACAGAGCCACGAGGCTCATCATCCCCTCCTGACTAACATTTTTATTGATTGACCCACGCATGCCTTCTGAAACGCTTCCTTTTGGTATAGTCCGGTGTTTTTCCCGAGGATCTTTGATTTTCTGGAATCAGGCATGGGTATGTCATTCCCGATTAGGGTTGATATGTGCCTGGTAGTCATTCTGGTAATTCCAGTAGAATTTCGAGTCATGCCCATGCATTCTTCTCGTTGCCCACTGGAATGGTTCGCGAACCAACGGCCTTCTCGTTTGGTGACTTTGGCCTTCTTGTAGTCGGGCCCAAGTCAGGTTTTTGCTTAGTCACATTCATATAAAAAGGGTATCCTTTTTGACTTTGTGTTCTTCACCAACGCCCTGCACATGTAACTCTGCTTGACTTGCTCCTCTTTGCTTTCCTCCCATAAACATGCCTCTTGCTTTCGATGCTACCTGCCCCTTCCACCAGGCTTTGGTGACTTTCCACTTCTATTTGGAACACGAGGCTTACGGTTCCCTCGCCGCACTGACTCCCGACATGTGGGTTCATGCAGCGTACATGTCCTGGTGCCGCCTCAAACTAGCTTGGTCGGCCAATGAAGATGGCTTCCCTGACAAGGAGGAGTGGTTTGATTTGGAGGACCAGCTGTGGGTTGCCTTGGGAAGTGTGGACACTTCCCTTGTTGTGCATTTGCGGGAGGAATTCCGCTATTTGGCAAAGGTCACGGTATGTTTTTCTCTTCGCGAATCATAATATTTTTATCGATCTTTTTGTTTTTAGAGTAAGGGTGGAATGGAAATCCGTCCTCTTCCTGAGGATGTCGATTCCAGTGAGGATTCTGGTTCTGAGTCGTGGGCTGATGCTTCAGCACCCCTCGTACTACCTTCTGTTCCTACGGGAGGTGTATGAGGTTCTCCTGTGGTTCCTACTGCAGGTCTGGTCCTCCCTTCAGTGCCTGCTGTTGCACCTGGCTCCCCTTCTGGTTCGGAGTATTTGTCTCCATGGGCTCGTCAACTTGCACCCCCCCTCCTCATGGATCGCTTGGCCAGCTTGCGGCCTTTGAACCCTCAGGAGGTTCAAGGCTAAGTTTGGTCCAGAGCTTTCTAATGGTATGTGACTTCTTGTTTTACTTCCTTTATATGTTCTAACTTTCAGTTGTAGATAACTTGGCTAGTTCAACAGCCTTTGTTTCTTTGTCACTTTCCCTTGGTGACCTTCGTAAGTGGGTCCGGGCTTTGTGTGAGTTTTCTTCCACGAAGTCTTTATTTTTAATTAACTTCTTTTTCTTTTTATATAGCTGCCAGTAGTCTGGGCCTTCGAGTCCAAAACATCCTCGCCTAACAAAGGCGCAAAAGGGCAAAGGCAAGGCTGTTGACCCTGGTATGTCTCTCTTCTTGTGTTTCATATTTTACTTTATTCATTCATGAACATATTTTCAGTTGTCCCCAAAAAGTGTGGTCGTCCTCACACGGTTAGGCCTCAGAAGCCTATTTTTAAATGCAAGGGTGGATTGGGGGAAGGTATCCCTTCCTATGCTGTTGAGGCAGAAGAACCTCATCTCCAACCCATTGGTCTCCTTGTCCCCGACAAGGACTTCAGTAATTACATGGGTTGTAATGATTTTTACTTCACGCAGGCCTCTTGGTGAATTAGTGGGGCATTTGGTATGTCTTTCCTTCTTTTCTTGTCTTAACATCATTCTGACTTTTGCTTGCAGATGCAAGAACCTTGCTGACACCTGCCATCGCATGGGTGCCCAATGTCAGTACTATTCGTTCAAAATCCGCCAAATGTTTCCAGTGTTCTTTTATGAAGCATCCTTGCATTGTCTTCTGTGAGGACAACTATATCAATACCGTTGAACAAGTTTTTGATCCTTCGACCTGTAAGTCCTTTTTGTTTTCGTGAAGCCTTTGTTTTTAATTGATTTCCATTCTTTCTAGCCCTTGCTGACTCTATTCAGCACGACTTGCGGTCCATCCTGGACCAGGCTGTTGCCACTTGTCAATCCTTCAGCTGGTACTGTCAACATGGTCTTACTTCAAACAGCAAGCCTGTGCTCTTCAAGCTTTAGGCCGAGCTTATTGATGAAGGAATGTGTTTGGCTTGCGAAGTGGCGGACAAGGAACAGGCTAGTGAAGAGGAATCGGAGGCTGAATAAACTTGTAGTATGGCTGATATAGTCCATGGGACTTCAATGTTTTTGTTTGTAGTTCTGCACCTTCGGGCTTATTTTGTTTTATATAGTTTTTGTATATGCAGCACTTCAAGTGCCAATTTCCTTGTTTGATCAATTGTCTTGTCTGAATGGGTGTCAATTTCCTTTTTAGGTTCGCGGAATTAGTGCATGTTTGCAAAGTCCATTCAAGGAATATGGTCATGTGCAATTTGGCTGACTTTGGCATGTGGCTTTTTGAATTTGCCAAGTCTATGTGTCCCAAATTAGATCCTTGATATGTCAATGACAAGGGTGCTGTTTTTGAGGGCCAGTGACTTCGTCATGTTTCCGAGGTGTAGCATGGTCATTCTTTTGTTACTGATATCTTTAGCTATGGCTTTTCTTTCACCAGTTCTCTTGTTTTGATCTGGTTCACAAGGTGTCATGTGTTTAATTTATTATATGGTGTATTGAAGACTCAAAATTTCTGGGTGAGTTTCTTTCATAAGTTGTGGTGGATTTAAGTTTGAATGATTGTGCAATGTATTCTGAGGTGGCTTGATGTGTCACAACATGGTTACATGTCTCCTCCCCCTGACTTTAATTTTTGAATGGTTTCGACCATCAAAAATTTTCCAGTCAAGAGTTTTTAGGTTCGTGAACAGATATGATGTCGGATTGTGAATTGGTGGAGCTAGTTCTTGTTTTTCGGGTCTTTATGGTTCGATCCACGGTGATGAGAATAAATTATAAGTCTGCGATGAATGGTTGCATCAGCCATCTCTGACTGTACGCATACTTTCTCTCTTTATAAAAGGTGAAAGTTTCCCGTCTTTTTCTCTTCACCCAGTCAATGTCTGTTATTGTGTTTCCTCATAAACCCCCTGCTTTGTCCAAGCTAGTTGCTCGTGTGGAGCGGTTACAAGCACTTTCTCTTCCAAAGAGTTCCACTGCCATCGCTCTTAAATTTTGGTTTCGTGAAGCTAAGGATCTTGAGGTGCATGTACAATTTTCCTTGCATGTTGTTATGCATCCTTAATTTCCTTTGTAGACTTTGATCTCGATCCATTATACTGATTTTTGTCAAAACATTCAGTTCAAGCGGTTTGCCGGCAGGATTAAACATTGCCTTCACGTCCATGACTACTATGCCGAGTGGGCCCTTATGTCCTGACTCAACGTTAATAGAGTCTCCATCCGTGGCTCCTCTAATCCTGTTCTTTCTAAAGTGGCACCCTCAATTATTGAACACCTCAAAGATATGCCCCCCATTGGTCCTACTCTTGATGGTGACATCCCTATGGGATCCCTGGCTGCAGGTAATGGTACAGACAGTTGGAACCGATCTTCCTGGTCCGATCCCCCTACACCTTCTCCCTCCAGAGCTAGTACTCACTCTGACCGTGAATTTGACTATGGCAGAGTGCAGCAGGCTGAATCCGGTTCACCCGATGTGGACCCTTGGGTGCGTTTCTTTTTATGCTTGGTGAATTTCATTTACTGATTTGTTTTTCCCAGGACGACTCGCCTGAGGGTGACTGGGACGAGCCTCCAAACCTTGAAGGTCTCGTGGCTTCAAGAAGGAACCTTGAAAGCCGCACAGAAGATTGCTGAGAAACTTTCTGAAAGGATTCCTCCTCGCATCCCCTTTGAAGGTCAACAATTTGGATTTGACCTTCTGTGCCTTCTGCTCCAGTACTCCTCGCCATCCTCCTCACGAATGTCCTGCTCGGTCCGTGAAGGTACGTTTTTGGCCTTTTCTGTTTTCCTTCACACTTAATTATGATGTTTTAGGTGCATCGTCCTTGCTTGTCTTGCTTAGCGAGGAACGAGGAATGCGTGTTTATGGGTCTCAAGGTTGAGTGCACAAATTGTGCCCTGTCACTGGGGCCGTGGTTGTGTTGGAGGCATTCCTGATAGGAATGTCTTAGCTTTCCCCTTTTCCAGGGATTCCAATGAGCAAGTGGACTCGGTTATGGCCAAGATTAATGCCATGACTTTGGCTACGGCTCCTTACGGTCCAATCAGTGGTAAGTCTTTTTATTTTTGCTTCGTGAATTACTTTTCTCATTCATTTTCTTGATAGCCGGCGCCACCACATCTGACGCATCTCGTGCTCAAGAAGTCGAGGATTCTGCGTGAGCCTATGTTGCTCTCAACTGGCGTCAGTTGACCTTTAATGGTCCTGAAACTCTTCCTTCTCTTGTCGCCTCTTGCAACATGTTATTCTCACATGTCGAAGTCAATACCCACGAACTCCTTGCTCTTTTGAAGGTGCGAGCTACGCTGACCTCTGAGTATCGAATCGTTCAGGCCAAGTTGGAGGAGAAGCATGTGGATCCCAGCAACAACTTTGGACCTCCTATCCCCCTGTCTTCTGCACGAGTCAAGAAGACTTCTAAGGGGAAGGATCCTCAGTGGTGGTAAGGTAGCTTTGCAGCCATTCTTCTTTTTGTATTTTTGAACTGTAGTGTATCGTAGTCATGTGTGTCATTAAACATTGTTCAACCAACGTAGTTTGTGTTTTTGTTACTTGTAGAGACTGTGGATAGTTTGCATGGTCGTCCCCCCCCTCAATACATATAGCTTTGCGAAGGGTTTCAACTCCCAAACTGTTGGTGTGATTTATGCCAGTTTGGCTTTGTTATGCTCGTCTTCATTATCTGGTAATTTGTCGAGCACATCTTCTTCATTACTGTCTGGTAATTGTTTCATTCTGGCTGGTGGTACGTCAATTATTGCATTGATGTCTGGGATTTTTATCTTTTGCCTTGTGAAGTAAGGAATTAATCGGTAGGCGGCTATCGGTCTTGTGAATGTTGAACCATTGATCTCACAGAGGATGTAGGCGCCACCCTTGTTCCGTCCTAGGACCACTAAGGGACCCAAGTAACGGGGTCTCATTTTTCTGTTAAGTGCCTTCTCTATTTGCATGTTCCTCATCAAGACCAAACTTCCTTTCGCGAAGTTAAAATCTTTTATTGAGTATTGGTAGTCCTCTTCAAATTTTAGCGCAGCTTTACACCTTGCATCGTAGACTTTGGATTTAAGACGTTCCAAATCTTCCACCTGTTTTTGTAGGCTGATCGCTCTTTGCGCTATAAGTGAGGTGGTGCTTATAATGTTGTCTGGGGGTGGCATCAACCATGTTGATTCCACGATGTCCAAAGGCAATAATGGTTCTGTGCCCGTGGCTGCAAAATATGGTGAACAACCCATTCTTTTTCTAATGGTTATTCTGTCGGACCAGAATACTGAGTATGCATTCTGACTCCAGTTTTTCTGGTCGCCCTTGGACACTTTGAATAGTTCTTGGTGCACATCAAAGTGCGGTCTTTCTGTGATCCCATTGGCTCACGAATTATATCTGGATATTCGGATATGATTGATATGGTATTTCTTGCTGAGATATTTGATGGCCACTACAAAGGCTTTGCCATTATCAGATACAATTTCCACCAAGCTTCCCCAGTGGCACAGTATATCTTTGAATATCCATTCCCCTATGGTTTGTGTGGTTTCTCGTCTTAAACATTGGAATTCTGGGTAATGGCTCATGGAACACTGTCCTTGAACAATATACTTGAATTGCCCCAACATCGGCATTAACATTGTATCTATATACATCTTCGCAAAGAGAGGTGCAGGTACTGCAACCGTGGTGGGCATGTAGATTTGTCTCGTTTGTCGTACTTGGCATAGATGGCATGTACTCATGTACCATGCAATATCAGCTTTCATGTCTGGCCACCAATATCGGATTTTAACTAGTTTGTGAGTCGCGTAGAACCCTCTATGAGCTACTTCGTCATGACAGGCTATCATGACTTGGATCCTTTTTGACTGGGGTATGACAAGTTGATGCTTGCCTTGCATACTTCAGTGCCATAGTCGACCATCTTTTTCGAAGAAGTTCATAGCATATTGTATGAACTTTGCATAGTCTTCATCATTGATTTGTGGTGGTCAGACAAGGTTCGTATGCCATTGTAAGATGAGTTCTAGTCTCTTGTCATGCAACACTTGTTGTGCGGTTCGTGGGACTTCATTATATGTTAATAACATGTTTTGCTCAGTTGATTCTGTTGTCTCTTCTGTGGTTATTGAGAAAATGTTTAATGGGTTGGGGATTCGATTTTGGATTAGGCTGTAATGTGTGTGTAGGAAATCTTCCATCCCATCTTCAGGTGGTGGAGGATCTCCTGCTTGAGGGGGTCACCTAGATAAGCCATCAGGCCCATGTCTAGTTCCTGGTACGTGCACTAGCACGAAGTGAAATGATAAAATTCCTATGATCCACCAGTTTACTGCAGCTGATGGTGCAATGTCGGGGTTTTTGAGCATTCCCTTGATGGCGCTTGCGTCCACTTCTACTATGAAGGTGGGTAGGCCAATCAGGTATAATTTACAATCTCCTAGGGCTCTGTATAGGCTGTAGATTTCTCTCTTAGCTTGCGAATACCCGCATTCACGGGGATTTAAGGTAATGGATCCAAACCTCGCAAAGTATCTGATGGACGGGTCGTTTGGGTCGCATTGGGCTAAGTAAAATCCAACTGCAGCTGGTCCTGTGTCCACTGCTAGAATAACAGCGCCATTTGAACTGTAGGTTATCGGCCTTAAAGCAGGGCTCTGTTGCACAGCTTCTTTTAACTTTTCTTGGGCCTCTATTTCTTCTGAGCCAAACTTGAATTCCACATCTTTGCAGAACAACTTTGTCAATGGGAGTGAGTTCTCCGCAAAGTTCTCTATAAAATTGCATAGTACTCCGGCTGTCCCCATGAAAGCTCGAGTATCGGATATGTCTTTGCATGGTCCCCATCTCAATATAGGGTTGACGATGCTGGGTAAGGGTAAGTGACCTTGTTAGGTACACCGGTGTCCTATGACTATGATTTCGGCACAGCAGAGGTACACTTTCTTGCCAGAGAAAGTACCACGACAATATTTCATGTGTTGGACTATTCTGTTTAAGTTCGCAAAGTGTTCCCATACAAATCTGCAGATGCCGGGATTTTCTGGTATCATTTCATAGGTATTGCCCACTTCATATTGTGTAGCTGGTCTGCAAATGGGTACATCGTCAATATACGGGATAGTATATCAAGGGATTTTGGGTTGTAGAATGTAAGTAACATCATCATGAAAGATGGGTACTGAATTAGTCCAGCCCATGGGTAAGGTTACTAGTCGTAAGGCGCCATAGGGTGTTTGGAAGGTGGTAAAGTCATGGGAACTTTCAGCCAGCATCCATTTGTCGTATCCAACGAATAGATCTAATGTTGCTACACACGCCCTGCCTGCAAAGTTTTCTGCTAATTGATCGGTGATAGGGGGCAGGCCTGAGTGCGCGATAGTGACTTTGTTAAGTGGTTCAAGGCTATGAACAATTCTCAAACTTTTGCCATCCTTCTTAAGCATGGTAAACCATCGCGAACGGTACGAAGAATTTGATGGTTCGTATACCCCCACGTCGAGCTTAGTCTTAATGATTTTACAGATTTTACTGTAGATGCCTGGGGGTATTGGTATGTTTCTGAGTACCCAAGGGGTGTGTTTGATTACTGGGATCTCGATGGGAGGGAAGAAGTCTTGTCTGAAACTCCCTCTTTCAGAATCTTCCCAAGTGAATGCTTGGTCCTGAATATTCATGAAATGGTGCATGAGTTTTACTTCTTCCGACCACAGAAAACCTTCGTTATGGATCGAGTCGATGTACTCTTTTCTTTCTGTGGTATACCTACACAAAGGTCTGAAGTCCAGGGGTAATGGTGATAATTTTGGCATGTTTTGTAAAGGGTTGCCCTTTATGTTATGGATAATCCTGAACTTTTCAGGTAGAGTGGCGAGAACAGGTTTCGTTTTGAGTGCAACCGGTTTATACTTCTTGTTCGCATAGATGGAAGCAGTTTTCTCAAACCATGGTGCATAGTTTTCATCACCAATTATATTTGAGCTGTATAGATTATACATGTACTCGAGTGGTTGTGGGTTAGGTGCTGACTGGGGTTTTACGCTATGCTGCACGTAGATAGGCATTAATTTTTCTGTTCGCAGACCATCTAACGGTCCTTTGTTGGAGTTGAGTTCTTGGGTAGAAGGAATATTCAGTTGGGTGGGGTCGCACACTGATAAATATTGCATGGCAAGGTTCAACTTTGTGAACTGATTATTGGTAGCATGTGCGGAAATAATAGGTTTTTGATTCGTGTCCAGTTCTATGACTATGGCCACTTCTTCTTGATCAGGTAGCCAGTCTTCTAGTCAGGGATCATCTTCGTCTGAATAGGCATCATGTGTCATGAGCCTGATACGACCCCTAGGTCTGGTGGGAATTGTAGCTGTTTTCCCCGTATTGGGATCATGAATTGTAATAGTCTGATCTTGATTTTTGTAATTTCTTACAATGCTTCACGTTGAAGAGCTGTCTAAATGCACAGAGCTAGAAATGCAACAGCGTCGAAGACACCGATCACACCCACACCCAACACTACACACACAAACACGCTCAAGTTCGTGGGGGGATTCTAATGCGATGAAAGTAGCGAACCAATACAATTCAATTCTCAATATCTCTAAGATACACGCGCAGCAGTAGCGCTCATATAATATCTAGATTTCTCTAAGTCCAAAGGCTTTTCTCAAGAACAAGAGGGTGCGACGTCTCTCGCTGGGCCTCAAGGCAAGGGTGTATAACACAACACAACTTCGTCAAACGTCTCCACAAATTTCTAACAGTCGCTCGGGACTCTAATAACCACTGCACACACTCAATAACACCCTAAACACCACTTAAACGACTGCGCTCGAAGCAGAAACCAATTCCTATTAAATTCAACACACTAATAAACCTCGCGTGTCGCGCGCTAAACCAAAACCTTCGCAAACCCGTGGAGAAGTGTCTACACAGACACAAGACTCCGAAACTTCCACAAGAGCCACAGGGTTTGAACCTACGCGCTCGAGCTTCCAACCGATCGTAGACTCACAGGATTCAAACCTATGCAATCCAGAGAAACCCCGTCCGACAAGCCAAAGGGTTTTAACCTTTGCCAACCTGCGGAAATAACACAGAAAAGCGAACACTAATCAAGCCAAAGGGTTTGAACCTCTGCACCTGTAATGCCTCGCGTCACACAAATGCCCTCAAGAACTCGAAAGGGTGACCTTCAAGACACCGTACTCTTATTCTCTCACAGAGCGCAAGTCAAACCGAAACCAGACTCTCTGCACGGAGTGCCGCGCTATTTTCTTGTTTAAGCGCGCGACTTAAATCACACAATAGATTTCTGATATGGGTTGTATTCTCTCTCGAAGTTCCTAGCTACTCTAAGTGCTAGAGCGCGTGGCTGAAAAGCTTTGCACTATTACACCGGGGGCTCGAAACTTGTACTCTACATCTACACTACAGTATTTATACAATTCTACATCATACACGTCGATACAACTTAATACCGTACTGTTAGAACCTCGGAACATTATTCCTCGCAATGCGCGCGCGTTGTTATAGCATGCCCGGGGCTGGACACTTGGTTGGAGGTCTATCTCGAGACCAGACTCTGTTTCCTCATGGTTGAGACTCCACTCGCACTGCGCTCTTTGCGTTGGTATGTCACTCGTCATTTCCTCGGAGTATACCTGGACTGACAACCAATCATATAGGCTGTATCCTATTCTAAGGTTGAGTTTCTAGGTTTCTCTGGTTGGTGGGGGATACCCATGGTAAGCCTAGGCACTGCGCTCTTTGGCCAAACTGGGTTCTCTCGGAGTTATCTATACTCAGGCATTATTTGGGACACGCGCGCGCGTGCCGCGCGATCAGGACCCTGTGCGTCATCAATCAATGTGTCACGTAGTTCTCTTGGGATCAGGCATGTCTTTTATTACGTCTGCAGATCATGTATGCAATCTGTTGATAGTGCATTCAGTATCGAGTGCTGAGCTCTTGTACTTAGTGTGACCTCAATGAAATATCATACTAAGTTAGAGCATGCACTCTACCAATAGTCACTTCTGACTTGCGCGCGCATGCGCGCGTTGTTCTACCGCGTGCGGTGTTGATATCACTGCGCTCTATGTCTACTTTCATACACACGTGCAGCGCGCATGGCAGATCAATCCTTCTCATATCATGTCTGTCTCTCATCAATTCATTGGAGCGCATCTCTGATCTGCCTCTAGTGTATTCAATATCAAGTGCTGAGCTCTCATACTTAGTGTGACCTCAACCAGTATCATTCTAAGTTAGAGCATGCACTCTACCAATCATCACTGAAGACTTGCACGCGCGCGCGTTGTTACACTGCGCGCTATCTTGGTTTGTTCACTGCACTCTATTGGTTTGACACTGCGCTCCATGTCTATTTCCATCTACGCGCGCGGCGCGCGTCTTTTCATGCGCTCTACTTCTATGTTTCTATACGCGTGCGGCGCGCATCATAGATCAATGTAGTTCTCCTTGTATCATGCCTGTCTCTCATCAATTCCTTAGAGTGCATGGCTGATCTTCATCTTAGTGCCTTCAGTATCAAGTGCTGAGCTCTCATACCTAGTGTGACCTTGACTAGCATCATTCTAAGTGAGAGCATGCACTCTACCAATTGTCACCCAAGGCCGTACTGCGCGCGACTCGGTATCGTGCTCCATACCTATATTACTGCACTCTGTGTGTTTGACACTGCGCTCTATGCATATAGCACTGCGCTCTATTTGTATCTTTCGTTATCTCAGTACCCAGCCATTATGCAATGCATGTATTGATACATTTCGCAAAATTACATGCGTAGACACGTTGCGAGCGTGTCAACGTAAGGGTATCAAATGGTCTCCCGAGTAGGATATCATACACGGATTGTCTAATGACATGAACTTGCAAGTATAAGGTGATGTCGCCGAATAAAAAGGCAATGTTTCATGCAAGGCCAAGCGAACTATTTAAAGTCCCATTGGTGGATTGCATATCTATGATTACCGAGGGGTCATAGGTTAACCCAAGGCAGTGACACACTGCTTCTGACATCGATATTACTTGTGATCCCAGGTCAATGATGCATTTGACCTTTAACTGATGGTCCATGATAGGTAATATAGACTGCAAAGCAATAGATTCAGCTGCACACTTAAGTGGCCCTATCTTTTCGCCTTTCTTGATGCGATCTTCATAAGGGTCACAAACCACAAAGGCCCCTTTGGGGAGCTCTTCATGAGCCGCTGTTACTGTGGTATGTTCAAATGTTTGAACTACAGGGTTGGGTTGCCCATATAGTAAGGTAGTTTTCACTGAGGGGTCCTCAGATGGGACTTTAATCTCGACAGTGCCGGGCCCCATGTACAAAACATCATTTTTGAATTGTTCAACAGTGGGTGGCACCTTTCACTTCATGATGTCATCTTTTGTCATATCACGGATCTCGGGTGATAATGAAAAGAGTTCGCATTGGGACAAAGTAACTGGGGAATCCATGGTCCTCTCGTATACATGTCTTGCTACTAAGGAGTCTTCTATGGGAGCCTTTGTCCTGTAGGCTGGCTCGTGTTTGCGATTCTTCTTCCTATAGTCAGGCTTTGCACCTATGTTCCGATCAATGGGTGGGGCATAGTTTGCTGGGCGAACTGAGGCACAAGGATGTATATCTTCGGGGATAACTTCTTCATTCAGGGTCTCCCCTGATTGCTGTTTGGGGTTCGGTACTATTTTCGATATCAGCGTCGCAAATGTTACGATTTATTTACTTTCTTACCCTTTAACCCTTCACATTGGCACTATATGGATCATACTCATGACAGTCGCATCAACTTCCATAAATCTTCACCATCACTGTCACTAAGGACTATTTTTAGAACCATCTTTCTAGTATATAAGTAGCACGCTTTCAGCTGTAATACTCAGCTTCGAGCTAAAGTTTATACAACCTCATTCTTCTCTCGATCCACTCGCGACAATCTGACTGTTGCACTAGTCTCTGACCACAACCAGACAAAACTGAGACTCTGTTGGACTTGGGTATTACCCGGCATAGCCTAGCAGTTTACTCTAGTTTGGTTTACTCAGGGCTAGTCCTAACAATTAGCTCAAAGCTTCCCTATATTTCCTTGAGTGCTAGCCACCACTGGAACCCATGAGCATCACCCCAGACATCACGACACTCGACCAAAACATCCTAATCGTCACACTAGTATCATCTAGCATCGTCTTTGGAGTCTCTATTGTCGTCCTAGTCTACTTCGGCAACAACCTGCAGGCCTGGTGCATTCGCACTTGGCCAGCGCCTCAGCCAGTCCAACAACCCATTCCCCTACAACCTGTCCCCTTCCACCCTAATCCAACCTATAATGTTCCCCTCGGACCCCTCCCCCCCCCATGGGTCCAGCCGACGACATCGATTGCAAGGCTTCCTGAGACTGCCAACCTCCCGGCGGAGGACAATACCAGGAGCCCTGACAGAAGAACCAATGAGTCCGAGCCCGAGAGCCCCATTGCTGGACCTTCCAGGGCTCGGGACTCCCTTCGCCCAAGACTTAGAACTCCCAGAATCGAGGAGGACCTCACCAGCCAGAACCCATCCAACTCTAGTCGAGAGACCATTCTCAGACAGAGCCCCCCCCACGACACAGACATCAACACAGAACCCCCGCCGCGGAGTCTACGGGTTACGAACCCCGATACTCGAGGAAGATTCCCCCCCGACTCTCCATCTGAACCTCCCTCCCCAGACTCGGAGGCCATCTCTATTCACGAGACCCCGAGGGCAGGACCCTCCCAATCCATACCAGTTCCGACTCCAGGAGAGTACGTGGAGGTCGAGGGAAGATTCATCATTTGGCCAGTCCTTCGCGACACCCTGGGCGACGAGCAGTGGGCCCGCGAGCTCAGGAACGAGCGTCTATCAATCGCTTGAGTCGGAAGGCCCCAGCCGGCAAGGCAGCCCTGGGAGACCAGACGACAATACAACGCGAGACAACGAGCCCTCAGCCAGCACGAGGACCCCCTTCCCCGAAGGGTGGAAGAGATCCTCGCAAGAAGCGAGCTCAACGAGAGCCCCTTCTATCCAAACGGACCAGACAGGGTCTGGCCGGACCTCACCAACCACCAGCGACGCCTCCTCGGAGAACATCGAGCAGAGGCATGGAACCTTAGACGAAGGGATTACCTCCGACGAGGAGGAGAAGACCCGGGCTCGGTGGAGCTCTACAGAGGAACTCGAGGCTATGAACTCACCCCATCTCAGCGAGAGAGGGAACGAGTATATGGACCTCGACCTGGAAGAAGAGTACGAGAAGGAACTCTACGAGAAAGAACTGAAGGAGAACTTGAGGTACTCTTCGAAGAATTGGGAGCCCTACAAGAGACCTGGGAGAGGATCAACCGCGACCTCACCTATGATGAGTGGGTTGGAGAGGAGCAGATACGACGGGATGAACCCGTTCCAAGGTTCTACACCCAGGAGTCCGCCATGGGAACCTAGGCCGTTACCTGATTCCCCCCCTCCCCGAACCAGGAAACAAGAATATTACCCCTGGCCAACCAGGAGCCGACTAGTCGCCAGGTCGGGAGAAGCCAGCGGATCAAAGAAAGAATACACCGAGGAGGGAAAACTCCTCTCCCCGGAGGAAGTAAGGATCCGAAGAGAAGCAGTTGCACGAGAAAGAAGCGACATGGAAGAGGTAATCCGAAAGGAACAAGAAAAGATCCGACAGCTAGTCGAATACTGGGACCTCGATCCAGTAGAAGGAAAAGGAAAGGAACCGGCTGAACCAGCCCCCCCGGTTCCCCCTAGACCCCACAGAGGAAGGAGACCCCCAGACCCCCCTCCCCCAGGACCTCCCTCAGTAGGGCACAACCGAGACAGATTCTCAGTCCCAAGATGACCTCCGAAATACCCAAGGCCACCTGACGACGGATGGCCAACGGGCCCCGCCGGCAATGACGACCTGTTCCCCTCTGTGAAACCCACCCTGCTGCGCACCCCTCTTCCCTTTGAAGGAAAACATGACGACATAATTCGATTCTTTGGAGACTGCGTCGCATATTTTGAAGTACACGACTCTTACTTCCACCCCACCTTAAAAGTCCCGTTCGCAGCCTCCTATTTCGAAGGAGCAGCAGCCAGATGGTGGACCACCAAACGGATGGAATTCTACAGTGAACGACTAGAAAGGTTCCGCTACCCGAACTGGCGAGACTTCATGCATATTGTCCAGGAACAGTTCATGGATGCCACAGCAAAGGAGCAACACGAGAAAAAGATGATGGACCTCCGGATGGGGAACGGATCGGCCGTAGTGTACTTCCAGAAACTGGAAGGAGAAGCCCAATTAGCAGATAGAATCCAAGACACTGGAGAAAGGGGAGCAATGGTCAGGGCACTCCGACAAGGAGTACCCGAAGACTACATCAGGTTCATCACAGACATGGGCATGAACATCCCAAGACAATACGTAGAATGGAAGAACCGCTTAATCACCATGCACAAACAACGATCCGTCGCCTTGGCCTACAACCGAACCAACTACAGAGGACGACGTCCCGACAATCGCCCAAACAACAACGCCAGCAGCGGGCAAAAAGCTGCTGGCGCGACAAGTGGGACAGGGGACAAGAAGACCGCCACCGGGACGACGTATGGAGGAACGGGAAAACCCATGGACATAGACCGGATGCGAGCCGAAGGAAGGTGTTTCAATTGCAACCAGAAGGGGCACCTAGCCAGGGACTGCAAGGAACCGAAGAAGGAAAAGAAGAAGTGGAATTCACAGGAGCTGCGAGCATTACTTGCCACTGCGGAAAAAGAGGAGAAGCAAGTCGAGGAGAAGACGCCCTCGACTACAAAGATAGAGGAAAGGAAGTAAAAGACGGGGCCGACAAGTGAGCGATTCCACTTGCTCGGCCGGACTTATTAAAACCCAGGGTGTGTGCTCGTCTCCGACTGGTCGGACTTATTGTACTTCTGTAGTTACCACGTGTTTACCTATGCATCCGAATATACCCGTTTCGACACCTTCCAGAACGACCACACCAAAAGAATCGCACAACCGTTACGCTCCGCTTGCAGCCAGAAAAAGATATAAAAATGCCCTCTGAACACCCCACTTCCCCACCCCCCTGGACCGACCTCCTCCCCCTAGGCTCCTCTGACCATTCGAGAGCACCTACGATCCCCGGCGTGTCTGCTCAAGGCGCAGGAATGCATCCAACTGCGACAAGACTGAACAATGTTCAATCGCCGGACGCAAAGGGAACAACCATTAGGGAAGCCGTCTTGTCAGAGGAGGGATCCGACAAAGGAACGGACGACAATGAACACCAGGAAGAAGAGTGGGGAAGACTCAAGACAGCAAAACCTGACGACCGGGATCATAGGGAAGGGCCCCCCAAGATCGTCACCCGGCGTCAGAAATCGCAAACGCCCATGAGAAGGGCCGAACGGGGGCCTGCACGCCCCAACAGCCACGCACCACCCTCGTAGAAGTACCCGACGAGGATGACGACACGGCCTACCGGATATGGAAGGAAAAGCAACGGCAGGAAGAAGAGAGGGAGAGACGAGAACCCCCTATTATCCCCGCTAAAGATCAGGTATGCATCCCTCCCCCGGGGCACACCTGGTTCAGACCCTTTGAGGTCGACTGGACCCTCCGGGCAATTCGGGAAGCGCGTACTGAGTCCAAAGCCCGAGCTGCCCTTTCACTCTGGGTCCATCGGGACCGGGTCGGCGAAATCATAGCCGACCTAATCGATGAGCTCAAGGTAGGAGGGGAGGTCGCGAAAGAATGACTTTATGAATTACGAGAGCCTATCCGATATATCCGTCGAACAGAGGGAGCATCGTCACGAGCTTTGATTCTTCCGGTGATCATCGAGACCCTCGCCGACAGACGAACCCTAGAAGTCAATGGACTCGTCGACAGTGGCTGCACGGGGAGCTCCATCAATCGAGCCTACGTAGAGAAGCATCAGCTACCAACTTCGAAACTGACAGTACCCGTACCGGTCTACAATGCGGACGGTTCCCGGAACAAGGCGGGGGATGTCACTGAGTTCGTAGAGTTAAGGATGACAATTGGCGGCCATAGTGAGTGGATCGACCTTGCCGTCACGGACCTGGGAAAAAACGACCTCTTCCTCGGCCACAACTGGCTCAAACGACACAATCCAGTAGTTAATTGGAAGTCGGGAAAAATCACGTTCGCCCGCTGTCAATGCCACAAAAACCCCTTCCCATTACCTGATGCCGATCCTGAAGACAGATGGGATGAAGAACTAGAGGAAGGGGAGACCATCCTTGCAATCGACTTTGAACAAGCCCTTGAAATCCGGGCTTTACATCATGCTAACGAATTCGCCGCGCAAGCGAATGCTGGGAAGGAAAAGAAATCATTCGAAGAAATGATACCCCCAGCATACCAAGAATTTAAGGATCTCTTTTCCAAAGAGAACTTTGATGAACTCCCCGAACGAAAGCCATGGGATCATGCGATAGAACTAACCCCCAACGCGCAGTCGACCTTAGACTGCAAGGTCTATCCCCTCAATCGCCATGAACAGGAAGAACTCGACAAGTTCTTAGACGAGAATCTCGCCTCAGGACGTATTCGACACTCAAAGTCGCCCTTCGCCTCCCCTTTCTTTTTCATCAAGAAAAAGGATGGCTCCCTACGACCCGTCCAAGACTACCGAAAGCTTAACGAAATGACGATAAAGAACAGATACCCACTCCCTCTAATCTCAGAGCTAATGGACAAGCTCAAGGGCGCCAAATACTTCACCAAACTAGACGTTCGGTGGGGATATAATAATGTACGAATTAAACAAGGAGACGAGCAGAAGGCAGCTTTCAGAACGAACCAAGGGCTCTTTGAACCGACCGTTATGTTCTTCGGACTCACGAACTCACCAGCCACCTTCCAATGGATGATGAACAACATTTTCAAAGACTTAATTGCCGAAGGAAAGGTCACCATCTACCTCGACGACATCCTTATCTTTACAAAGGATCGTCAGGAACACAGAGCAATTGTCAAAAGAGTGCTTCAGAGGCTGAGGGAACACAAGCTGTTCCTGAAAGCCGAGAAGTGTGAATTCGAAACGCTGGAGACGGAATACCTCAGGGTAATAATCAGTGAAGGAGCGATTAAGATGGACCCAGTGAAAGTTAAAGGAATCACCGAGTGGCCGACACCGACAAAGAAGAAGGAGCTACAATCATTCCTGGGATTCACCAACTTTTACCAACACTTTATCAAAAATTATTCGAAGGTCGTCCGCCCTATGACTCAACTTACGGGGAACGCACCCTGGACATGGGGAGCCGCCCAGAATCAGGTGTTTCAACAGCTAAAGAAACAGATGGCGGAAGACGTAATCTTGGCAATGCCGACAGAGACAGGGAAGTTCAGAGTGGAGGCTGACTCAAGCGAAGGAGCAATCGGTGCTGTCCTCAGCCAACAACAAGACGGGAAGTGGAGGCCGGTTGCATTCCTATCAAAGGCCCTTACCGTGACGGAAAGGAACTATGAAATTTACGACAAGGAACTCCTAGCTATCATGCTCTCCCTCGCGGAGTGGCGCCACTACCTCATGGGGGCCGCCGACACATTCGAAATCTGGACAGATCACCAGAACTTACAATACTTCAGGAAGCCCCAAAAGCTCAACCGCCGCCAAGCCCGATGGGTGACGGAGCTCGCAGAATATCATTTCACCCTCTTCCATAAAGCCGGCACAGCCAATAGGAAAGCCGACCTACTGAGTCGACGAGATGACCACAGCCAAGGCAAACAGGACAACGAAGACATAGTTGTCCTAAAACCCGAACATTTCCGGGCAATGATCATGCCCACCGACGAAGAAACCCATGCCAAGATCAAGGATGCCACCAGAGACCACGGAAAATGGGATCAGGGCATCGCAGGGTCCCTTAATCACGAAAGGGGAGTGACAGAGGCAAACGGACTCCTCTACTATGACGGACGAATATACATTCCAAAAGACCACACACTTCGAGGGGAAATCATATCTCGCTCCCATGATCACATTACTGCTGGTCATCCAGGAATCGCCAAGACCAAAGAACTCGTCCAACGAGAGTTCTGGTGGCCAAAGCTCCACAAGGACATTGAGGCTTATGTTAAAGCATGTGAAACGTGCCAACGAACCAAGACAAGCACACAAACGAAGGCAGCCCCTCTCCATCCCAACGAGATCCCCTCCGAACCATGGACTCATATTTCGGTTGACATGATAACCGGTCTACCCGAGTCAAATGGATTTGACGCCATCCTGATGATTATCGATCGCTTCTCAAAAGAAATGGTCCCCATAGCCTGCAACGTGGAGTTGACCTCGGAAGGATACGCAAAAATATTGCGAGACCACGTTTATGCCCGCTACGGAATGCCCAGCGTAGTAATTTCTGATCGAGGCCCCCAATTCGTCTCAAACTTCATGAAAGACCTCTATAAACTACTCGACATAACCCCGAACGCATCCACAGCATTCCATCCCCAGACCGATGGACAAACAGAGAGGGCCAATCAAGAAATCGAAAAATACCTCCGTATATTCGTCAACCACCTACAAAACAACTGGAGCGAATGGCTAGCAATTGGCGCCTTTGTCCATAATAACCGCATCCACTCTGCCACCGGTAAAAGCCCGTTCATGGTCAACTATGGCCGGAACCCTAGAATTGTCCCCGACTCTCACCGAGCCAACCCATTCACCAATCCCACCACCCAATCCTTCTCCGACAAAATGAAAAGCATCCACGCAGAGGCAAAGACCTCACTCGAAGAAGTGGCAAACAAAATGAAAACGCAGTATGACAAGAGAAAGCAACCCGCAATCAATTACAAAGTCGGAGACCGAGTATGGCTCAATAGTTCCCATCTAAGCCTTCCCCGTCCCAAGAAAAAGCTCGACGACAAGCGAGTAGGCCCTTTCCTCATTCTTAACAAATATGGGGCCTCTGCCTATAAATTAAAACTCCCACCTCATTGGAAAATCCACCCCACCTTCAATGAGAAACTACTCTCCCCGTACACCCCACCCGCATTTCCGAACCAAGAACAACCACCACCACCACCCCCCGACTTAATTGAAGACAAGGAGGAGTACGAAGTCGAAGAAGTCCTAGACCATCGCACCAGGAAAGTCAGGGGAAAGAGAGGAGAGCTTCCAGTAGTCGTCACCGACTACTACGTCAAATGGAAAGGCTGGACCCGAGAGCACAACAGCTGGGTACGAGAAAAGGACATGGAAAATGCCAGAAGGTCGATCAAAGACTACGAAAAGAAGGCCAAACACGCAGGCCGACTCACCATTGCGTATGCCGTCACATCTAAAAGGGAAAAACACCAGTTTCATTCTGGTGGATACCCAACACTAATCATCGAAAGCAAATTTGACGACAATGGAGTAGCCCACTATAAGGCTCAAACAAAAGACGGGACCCAATATTGGGTCAAGGAAAGCCCAGACGAATGCAAGAATAATGACAAACAACGCCAAAAGTGGGAGAAGCTAGTCAAAACGTACTGGGAAAACGAAAGCCGAGACAACGTTGATCCAGAAAGCACACGGGAACCCTAATGGCAGTCGGGACGACTGCCTTAACGAGAGGGTAATGTTACGATTTATTTACTTTCTTACCCTTTAACCCTTCACATTGGCACTATATGGATCATACTCATGACAGTCGCATCAACTTCCATAAATCTTCACCATCACTGTCACTAAGGACTATTTTTAGAACCATCTTTCTAGTATATAAGTAGCACGCTTTCAGCTGTAATACTCAGCTTCGAGCTAAAGTTTATACAACCTCATTCTTCTCTCGATCCACTCGCGACAATCTGACTGTTGCACTAGTCTCTGACCACAACCAGACAAAACTGAGACTCTGTTGGACTTGGGTATTACCCGGCATAGCCTAGCAGTTTACTCTAGTTTGGTTTACTCAGGGCTAGTCCTAACAGCAAATACTTTTGTGCATGATGCCTCTTTGGTGCTGGGAATAAACATGTTAATGACTTCAGCTTCTCTGCCATCGTCTACTGTTGTTTGTGGGGAGTGGATCTCCAGGTCACTGTCATCGGACTCCGAGAGTTCAACGAGGGCAGGTATTTCTTCTAGTTCCGGGATGATGCCTTGATCAGAGGTATCTTTCTTTTGCAAGGTTTCTTGACCCGATTTTGCTTGTTCCGTGACTTCGCAAAGGGTCCAGTTATTCTTAACTGTTGCCTTAGTAGCATCCAATGTTGGTGATGCTTCCTTTGGAGTAATGGCTACTGGTTTCAGTTCTCCCGCTACCGTAGGTGCAGTGCGTCATACTAGATGTGGGACTCTAACTTCAACTTGTTTAAACCAAGTTTTAAGTGTCTCATCTTGTGAGGTGTCGGCGCAGTCTTGTAGACCCTTTAGTTCTTTTTTGATAGACCCTGTCTTAGCTATTAAGGCTTCGACATGTTGTGTGATAGTCATATTGACTGGTAAGGAATGCTGGTCGACTAACTGCACATAGTGTTCTGAGTTTTTAATGAATGTGAGGGGTTCTTTTAGAAATTGCATCATGGTGGTGTTAACAGCCCCCAGTTGACCAGGGTTCTGTTGATGCCATTCTTCAAACTTGTCCGCAAGACAATTTCCTAGTAAACCCTTTGGAAGGTAGGCACCAGTAGGTAACACAATGTGGTTCCTTGTATTCTTTCTGCATTTGCCTTTGCAAATCATCATATTGATTTCTTTGCAAGCATTAATGAAGTGTCCATGTTTGCCACAGAATCCACAATTGCCGTCTCGAGATGTGGGAGAACTAGCAAAGGATGACTGTGGGTTTGATTGGTAGTTAGGACATCGCGGGGAACAGTCCTGTTTGTCGCTGATTTGGAACTGTGCTAAATGTGCAATTTTGTCTTTGATAGCTTGTAAATGCAGCGTTATTTCTGAGGGCTCTTGTTTTACTGTCACTGTTTCAGGTATCCTACTTGAATAAACCTGAGGTATCCCCGTGGGAGCAGTAGAAACAGCGGGTGGGTTGTAAGTCACGTAATGACCTCCCCCGTGGTAGGGTTGTGGTGCATTCACGTATAGGCTTTCGCCTCTATTTGTTCCTTGTAGCATGAACTGTGCGGCTTCATATATATCTTTCAAGGTGTAAGGGTCTGAGGGGAAATGATCTGGGAGTTTGATCTGTAACCGGCACATAATTCCTTCCCATACGGAATCTGGGAATCCTTTGCTGAATAGGTTACTGACTTCTGAGCCCGAAAGTCTTTTCTTGGCTTCTAAGAATTGTGCTTTAGGGAAAAATTCCCTATAATACGTTCCCAGATCTGCTAGGGATGATACTTCATGAGTGTATTTGCCTATGACACGTTCAATATCCATACGCTCATATTTTCTATTTGCATCTGCATCAGGATATTGTTTCATGATTGCCTCTTTAAGATGATCATATGTCTTGTTAACATCCGTGAATTCTGTAAGACTTTCCCAGAAGTCTGCAACTGCAACTCCAGGGTAATGTGTCAACCATCTCTTCTTCTCGGTGTTGTTTGTTATGTTGTATCGAACAAACAGGGCTTCTAAGTCCTGTAAGTATCGTGCCAGTTCACGACTGGGGTTTGCTTCGCCGAATATACTGGGTGCACTTCGCTCACGCCTGAATGGCATCTGAGCATTCATTGCAGTTGGTGCGGCTGCCTGCATGGGTCCTGCTCCTCCTGGTGGAGCAGCAGGGGCAGCTCCTCCTTGTGCGGGTGGCATTGAAGTTTGTAAGGTGTTGGTGGGTTTTGTATCAATAATTACTGGTTGCGATATGAATGGAATATGGATTTCCTCAGTTTCTCCTTCTTCTACTGGTGTAGTAACAGGTGCAGCTGTTTGTACTGGGGAGTCGTGTGAGGATAATTCAGTAGTGTCGGTGCTCTGTGTAGCAAGACTTAATCTTCTTCCAAACTTGTCAAGGTCTAGTGCTCGGTTTGGGTTATGGAGTGTCGTGGTATCTGATGCTGGGGTAAGGTTACCTGCGGTATGATAGGCTGATGGTAGTGTATCCGAGAATAGGTGTGTGGATAGTTGTAGACTGGATAAGACTTCATCTTCTTTGAATAAATCAAAGGGTTCCGCAGTTGAGATATCCAGTCGTTCATCGTAGAATTCTCCTGGTATAGAAGGTTCTACTTCTTCTTCTTTAATGGTTCGCGAAGAAGAACTCGGAATTGGTTTGTCACTGGGTGGGGTGTTGGCAGTTAAGTGCTCGGTATCTTTTTGCCACTGTTGGCATTGGGTTGTTATGCGTAAAGGTTGCGAGGTAGTTGGTTGGTAGGGTTTGTTATGACCAAAGTCCTTTGGGGGCGCAATGATCAAGGTATGTTTTTAGGAGATAGAGTCGAAATTTGACTATTATCCCCTCACGGTGGGCTCCAAAATGATGAACCTAGAGACTCCTGCAGGCAGAAAACACAACACCTAAACGGCAAGTATAATCAATCACAGAATCTGAAGGCAGGTTCTTAGCGAGTCTAGTCGGGCACCTCCGTGCAGTGACTATAGGTCCTAAATTCATAGCTTATTCAAGGGTACTTGGTGTTATGTCTTGAGCTACTGGCTCTGTATAAGACAAGGTTGGTTCACGAAGCAGTTATTAAAAACTATCTAGTTCGCGAAGGTGTTATTGCAGCCTAGTATGCAGTGTGGTCTACTGTTGCGCTTGTCTTTGAGTGCAATGTCTAGAGGTGTAACGATCATGCCGAGGACTCCACAGACAATGTCCATCATCCACTCCACCAGCTCCAAGTCAAACATCGGAATCCATCAGATTCCGAATTCCGGTTTCTACCTCACATTTCATATCTCTATTTCATTTACTTATTTGACATATTTCATTTATCACACCTAGATCCCGTCACGGTAGCAAGTAGGTGTTATATCGGAGTCCATGGAATACTCGACTCCTCTAGATACAGAACATTCCAGATCATGTCACTCTAGCCATACCTACACTATTCCAGACCCTGACCCATCAGACTCTGTCTTAGTATATAAGCTGTACATTTAGTAGTACATACCTCAGTTCGAATATCAACTTGGTTTAGCCCAATAACTCTCATCCTCACTCTCTTTGGCCTTCAAGCCATAATCAATCTCTCTACATCCACGGACTCCGATAGCCGTTGGACTTCACCTTTGATCCTAGAGATCATAATCCCGCGGACTCCATCCGTAATCCTTCTTTGGGCTTCGACCCAAGGGTGACATTGCTAATAGCTTCGCCAAGCCCCATGCACTCCGTGGAATCCACGGTGTGCATTCCTTTCACTTCATCCTATTGGCACGATCCTAACAGGCGCCCCAGTCCACCAGCTGGTCCACCAAATCCTGGTGGCCCTGGGGGTCCCGGGGGTCCCGGTGGACCAGGCGGTAACCCTCCTAATCCTCCCAATCCCGATCCCAATGACAAGAACCACCTCATGATGGAATTCATGAACCTCCTCCGCAGCCTTACCCACCAAGCCAACAACCCGCCTCAGCAGACTGTCCGTACCAAAGTCAAGGCACTGGACACCTTCGATGGAGCGGATCTGCAGAAACTCAAAGCATTCATCGTCTCCCTGCAGTTGAACTTCAATGACAGGCCCAACGCATTCGCCGCAGTGAAGAGCTGTCTAAGTGCACAGAGCTAGAAATGCAATAGCGTTGAAGACACTGATCACACCCACACCCAACACTACACACACAAACACGCTCAAGTTCGTGGGGGGATTCTAATGCGATGAAAGTAGCGAACCAATACAATTGAATTCTCAATATCTCTAAGATACACATGCAGCAATAGCGCTCATATAATATCTAGACTTCTCTAAGTCCAAAGGCTTTTCTCAAGAACAAGAGGGTGCGACTTCTGTCGCCGGGCCTCAAGGCAAGGGTGTATAACACAATACAACTTCCTCAATCGTCTCCACAAGTTTCTAGCAGTCACTCGGGACTCTAATAACCACTGCACACAATCAATAACACCCTAAACACCACTTAAACAACTGCGCTTGAAGCAGAAACCAATTCCTATTAAACTCAACACACTAATAAACCTTGCATGTCGCACGCTAAACCAAAACCTTCGCAAACACGTGGAGAAGTGTCTACACTGACACAAAACTCCGAAACTTCCACAAGAGCCACAGGGTTTGAACCTACACACTTGAGCTTCCAACCGATTGTAGATTCACAGGATTCGAACCTATGCAATCCAGAGAAACCCCATCTGACAAGCCAAAGGGTTTGAACCTTTGCCAACCTGCAGAAATAACACAGAAAAGCGAACACTAATCAAGCCAAAGGGTTTGAACCTCTGCACCTGTAATGCCTTGCGTCACACAAATGCCCTCAAGAACTCAAAAGGGTGACCTTCAAGACACTGTACTCTTATTCTCTCACAGAGCGCAAGTCAAACCAAAACCGGACTCTCTGCATGGAGTGCCACGCTATTTTCTTGTCTAAGCGCGCAACTTAAATCACACAATAGATATTTGATATGGGTTGTATTCTCTCTCGAAGTTCCTAGCTACTCTAAGTGCTAGAGCGCGTGGCTGAAAAGCTTTGCACTATTACACTGGGGGCTTGAAACTTGTACTCTACATCTACACTACAGTATTTATACAATTCTACATCATACATGTCGATACAACTTAATACAGTACTGTTAGAACCTCGGAACATTATTCCTCGCAACGCACGCACATTGTTATAGCATGCCCGGGGCTGGACACTTGGTTGGAGGCCTATCTCGAGACCAGATTCTGTCTCCTCATGGTTGATACTCCACTCGCACTGCATTCTATATGTTGGCATGTCACTCATCATTTCTTCGGAGGATACTTGGAGTGGCAACCAATCCTATACACTGTATCTCATTCAAATGTTGAGTTTCTAGTTTTCTCTGGTTGGTGGGGGATACCCGTGGTAAGCCTAGGCACTGCGCTCTTTGGCCAAACTGGGTTCTCTCGGAGTTATCTATACTCAGGCATTATTTGGGACACGCGCGTGCGTGCCACGCGATCAGGGCCCTGTGCATCATCAATCAATGTGTCACGTAGTTCTCTTGGGATCAGGCATGTCTTTTATTACATCTGCGGATCATGTATGCAATCTGTTGATAGTGCATTCAGTATTGAGTGCTGAGCTCTTGTACTTAGTGTGACCTCAATGAAGTATCATACTAAGTTAGAGCATGCACTCTGCCAATAGTCACTTCAGACTTGCGCACGCATGCACGCATTGTTATACCGTGCACTATGTTGTTATCACTGCGCTCTATGGCTATTTTTATACATGCACGCAATGCATGTGGCAGATCAATCCTTCTCGTATCATGTCTGTCTCTCATCAATTCATTGGAGTGCGTATCTGATCTGCCTCTAGTGTATTCAATATCAAGTGCTGAGCTCTCATACTTAGTGTGACCTCAACCAGTATCATTCTAAGTTAGAGTATGCACTCTACTAATTGTCACTCGAGGTCGTACTGCACGCAACTCGGTATCGTGCTCCATACGTATATTACTGCACTCTGTGTGTTTGACACTGCGCTCTTTCTGTATTTTGTGTTACCTCAGTAACTAGCCCTTATACCATGTATGTATTCATACATATCGCAAAATTACACAGGTAGACACATTGCGAGCATGTCAGCAGACACTGCGAAGGTCAACTATGCCATTTCCTTCCTCTCCGGTGTCGCCCTTGACTGGTTCAAACCGGATATCCTCCACCCCAATCAAGCCAATCCTCCCGCTTGGGCATATTCCTATGCTGCCTTCCTTTCGGAGCTCCGTACCAATTTTGGTCTGTTCGATGCCCTCAGAGACACTGAAGATGAACTCGAAAATCTTCGGATGCACGATGGAGACAGCATCATGAAGTACATAGTAAGCTTCAATCAACATGCTGCCATCATCGGTTACGGCGACAACTCCCTCCGTCATGCCTTTTACCATGGGCTTTGCTCACGGATCAAGGATGACATGGCTCACCACGGAAAACCCAACAACCTCCACAATATGCGCACCCTTGCCCAGGAGCTTGACACTTGCTACTGGACTAGGAAAGCTGAGGTCTCCAGGGAAAACCGTGACTGGCCCTCCACATCCTCCACCTTCAAACCCAAGGGTTTGGGTTCTAACTCGAGCTCTTCCAACAACTCCATGGCCCCGAAATCCTACGGTTCCACCATGGGTTCTTCATCCACCTCTTCTTCCTCTGGCTCCACAGGTGCCTCCAAGAAGCCCTATGCTGACAAGCTAGGCAAGGACGGTAAGCTCACACCTGAGGAAAAGGAACGCCGCCGCAAGAACGACCTCTGCATGTTCTGTGGCAACAAACACAAGACTGAGGACTGCAACAAGCAAAAATCTGCGGCCTCCACACATGGACATGCAGCTGAGGTCTCTGACCCTACTCCTGCCTCTGTTGATTCAGCTCCTTCGGAGTCAGAAAAATACAGAGCAACCCTGTTTCCTCCATGCAAGGACAGGGTTGTGTTGACTGTCATTGCATTTGGGAGATTGTAACCCTCAATGCCGCTGCTCTTTCCAACCATTCCCTTACCATATCCCTATCCAGTGAAATTGGCTCCGGATTGGAGTCTGATGGATCTCCTATATCCACAATCCTACATTTTCTTGCTCTAGTTGACTCTGGTTCCAGCCATTGCTTCATTGACTCGAAGTACGTTAACGATCACAACATCCCTACCAACTCCATTCCTCCTGTTCAACTTCAGCTTCTCGACGGCTCCGCCGGATCTCAAATCTCACAATCTGTTACTCTCCCTGTACGATTCCCATTGGGAGATATCGTTCCTATTGACTTCTATGTCACACATCTTGATTCATCATGTAACCTCATCCTGGGATACAACTGGCTCTCCTGCTACAATCCGTTGATTGACTGGGCAAAGCACAGTATCACTTTCCGCTCAAAGCTATTTGGTGTGTCTGTTCCAGATGTTTCCACGGCCTCCGACGCATCAGTGCAAGCTCCTCACCTCTGCTCGGACCCATCTATTCCCTCTCCGAATCTGAACTCAAAGCCTTACATGAGTTTATCAACGATAACATCCGTAACGGTTTCATCTCTCCCACATACTCTCCCCATGGAGCTCTGGTACTCTTCGTCAAGAAGAAAACTGGTGAACTCAGACTCTGTGTCGACTTCTGCGGCCTTAACAAAATCACTCAAAAGGACCGCTATCCACTTCCTCTCATATCCGATCTTCTTGACTCCATGCATTCCGTGTGCATATATACCAAACTCAACCTCTGCCACGCCTACCATCTAGTCCATATTGCTGACGGAGATGAATGGAAAACCGCATTTCGTACCCGCTATGGGTCTTTTGAATGGCACATCATGCCATTTGGTCTTACCAATGCTCCTGTGGCTTTCCAACATTTCATCAATGACATTTTCGCAGACATGCTCGATGTCTCTGTTGTTGTGTATCTCGACGATATCCTCATCTACTCCGACAACCCCGCAGAACACCGAAAGAATGTACGTGAAGTCCTATGCAGACTTCAAGCCAATGGGCTCTACTGCAAAGGGTCTAAATGCAAGTTCAATCGGGATTCTGTGGAATATCTAGGCTACATCCTCTCTCCTGAAGGCTTACAAATGGCTGAAGACAAAGTCAAAGCTATTGTTGACTGGCCAATCCCAGGGAAGGTCAAAGATATCCAATCATTTCTTGGTTTTGCTAATTTCTACCGCCATTTCATCTATGAATACAGTGAGATCGTTCTACCTCTAACACGTCTTACACACAAAGGTATTCCGTGGAAATTCAATGACAAATGCTTAGCTGCATTCGACAAGTTGAAACAGGCTTTCACTCACGCTCCTATCCTTACCCATTGGATTCCCAACCATCAACTTGTCATGGAAACTGATGCCTCCGACTACGCTACTGCTGCTACCCTCTCCATCTACCTTGATGATGGGGAAATTCACGCTATATCCTTCTTGTCCTGCAGCCTCCACAGAGCCGAACTCGACTATGATACCCATGATAAAGAGCTTCTTGCCATCTTTGAAGCCTTTAAATACTGGCATCATTACCTCGAAGGCTCCGCGGAATCCATTGACATCGTTACTGATCACAAAAACCTTGAGTACTTCTCTACCACCAAGACCCTTACATGCCGACAAGTCTGCTGGTCCGAATTCCTTTCCCAGTTCAACCTAGTTATCCGATTCCATCCAGGAAAATTAGGTGGGAAACTGGATGCACTCACTAGACGATGGGACGTCTACCCAAAAGAGGGGGATAGTCAATACGCTCAAGTCAATCCTCACAATTTTCCCCCTGTATTTACTCAAGAGCAACTCTCCGCTTCTCTCCACGCTACTTTTCTTGAAGGTCCTGTACTCCACACTAGTGCAATCATGGATGTAGACCAATTGCATTCTGATATCAAGCTTGCACAACCCGCGGATTCCTCGGCGACTGAAGGCTTCTGCCTTGCTTCTTCCCCTTCCAATCCTTCCTGGTGGTCTGTATACGAGTCAGGAATACTCCACCTTGACAATTGCATTTACGTCCCAGACTCCGCAGACCTCCATCTTCGTGTCCTCCAAAACAATCACAACCATATCTTGGCAGGTCATTTCGGTCAAAACAGGACTCTCGAATTAGTCTGACGGAATTACACCTGGCCCCAGATGTGTGAATTCATTCGCCACTATGTCAAATCCTGTACTACCTGTGGTTGTAACAAAACACCTAGACACTGCCCATTCAGCTTACTCGAACCCTTGCCTGTACCAGAACAGCCATGGGATTCCATCTCCATGGACTTCATTGAACAGCTCCCGGAATCCAATGGATTCACTGCCATTCTTGTCGTCATTGACCATGCAAGTAAACAAGCCATCTTCATTCCCACTCATGACACCATGTTATGGTATTACCTACTTTACCTTGACTACATTATCTCCTTTCATCATGACTCTTCCTCTGACTCATCATGACTTATTCCCTTTGCCAGAAGGCCGTAGAAGATTCTCTTATCTTCCATGACACGAATATATATACGAGCGGTACTGTATTAGATACTTACTTTGAATTTACAACCCCTTTATGCTTTACTACAAGTGAACTTAAGGGATTGCCGAACCTCGATAGGTTAATCGGAATCAAAGACTCACGTGAATCCTTACATGGTAACTGATTGAACTTTCTTCTATTATCATCCTCATCTCTTATCTCGTATATCAGTGAAGGTAATTGTTTCCTCTATCTATGGATATACTAACTTCTTTGCAGATTTACTCTCATTCGCAACATTGGTGGACACATTGGCTTTTACCCTGATAAGGAATTCACTTACATCGTAGCACCAGCGATCCGTTAGCACATTAATCTCAATCTCATTTATACTAGCGATACAATGCCTTCGTCATCTCATATGGAAGCAGATCAGCAACGCAAGGAAACTATCTCAGCCCGTTTCACAGTATCTCCGGCCACCCTTGCTACTGACAACAAAGCTCACACAGGGTCGCAGATAGGTACATCCGGGCCTACAGTCAAAATGGTCAGACAGTCTCGTTTAGTGCAATTAGAGGAGGACTTACTTGAACTAGAACCACCAGGAAGCCCCTTCTCACCTGAGGAATGCGATGACGAGACGGAAAGGGACTTCGAGTTCATCTGGGCAACTGCTGGACCATTATTCAGGTTGGCTGAGGCCGACAGGGATGGCATTGGTCATTGTCGCATGAGTGATGCTTATGACATCTTGAAGAAGTATATGTGGACTAATCTGTACAAGTCAGATACTCTCAACCTGGCACAGTACAAACGATTTCAGAAGATACTTGTTGGTATGGAACAGCTGCTAGCATGAGTCCATCTCATTAGAACAGAGAATAGTGATGTTGGCTTCCATCTAAATCGAGAGCTCTATAGTGAATTCATGAGTGCTTTGCATGAACAGAAATCAAGAGCACAGGTTTCGTTGGAAGCAAACGGCATGCCGAAGCTAACCCTTCTGACATGGGGACAATCCAAAGATATCACTGAGTGGATCTCGTACAGTGACCTGGAGTTATTCACCATAAGTTTCAGAGCTCAAACCGAACATTTCCTTTTCCAACTTGATAAATATCACGATTGGACAACAGGACGACCACGTCGCATGCATAAACAGGATGACTTACGGGATCAAATTCCGTTGCCCCCACCATTTGATGACCAATTTGATTCCATCAGCCAGTATAATAAGTTGCCCACATGACCAGATCACCCAGATCTTGAAGCCAGACCATCTACAGGGCGACATCGAGCATTAGTTCCTATTCCTCAGCTTAGGTATCACAACCGTACCAGCACCTTGCAGCAGCCAGGCTCCAGTATTGCCAAGAACTGGACATCGTATACCTTCCAGAATGGTGGTCAGCGAAGCAATGGAGCTGCTCAGGAAGAGTTTCTCAGGACCATTCAAGCATGGGCAAGTACCTAATAACAATCTGAGGAGGAATTCAGAGGAAGATGAGGATAGGAACTCATGAGGATTCCAAAACTCTCACTCTAGGATGGGTGCACTGACCAGGCAGTGTGTCTGCATCACACGATTCTGGACCTCAGTTTGATCAGAAGTTGAAGTTGGCAGATGTACCAATGCTGGGATGGTAATGGTGATACCATTATAGCCTGGATGAGGAAAATTGATGACCTGAGTGCATGGAGTGATAAGGTCTTCATTCAACTCGGAAAAATCATCCCTAAACGACTTACTGATTCTGCCGAAAAATGGTATTTCTCTTTACCGATGGCACATCAGCGAGATCCTCGAAGAAGATTGGGATACTATGCGAGAGGTGATAGCAGCCTTCTACATGAATCGGAAATGGTGGGAAGATCACAAGGCTAAAGTGTTGCGAGCGACTTACTGTGAATAGGGTCATTCCAGGGAGACTCCGAGTGAATACTACATTTGTAGGAAGGAGTTGATGACCCTGGCAAGCGAAGTAAGTGATCACGAACTCATCAGCGAAATTATGGGGGAAGCACCTGCTGTATGGCATACCTGTGCTTAATACGGAGTCTTATGAAACAGCTGTTCAGTTCCAAAACTGCAATCCGATTCCATGAACATACGCTGATGTGCTTGTCTCACCCATTACAAGCATCGCAATTTGAACGACCCACGACCTTCAGAAGTCCAGATTCAAGGTATGGAAATCATGAACTGAGCAGCACGTACAAATTTAGTTGGTGCTTCTGACACACTTCCACCACCAAGATTCCCTCGAAATGACAAGAACATGTCAAAGCAGGAAGTTTACACCAAGGCAAAAAGGAGCATGACCTTGCCATCACTGTGGCAGTGATCAGCATTGGGATCCTGAATGTGAGCACCATTACGAGGATATGAAATCGGCCCATGCTAATATGGCTAGTAGCAGCTTTGACTCATTGCAAGCTGGAATACGATGATCTTTACTATTTGCTAGACAACGCCGAGATTTTGAGTCAGGATTTTGATGAGACCCTTCAGACTACTGAATCTTCATGCAGGCTCGTCGACTCATGCAGGGTTGACACTGCCAAGCCTTCAGCCCTGGAGGGTGAATCATGTAGCAAGACTGATTCAAATTCGGAGGAGAAGCTTGCACCTGTCCGTGTTTTCCAGGTTGAATTGAAAAATGCCTGTACATCCTTTTATGAGAAACCTGCATTGAATAGAGGAACCAGACGAGCTTTAGCCAAGTCAATTAGCAAGACAGAATTTACTAACAGGGATGTACCAGGTCAAACCATTGATAAATCACTAATCGAATTACGAAAATTGATGGAGAGACCCCCTGGATGTACATTCCTGGGAAGCAAAGCGACAGAAGCGACAGAGAGCAGTGAACAGCCTTCACCGTGACAAGATCAAAGTTATAATTAACTCAGGATCAGATATAACTTTGATATCACAAGAAGCACTAAGGAATCTTTCACAGAGTCCAGCTATTCAGGCAGGGCAGCTAGATCAATCTCATACAAGTGACAGGGTCCTCCAGTATCTCTGGATTTGTTAAGCTCGATCTTTACTTTGACATGGAGCAAGGTCCAGTAAAAATCAATGTCGAAGTGTATGTAGTAAAAGGAATGACAACACCTTTTATTCTTGGCAATGATTTCGCAGACCAATATTCAATTTCTGTCATTCGTTGGGGGGGAGAGAGTATCTTGACATTTGGTGACACTGGCCATGAATTAAAGGTATCAAGTTCGACTTCCCCTACCTTCCTTGACAAAGAAGGGAAAACTTTTACTGTAAGAAAGCGACCTGATGTAAGTGCACGTATATCTCACAGTAGAATTCATCGCCATTCCCAGAAGCTTCAGTGTCAAAGGAAAAGAGCTGAAGGGCTGAGGAGATGTCAGAGCCACAGAAATGTGCAGTGATACCTCCAGAGACATGCCTTCATGTTCCTGTCAATATTTGTTTTTCACATGATTGTCAAAGCTTATTTGTTGAACTGGAGCATTCAGCAAGACAATAATGCACGTCAAATGTACTGGCTCACCTGATTCCCTTATCTCCTGCAGACTCTCCTTTCTTGCATATCTCAAATTTCTCAGACAGCCTGGTAGTTATCAGTAAAGGGCAAGTCCTGAGTACAGTCCACAATCCCAAGAACTGGCTAGATCGAAAACAGCAAGAGGGAGGAGAGAAATTCCAGGAGGCACATGCTGCATTCATACACCATATGGTCGAAAATAAAAGTTTGATGACAACCTCTTCAGCACTAGCCTATACGGAGTCAATCAGAAATTACCTCCAAGGCACAACTGGAATGCAACTGAGCCCGACTGATCCAGCATCACAGGATCCTGTAGAGGGCGGACCCAAGACAGCAGATACACCTGAGGATTGTATTCCTTGCAACATGACTGCTTGAGGAACTTGATTTCTCAGCCTGATCTTTCGCAGGATCAACGAAAGCAGCTTCAAGAGGTCATACAGAGAAATCAGATGGCATTTGGATTGGATGGCAGACTAGGGACCAATGATGCTCGAGTAGAGATTAAATTGAAACCTGGATCACAACCAGTGTCATTACCACCATTTCCGGTTTCCCCAGCAAGCCGTGAAGTCATGGACAAACAGGTAGACTGCTTGGATTCAATTAGGTGTTATAGAGCCCTCACGAAGTCCTTGGGCAGCCCTTGCATTCATTGTGTATCGGAATGGTAAGCCTCGAATGGTTATTGATTACCGGAAACTAAATAGTATGGTTATACCTGATGAATTTCCTTTGCCAAAGCAAGATGATATCACTCAAGCTCTCTCAGGTGTGCAATGGCTATCTACACTCGATGCATTGTCTGGTTTTACTCAGCTTATTGTTCATGAGAATTCACGAGAGAAGCTAGCTTTTCGTAGTCATCGAGGATTATGGCAATTCACACTGCATGCCGTTTGGATATCGCAATGGCCCCAGTGTATTTCAGCGAGTGATGCAGAATGTATTAGCTCCATTCCTGTGGATATTTGCATTGGTATATATTGATGACATTGTTATATTTTCCTTGATGTTTGAGGAACATTTGCATCATGTTGATCAGGTTCTTCAGGCAATCATCTCCTCGGGAATAACACTCTCACTGCCGAAATGTCACTTTGCTTACCAGTCTCTTCTTCTGCTCAGACAGAAGGTATCATATTTAGGGATGTCCACTCATCGGGAGAAAGTGGATGCTATATTAGCCTTGGAAAAACCTCTGAATGTATGAGAATTACAAACATTCTTGGGTATGATGGTATACTTTTCTGCTTATGTTCCATTTTATGCATGGATTGCTTACCCTTTGTTTCAGCTATTAAAGAAAGGGATCGAATGGAAATGGACCGACATCCATGATGAAGCCTTTTCTTTATGCAAGCAGGTGTTAGCTAATGCACCTGTATGGGGATATGCAATGCAGGGCTTACCTTACCGAGTGTACACAGATGCTTGCGATTACGGACTAGCCGGAATACTTCAGCAGGTACAACTGATCTTGATAAAGGATCTACAGGGGACCAGACTCTATGATCGGTTTAAGAAAGGTTTTGACAGTGGAGAGAACGTACCGCAGGTCATTCCGTCTATATCAAAGGAGTTCAATGATGTTCCATCACCAGGGAAATGGGCAAAAACCTTTGAAGAAACTATGGTTTATGTTGAATGAGTAATCTGTTACTGGTCATGGTTCTTAAATCTGCAGAAAGAAACTATTCACCTACTGAACGTGAGGCATTAGCACTAAAGGAGGCGCTTATCAAGTTCCAGCCTTACATTAAAGGTGAACAGATTCTCGCAATCACAGATCATGCAGCATTGACATGGAGTAAAACCTTTCAGAATGTCAATCGGTGCTTGCTAACTTGGGGAACAGTTTTTTCTGCATATCCCAATATGCATATTGTTCATTGTGCTGGAAGAGTACACTCAAATGTAGATCCTATTTCTCGATTAAGGCGGCAGTGCTCCTACCGACTATGGGCCTTCATCCGATCCAGTTCAAGCAGTAAACCTTTCACATTCCGAGGGTGACCCTATGCATAACATGTACAATGAACTAGGAGAAAGATTTGAGCATAAGCTACTTACCGTGGGGTCCAAATTCATCCAAACGCTGGAACAGTCGTTTCCTGAGGACTTTGCTATTGATTTGGGTAGTTTCTCAGTAATGAGACGTTCTGGGGATGATATTATAGCAACGACGAGTATAGCAACAGCACAATTCTATAATATCATCATTCACATTAAACCGGAAGAGTTGGAGAAATGGCGTACTGCTTACCAAGAGGATGGTCACTTCAAGGATGTCATTGAATCTTTACAAGAGCCACAGTCACACATTCTACCTTGGTATCCGCAGTACCAATACTCTGACAACGGACTACTCTTCTTTGAGGATAGCAATGGCAATAGTCGACTTTGCATGCCCGAAGCTTTGAGAATATCTGTAATGGATCAGGTACATAATACATTGACGGAATCAGCTCACGGAGGATATTACAAATGTTATAATCATTTAGCATCGACTCACTATTGGCCTGGAATGTCTAGGGACCTACGAAAGTATGTCAGCACTTGCGATATCTGTCAGAAATCGCAGCTGAGGCGACATGGACCTGTAGGACTTCTTCAGCCCATTCCTATTCCAACATGTCCTTTCGAAGTAGTCTCCATGGATTTTATCCCTGAATTGCCAGAAGCATCAGGGTACGATAACATCCTTGTGATAGTTGATAAGCTCACCAAGTATGCATTCTTTATCCCATGCAGCACCAAGATAACTGACAAGGAGACCGCTCATTTATTCCATCACCATATCATCTCGGTATTTGGAATTCCATCGCAAATCATAACAGATCGTGACTCTCAATGGAAGAATGGCTTCTGGAAAGAGGTCTGTCAACTGATGGGAATGAAATGAGCCTTAACTACCTCGTACCATCCCCAAGCTGATGGACAAACAGAGATATTGAATCAGGGACTGGAAATAGTGTTGAGAGCATATGTCGGTCCTAATCGAGATGACTGGAACAAATATCTCGATGGATTAGCGCTGTCCTATAATACTTTGCCACATACAAGTACAGGATACTCACCAGCATATCTATTTTTTGGCTTCCATCCAACAACCAAATCAACCTTGCTTTCACATCCATCACATATACCCAGACCCTTGGGAGACATGGTAGGCAATGGCGGAGAACCAGATAATATTCATCTTGAACATGGGGATGACCATGCAGTAGATATGGCTGAACAGTTTGAAGCTGAGCGCACATGAGCTAAGGAAGCATTGACATTGAGTTGGGCATTTCAGGAAAGGAATTATAATAAGGGTAGGTTACTTACTGAGTTCAAAGAAGGAGATTTAGTACTTCTAAATCCACATACACTCGAGTTATTGAAGAATGAAAAAGGACATGGTAAGAAGTTGCTGATGCGATACGATGGACTTTTTGAGGTGATATGAAAACTAAGTCCTGTGACTTACCAACTACGGTTACCTACCTCTTACCAAATGCATCCCATCATCAATATCGCACACTTGGAGAAATATCGACCTTCCACTCCTGACCTCGGAGTTAGACCAACTCGAGATCTCAACCGTTCAGATTTTGAAGAGCTCCCTGAGATGGAGGTAGAATGGATTGTGAACGAGCGCATGTTCAAAGCCCCTGGAAAGCATCAATGGCTCAAGAAATTCCGAGTTCGGTTCAAAGGGTTGCCTGCTAGTGAAGATGAATGGAAAACGTCGAATGAGCTCAGGAATGCGCCACTGGTTTTGCAAGAATGGATTAGGAGGAGGAACATTGATAATTAGTGGAGGGTATACAGCATATCCACTAATTTCTAAGGCATGTTTTTCCTTTTCCTCTTCTCTGTACCTATTTACTTCATTCTCACTAGCCATGTCCCTTTGCCTCGTTGGTAGCAAGCATCCTCATGGCCTTCTTCAAGACTCCAATAGCTCCAGCGAGACGACATCCCACCTCAAGGCAACGCTTGGCTCTCCATTTGGTCTAACAATTGTCGTCGAGCCTCATGCCTTTACCTGACATGGACTTTCCAGACATTTCCTAACCTCACTAGAAATTTCTATCCCTGTTACAAGAATCATACTTAATCTGTATTATCACCAGTACCTACCCATTCCACACGGCCCCGCCAGTTGAACTTTCGTCTATCACATTCTCACCTCATTCTCGCATTTATAAGCTCTATCATACCTCAATCACTGCTATGTCTACTGAAGCATCTAACATTGTCCGTGCCTTCGTGTGTGCCATGAATGCCTTCATCAGCGAGCCAATCTTGCGCAGGCTCATGGTAGCAATCATTGGCGACCTATGCATTAACCAAGTTATTATGGAAACCGACATCTACACTACCACTAGCACCAATGACCAGCTCATTTACACCCCAAACACCTCCATCATCATTAGTCTTTGCCACATCACCAGTCTCTTTATCCAGCTCGTCACCCATGCCACTCACCACGCTCCTCTTGAAACCGTCGCCTGTCCTCTATGGATTCCCGAGACGCAAGCCAGTGAGCTGGGGCTTCGTAGCGAGGAAGATCTGTCTTTTACAGAGCTTCATCAGTGTGCGAATGACCTCGTACACTTGCAGGATGCATCGAAGGATGAAGTTGTTTGGGAATTACGGGAATATTTGGAGGAGCTGGCGATCAGATTTGTTTGGCTTGAGGAGCACATGGAGCATAGCGCTAGCCTTGGCTTTGAGTCTACCATGAACTGGGGAGCATGGTTTGGGTGGACGTGGTCACAGTTTTTAGTGACTTACTACCCACAGGTGGTTAGAAACTCGGCCAAGACACGGGACTTATCGATCGCACAACTGTTAACCCACTATTCATCCAAAGACAGTCATGCCCTATCCACGTACATTGCTTCCATGGACACAATCGTTCCCTATGATCCCAACATGCCAGCCTTCGACATTGACCTCTCATCGACCCGGTCTTCTTTTGAGCTTGCCGATTCCATCTCCAACATGGCCATGGGAAGCAGTACTGCGCCGGGACCATTGAGCCGAGAGAGTATTGGTCAGTGGTGGCCTACTATTTCGGTTGAGGATGGTCAGGTCTTCTTGATCCTGTATGATGACAAAGGGGTGGAGGTAAGAAGGAAAGCAGTCACTTGGGCAGGATTGACAAAGAACGGTGCATGAGCTTGGTTTTATGATCTTTTGTCATACTTTTTTTTTTTACAACAAGAAACCTTCTCCTTCTCTTCCCTTACTCTTCATTTTGATTACATATCTGTTTTTTGTTATGACGATGTGCAAGTAGGTACATGTAGTCAGGGGGGGCTACGTTATGGTATTACCTACTTTACCTTGACTACATTATCTCCTTTTGTCATGACTCTTCCTCTGACTCATCATGACTCATTCCCTTTGCCAGAAGGCCATAGAAGATTCTCTTATCTTCCATGACATGAATATATATACGAGCAGTACTGTATTAGATACTTACTTTGAATTTACAACCCCTTTACACTTTACTATGAGTGAACTTAAGGGATTGCCGAACCTCGATAGGTTAATCGGAATCAAAGACTCAAGTGAATCCTTACACGGTAACTGATTGAACTTTCTTCTATTATCATCCTCATCTCTTATCTTGTACATCAGCGAAGGTAATTGTTTCCTCTATCTACGGATATACTAACTTCTTCGCAGATTTACTCTCATTCACAGCACACTGTCAATTCCTCAGAGCTATCTCAGCTCTTCGGCACCCATGTGTTCTCCAAGCATGGCATTCACAATCACATCACTTCCGACTGCGGCTCTGAATTTGTCTCCCAATTCACTTGTGCCCTAGCCAAATCCCTTGATATGGAGCTTCACTTCACTTCTGGTTATCACCCGGAAGCTGACAGGCAAACTGAATGCGCTAACCAAACCCTTGAACAATACATCCGTATCTATTGTTCATATCAACAAGACAATTGGGACACCTTACTACCCATTGCCAAATTCGTGTACAATAATGCTCTGAACGCTTCCACCGGAATCTCTCCATTCTTCGCTAATAAGGGTTACCATCCTAACATCATGGTGTACCCTGAATGCAACATCGCCTCCGCTCGGGCCTGCGATTTCATAGTCAACCTCGATGACCTTCGCCAATTCCTTAGAGACGAAATCACTCATGCTCAGTCTCGTTACAAATCCCAAGCAGACAAATGACGGTCCCCAGCTCCAGATTTCAAAGTAGGTGACAAGGTTTTCCTTAACTCCAAACACATCAGGACTACTCGCCCTACTGCGAAATTCTCCGAGAAATTCCTCAGACCATTTGATATCATCGCTCAGCCTGGATCCCACTCCTTCACGCTCAAACTTCCTGCGGATCTCCATTCCATTCACCCTGTATTCCATGTCTGACAGTTGGAACCTGTGGAAATCAATACCATTCCTAATCGCACCCAACCACCTCCACCTCCCATGGAAGTCGACAGAGAAGAGCAATTTGAGATGGCACAGATTCTTGATTCTAAGCTCGACCATCAGTTCCGCTGTTCACTCCTCTATTGTGTCCAATGGTTGGGCTACGAAGGTACTGATGAAGAATTTGCCTGGATCCCTGCTACAGAATTCTCTGTGGAAGACTACATTGAAGACTTCCATCGTCATTACCCAGACAAACCAGGACCATTATCCAAGGTCACCATTCGCAAGGTTTCAGTTAAGACCTCACCCAATTCTTCTTGATCATTCATCCTGTCAGTTCCCATCAGAATCCGTCTCCCCAATTTCAAATTCGATTCTGGAAAACTATTGCAAATTCATTGCCTAATCGGGAACAGACTCCATCGGACGTATTTCTTGACTTCACACTTTATTCACACAGTTTTCAAACAGCAAGAAAACCATCTACATTTTATGCCCCTCCAGGCGCGCTATACAATCCATCTATCTACATAAAATCCATAAAAAATTTATCTATGAGGCAAGGGTACTAGGTGTCTGTGGACCCGCCGGCCTCTCCACCTTCTACCTCTCTTCCCTTTCCTTTTATCATCCTCAACAACTCTGCTATTCCGGGCGCTCCATTGGCCCCAGCCTCTGGCAGCATCTCTGCCCTGACTTCCTCCTCCTCCAGCTCTCCTTCGGAATCCTCTACTGAAAACTCCTCACTACCCCTCAGGTACTCCTTCCACAGCACCCATTCCCTCTGGTGGCCTCCGACTTGATAGAACTTCACACGAGCATCCCTAAATCTCTTGCTGGATGCAATCGCCCTGTCCAGGTCGCCGTTTCCATGGTTTCCACACCACAATTTGATGTTGGCCAGTTCAAACGGATCCTTACCGTTGAACTCTGTGGACATCATGTGGGCATACCACACTTGAGCGACATCCTGATCCAAACGTAATCGCATTGCCCGCCGGAGGTCCTCAGGGCTGGCACCTTTCAACTCTCCCAACTCCTCCCTCAACACCTTCCACTCCTCTTCGGATGCTGTCGGCATGAAATCCCGCAGATATTCAATTGTGTCCCCTTCCTTGAAATCATCCACTAAGTTGCTAACGCGACCTCCGACGGATGCCACCTCCTTCTCCAGCTTCTCCATCCTCTCCTCCATGTCATCAAACCTTGCATGCAAACTATGCAGCAAGGACACTACCTCCTCCAGCACCGACAGCTCCGCTTCCTTGGTCCACAGACACTTCGCCTTGCAGATCCTGCATCGTTTGCAGGACCTCATTGTTGCAGACATAACACATCGGGTGCCGTCGGCCCAACAATGCCCACACTTCTCTAAAACAACCAATCAGCAAACACATAAGAAATCCACTGGACCCATGGAACTCCTCACGTCCCACAACCTTCCCCTTGACCTTCTTAGCTGGCCGCTCCTCCAACCCAGCGGTCTGCTCATCCTCACTTTCTATCATCGACCTTGTCAACCTCTTTCTCTTTCTCGACCCCTCTGCGGCCCCAGTTGCCTTTGCTTTCCCCTTCTCCTTCCTCTTCTGGTGCAATTCCTCACATGCCTTCTCCTTCTCGTTATCCGCAGTCTCCGTGGCCTCCTCATCGTCCCCCTCGGCAGCCTGCGCAGCAGCAGCTGCAGCCTCTGTTGCCTTCTTCGCCAACTCGGTTTGTTCCCACAGCAGACGTCTCGTCCATGCAGCCTCGGACTCTACTGCAGCCAGCCTCTTTTTCTTGGCCTCCGCGGCCGCCACCTCTTCCTTCCTCTTCTTTTCCGCTGCCCTCTTCTCTGTGGCAACCCTCTGCTCCTCCACCTCTTTCACCAGCCTCTCCTCCTCCACCCGCTTCTCCACAGCCTCCTTCTCCTTCTTTAACTTCAACTCTTGTAATTTCTTCACCCTTTCCTGGGCCCTTTGCTGTGCTGCCTCCGCGGCCACTGCAGCTTTCTCCACCTTGAGCTTTTCTGCTACCCACATTTCATGGGCCTCCATGGCACTCCAATAAAGTTCCCCCTCACTGTCCCTGCCAGCGTAGAACACCAACAGTTCATCTACATTGAAGTCCTCGGGAGTGGCGGGCACCTCATATGCCTTGGGAGTCTTCGACTGTCGGTAGGTGTTCGTCATCATTAGGAGCGACGGAGAAAGAGACTTAGAGAAAAGCAAAAGAATTCCTACCACTGAGATGGTGGTGGTTACAAGTCAGGAGGTGAAAATCACATGATACCTCACTCACAAATTCCATGTGGTACCCCCGGCTATCAGGATCTGCGCTCTTGAGGGCAAGAATGCTAAAGGGGGATACTGTAACGATCATGCTGCTGACTCCATAGACAACATCCATCATCCACTCCACCAGCTCCAGGTCAATCATCGGAATCCATCGGATTCCGAATCCTGGTTTCTATCTCATATTTCATATCCCTATTTCATTTACTTATTTCACATATTTCATTTATCACACCTAGATCCCGTCACGGTAGCGAGTAGGTGTTATATCGGAGTCCATGGAATACTCGACTCCTCTAGATACAGAACATTCCAGATCATGTCACTCCAGCCATACCTACACTATTCCAGACCCCGACCCATCGGACTCTGTCTTAGTATATAAGCTGTACATTTAGTAGTACATACCTCAGTTCGAATATCAACTTGGTTTAGCCCAATAACTCTTGTCCTCACTCTCTTTGGCCTTCAAGCCATAATCAATCTCTCTACGTCTGTGGACTCTGATAGCCGTTGGACTTAACCTTTGATCCTAGAGATCATAATCCCGTGGACTCCATCTGTAATCCTTCTTTGGGCTTTGACCCAAGGGTGACGTTGCTAATAGCTTTGCCAAGCCCCACACACTCCGCGGAATCCATGGCGTGCATTCTTTTCACTTACTCCTATTGGCGCGATCCTAACAAGAGGTGTGAGGATGCCAATGAAGGTGAACAACCGCCTTCTTGGTTTATAGAGTAAAGCAAGGGACGGCGGGGTTGCGACTTAGTTAAGTGCGTTTGTAGTCACTGACTTGTTGGTGTATATGTCCTTAGTGCAAACACTAAGAGTTCTGTAGTCTTTGGTATGGGGGAGTAGTATCCTGAGCGTATTCTGTGCTGATGGCTAATACACTTGAGTTTTTATACTAATTTTCTCTAACAGTGACACGCTCGCAACGTGTCTACGCATGTAATTTTGCGAAATGTATCAATACATGCATTGCATAATGGCTGGGTACTGAGATAACAAAAGATACAAATAGAGCGCAGTGCTATATGCATAGAGCACAGTGTCAAACACACAGAGTGCAGTAATATACGTATGGAGCACGATACCGAGTCGCGCACAGTATGGCCTTGGGTGACAATTGGTAGAGTGCATGCTCTCACTTAGAATGATGCTAGTCAAGGTCACACTAGCCATGCGCTCTAAGGAATTGATGAGAGACAGGCATGATACAAGGAGAACTACATTGATCTATGACGTGTGCCGTGCGTGTATAGAAACATAGAAGTAGAGTGCATGAAAAGACGCGCGCCGTGCGCGTAGATGGAAATAGACATGGAGCGCAGTGTCAAACCAATAGAGTGCAGTGAACAAACCAAGATAGCACACAGTGTAACAACGCGCGCACATGGAAGTCTTCAGTGATGATTGGTAGAGTGCATGCTCTAACTTAGAATGATACTGGTTGAGGTCACACTAAGTATGAGAGCTCAGTACTTGATATTGAATACACTAGAGGCAGATCAGATATGCGCTCCAATGAATTGATGAGAGACAGACATGATATGAGAAGGATTGATCTGCCACGCGCGCTGCACGCATGTATGAAAGTAGACATAGAGCGCAGTGATATCAACACCGCGCGCGGTATAACAACGCGCGCACGTCTGAAGTGACTATTGGTAGAGTGCATGCTCTAACTTAGTATGATACTTCATTGAGGTCACACTAAGTACAAGAGCTCAGCACTCGATACTGAATGCACTACCAACAGATTGCATACATGCTCTGCAGCCATAATAAATGACATGCCTGATCTCAAGAAGAACTACATGACACAGTGATCAATGACGCACAGGGCCCCGATCGTGCGGCACGCGCGTGTGTGTCCCAAATAATACCTGAGTATAGATAACTCCGAGAGAACCCAGTTTGGCCAAAGAGCGCAGTGCCTAGGCTTAGCACGGGTATCCCCCACCAACCAGAGAAACCTAGAAACTCAACCTTAGAATAGGATACAGCCTATATGATTGGTTGTCAGTCCAGGTATACTCCGAGGAAATGACGAGTGACATGCCAACGCAAAGAGCACAGTGCGAGTGGAGTCTCAACCATGAGGAAACAGAGTCTGGTCTCGAGATAGACCTCCAACCAAGTGTCGAGCCCTGGGCATGCTATAACAACGTGCATGCGTTGCGAGGAATAATGTTCCGAGGTTCTAACAGTACTGTATTAAGTTGTATCGACGTGTATGATGTAGAATTGTATAAATACTGTAGTGTAGATGTAGAGTACAAGTTTCGAGCCCACGGTGTAACAGTGCAAAGCTTTTCAGCCACGCGCTCTAGCACTTAGAGTAGCTAGTAACTTCGAGAGAGAATACAACCCATATCAGATATCTATTGTGTGATTTAAGTCACGTGCTTAGACAAGAAAATAGCGCGGCACTCCGTGCAGAGAGTCCGGTTTTGGTTTGACTTGTGCTCTGTGAGAGAATAAGAGTACGGTGTCTTGAAGGTCACCCTTTCGAGTTCTTGAGGGCATTTGTGTGACGCGAGGCATTACAGGCGCAGAGGTTCAAACCCTTTGGCTTGATTAGTGTTCGCTTTTCTGTGTTATTTCCGCAGGTTCGCAAAGGTTCAAACCCTTTGGCTTTTCGGATGGGGTTTCTCTGGATTGCATAGGTTCGAATCCTGTGAGTCTACGATCGGTTGGAAGCTTGAGCGCGTAGGTTCAAACCCTGTGGCTCTTGTGGAAGTTTCGGAGTTTTGTGTCAGTGTAGACACTTCTCCACGTGTTTGCAAAGGTTTTGGTTTAGCGCGCGATGCGCGAGGTTTATTAGTGTGTTGAATTTAATAGGAATTGGTTTCTGCTTCGAGTGCAGTTGTTTAAGTGGTGTTTAGGGTGTTATTGATTGTGTGCAGTGGTTATTAGAGTCCCAAGTGACTGCTAGAAATTTGTGGAGACGTTTGACGAAGTTGTATTGTGTTATACACCCTTGCCTTGAGGCCCAGCGACGGAAGTCGCACCCTCTTGTTCTTGAGAAAAGCCTTTGGACTTAGAGAAGTCTAGATATTATACGAGCGCTATTGCTGCGCATGTATCTTAGAGACATTGAGAATTGAATTGTATTGGTTCGCTACTTTCATCGCATTAGAATCCCCCGACGAACTTGAGCGTGTTTGTGTGTGTAGTGTTGGGTGTGGGTGTGATCAGTGTCTTCGACGCTGTTGCATTTCTAGCTCTGTGCACTTAGACAGCTCTTCAATGGTTCACGTAATCTAAAGGTGTCATTCTTTGTAACCGTAGTAATAGATTAGTGAGCTTCGCGAAGGGTTTGTAACACTATTATCGTTGCTATAACATCTCTTACTGAGCTTTATAACATATAATTGTGTATGCCGTATGTTTGTGTTACGAGTCCCGTAGCTGGGCACAGCCTGCACACTTATGCACAGTCAGTGATTGTATGGGCAGCATCACATGACTAATATTGCATCATGCCGCCTTTGTTTAGGTGATGACATGAATCAAATGACTAGTTCAGTGTCGGTCCCATGGTAACTGGTATTGCCGCATACTTTGTGCCATATTGATGATTTATGGTTCGTGAACCAGTATTGAATATGTGCTTTGCGACCTAAATCACTATTTGGTGGGGATTTGACTTGTAACGGACTTGCAAGGATTGGTTAATTGAACATCCTTGCAAGTAAGAATTTTGCTAAATTCTTTTGTGTGCCCGCAATTTCTGAGTGCACAGAGCCACAAGGCTCATCACCGCATCATCCAGGCATTGTCAGGATGCCTGCCATGCCCTCAGTCTGAGGCCTGATTCTGCCGTCAATATTCAAAATACTAATTAACAAAGAACATGATGCAGGAGATTACAGCGCTTTGTTCCTTTTGTCTTCGCTGAATGATCTTTAAGAAAGGTTAAAAAATCCTTCCTTGGTCCTGAAATGACGATCAATGCAACAGCGTCAAAATTAGGACCCTGACCACTCAGGTAGGAAAATGCATATCCCACTGTGTCTTTGCTTGATTTAATTGAGCATGACATAAGATTCATGACACACCGCTAACACACTCTCAAAGCATTTACCAGTGTAATTTCGCAAAATGTATCAGTATATACATTTTACAACATCCTGGCATTGAGATAACAAAGAATATGAATAGAGCACAGTGAAATATGAATAGAGTGCAGTGTAATACACACAGAATGCAGTGATATCCATACCACGCGTGTTACAATATGCGCACATGTCAGTCTTGAGTGACAATTGGTAGAATGCATGTTCTAACTTAGAATGATATGGGATACGGTCACACTAAGTACAAGAGTTCAGCATTTGATACTGAATGCACTAGAAACAGACTGCATACACACTCTAATGCATTAATGAAAAACATACCTGATACTGGGAAAACTATGTGACACACTGATCTATGACACACAGGGCAGACATTGATCAAAGAGTCACACGCATGTATGAAATGATAGCTAAGAATAGATAACTCCGAGGGAACCCGATTTGGCAATAGAGCGCAGTGCCTAGGCTTACCACGGGTAAGCCCCACCTACCAGAGAAAACTAGAAACTCAAGAATAAATTATGATACAGCCTATATGACCAGCTGTTACTCCAGGTATCATCTGAGGAAATGACGAGTGACATGCCAACACATAGGGCGCAGTGCGAGTGGAGTCTAAACCATGAGGAAACAGAATCTGGTCTTGAGATAGACCTCTGACCGAGTGTCCAGCCTCGGACATGCTATAACAACATGCACGCATTGCGATTGATGATGTTCCAAGATTGCAACAGTAGTGTATTAAGTTGTACTGACTTGTAGGATGTAGAAATGTATAAATAGGATATTGTAGATAGAGTAAAACAAGTTTCCGACCCCCCATGTAATAGTGACAAGCTTATTTGATACGCGCATGATCCTTTGGAGCTGTTTGAGCCTTGCACTTTGTCCATTAGTGATGAGTCAGAGGTGTTGAACCCCAATTGTAACAGTGCAAGAGACAATAGCTACTTGCCCTGGCACTGGGAGTGGTTTGTAACTTCGAGCGAGAGAATATAGATGTCTTTGATATAAATTTGAGTGATTTGAGTCATGAATGTGGCTGATAAGGCTTGCAGGGCACTCCATACTTAAGTTGCATTGATTGTTTGACTTGAGCTCTGTGTTGGGATTGAGAGGTTCATGTCAGTGTAGGCACTACTCTATTGATTGAGGGATTCATGTGACATGAGGCATTACAAGTGGCAGAGGTTCAAACCCGTTGGCTTGGTTAGTGCTTGCTCTGGTTTATTTCCACAAGTTGGCAAAGGTTCAAACCCTTTGGCTTGTCAGATGGGGTTCTCTGTGTTTGTGTGTATTCTCTGGATTGCATTGGTTCAAATCCTGTGGGTCTACGATCGGTTAGGAAACTCGAGCGCGTAGGTTAGAATCCTGTGGTTCTTGTGGATTGTTTAATAGGAATTGGTTTCTGCTTTGAGCGCAGTTGTTTAAGTGGTGTTTCGTGTGTTATTGATAGGGTGCAGTGGTCATTAGAGTCCCGCGCGATTCCTAGAAAGTTGTAGAGATGTTTAACAAAGTTGTGTTTTGTTATACACCCTTGCCTTGAGGCCCGGTGACGGAAGTCGCACCTCTTGTTTTGAGAAAACCTTTGGACTTAGACAAGTCTGGATATTATATGAGAGCTATTGCTCTGCGTACCTTAGAAATATTGAGAAGCCAGTTGTTTTGGTTTGCTACTTTCATCACATTAGAATCCCCCCACAAACTTGAGTGTGTTTGTGTGTCTAGTGTTGGGTGTGGGTGCGATCAGTGTCTTTGATGCTGTTGCATTTCTAGCTCTGTGCACTCAGACGCCTCTTCACCGCACTTGGAAGATCTCTGCCTTTCGAAGAGGATATCAACAGTGGAAAGTTGGTTAGTCATCTACTGTCAGAATCTGATCTTGATGGGCATCCCAATTTCTCCACACCAACCCCAAAAGGAACATCCTTCGGCCAAAAAAAAGTTTTGCTCATGTTTTGAGTTTCTTTGGATTCCCAGTGAAATTTCCTCCTTCTTTCTTCTTGTATCCCCAAGGAAAAACTCAAAAGTTTAAATCTGGAGCCAAAGAGAAACACTGACTTAAAAAAGGCATGGAATTCACATGGAATCATTGGGACAGGTATTGCACCAGCCTAAGTCGAGGATGTCGATGTCAAGCCATGAGTCATCAGAAGCTTGGCTGAAAGGGTTGGGCCTTGAAATAAGATGTCAGCCTGCCACTGCCACCATCGGATGTACTACTCGGCTGTCCTGGAAGAGATCACATTCAGCACCAGTACACACACAACTTGCATACCACACCCTGTATGCAAATAGAAGTGAGGATTTTATGTGATTACTTCTTTAGAGAATTTCGGACATTTTTATCATAGATATTCATGAATCCACACTGCTATGAAAGGAGATCTCTCTGAAACAATACATTGGCACATTCCAAGCAGGTATTGGGGTAACAGCTTGATAACAGCTTCCTCGTGTTTGAATAGAGATGAAACGGGGAGGATCCTTGATCAAGAACCACCACCATGTGGGGTTCAGCGTCTTTGTCACTTCAAGCTTGGCTCAAGGGATCTCGCTCGTCAAGATGTTGAGCAAGAGAAATAGTCATTCCTGCACCTTTACTGGTCAGGAGAAACATCTTGCAGTCTTGAGACGTCTCAGACCTTCTGAGTGAAGCCAATATCTGCAGACTGTAGCAGTTAGCTGAATTCACAACCCTTTCAAGGGTGGCAATGGCCCCCAAACCACCATGAATACCACTCTCACCTGGTCACCCCAAGACCTCACCACTCCAAACATCACAGAAGAACTGTCCTCTCCCTCACCACTGACATTGCAATAGATGTCCGAGCCAGCAAGCCTGGGACAATTCGCGCCTGAGTCACATCATGCCAATCTCTCTTCACAATCTTCCATTCCCCACTGCATCCATGACGTCGCTCATAGGAGACTCTTTGACTACGTGAACCCCTATAAGACGATGGGACACACCCCCACTGTAGACGGCCGAGGTTGCCACTCAAACCGGGCAGATACGTTGCCACTGAAAAGTAGGTGACAAATCATTGCCTGCGAGAACAAAGGATAACTGGATCCCCAGAGGAGACAATGCCACCTAATCCGGCTCCCATAGGGTCAAATTAACTGGCTAAAACAAAGAAACTAAAGTTACGGCCATGATCCTATGGTGAACAAAGACACCACAATTCTGCTTATAAACATGCCACCCTGCCATAAATCACCTACCTCTGTCTCCTCCCCCAACAGCCAAACTGTCATCCCCAAACAATGAAGAGATTAGCACCCCCATGCCAACAGGGAATCCTAACAAATGTCAGAAAACATCAGGAAACAATTCCAGGCAAGACATACGTTATACGCCATTATACGAAAACTTCATCTGACTAGAGCTAGGTGCCCCCCCCCGAATGAAGACGAGGAAACCAGGGAATCACGATGAAAGAGGAACCTTGCCCATGCGCTCCTGATGCCCTATGAATTCCCAGACCCCCGTGCTACTGCTAACCTGCCAATGGCAGGCGATGCATTCCCCTATGACAAACTCTCCTGCTCTGGGGAATCACCTGAGACTCTCCTGCTGGTTCTGCTACCCCCTTCATGGATGCTATATTCCCCTGAATCTTCATCTCATGGAACCATATCACTGCCGCCTTCCCTGAGGATATTTGCGCCGACATCGCTGCATCGCCTGAAAATTTCATTGTGGCCGTCCCCTTCGGAGCAGGCCCTAAGTTTTATGAAGACAACCACAGAGCGGATCTGCTATTGAAAACTTTTCTCGAAGGACTAGACTTCCCTGACAAAGGGAAGCTCACAGTCTTCTTCCTGCTTGAAATGAAGGAGGACAAGAAAGGACAAAACAGGGAGGAGGGTCAGAGCAGAAAGAGTGCTTTTGACAAACCATGGCCCCTGATCATCACAGGATTCTCAACAGACTTCAGAAGATTTCTGCTCTGGAACCAGTGTTTTGCGATGGCATTGCAATCCATCTGGAACCTTGTACCATTCAACCTGAAGGCTCTGGCATGGACCATCACTGCCTTCCAGGGTAATGTCATCAATGATGACCCTGACCTACTCACTGAAGCCCTTGGCTGTATCAAAAAAGCTACCTGGCATCACACCTCTATACAAAACCTCGTTAAACAAATAACTCAAGCCCAAGGACACTCTGGAAACCCCGCCAAGCTCACTGTCAAGATGACACAGTCATGGTGTCTGTCGTACATTGAGACAAAAAACTTTGATGACAACAAAGGTCCGGTCTTCCTCTTAACAGGGGAACCAATCACGGACAACCTCGACATGCACAGAGCAATCACCACACACATCCATAGATTGAAAATACATGTCAACTATCAGCAACTAATCAACATCGACAAGATTATTGGCTGCGACTGGTGCAAAAACCAGGACCACCCGAGCCATGCATGCCCATTCCCTGAGGTTGACTCAACTTGGTATGGTCCATCCACCGATGAACTCTGATTGCGTATGATGAAAATGGAAGTGCCGAAAGAAGCACCCTGCAAATGGAAGGAGGAAAACTCGAAACCAGGTGGTCATAACAAATGTGGAAAGAACAACGATGATGGCTGGAAGGTAGTCAGGCATGGTAAATAGCCATAGTCAGTGAACCACATACATGCCAAGGAATATACTACTTTATTCCATCAGAGATTCATACTCCCACAACCAAATCTCAGCAAACCTCAAGCTTAAGTTTGCAGATCCAGGGGTGAGACTGGAGGGACAAGAAGTCCATTAGATCCCTCTAACACTTGTCAAAGCACCTCCCCGCTCTGGTTACTGACAGCTTATTTGGAGGTAAGTTGGGCTGCTGAATGAGGAGGGGTGATATAACCAACTCTGACAAGGTTGATGGAGCCACTACTGCTTGGAAGACTTCCCACTCACCAGGGATACTCTTTTAAGCAGATCTATCTTAGTGTACCGTGGTTTGGCAAACTCAGTATGTGAATTATTACACTTCTAACAGTCTAGATCATAGGGATTATACAAACTTCGAAATCAGTAATTATGGTACTGGCCTCACACTACACCGTCGAGGCTCTAAAATACCTACTGGTCATCCCTCAAGACAAGATGATAGTGTGAGTAGCGACAGTAGGGAACCAGCATCGGCATTCCTGGAGAATGGTGCGGTTGACCAAACGTCACCAGGTCCCCCAGACAATGATAGGATTATGCCAGCTGCATCCTCAAGTGTACCCTGTACCACTCAAGGATACACCACTGTGCATGTACGCAGTGGAAGACATTGGAGAAATGATTGACAATGTCTGTTGAGCCTCTCAACACCCTCGCATGACTCAAGTCCCCCCATAGATGAGAACTCAAACAGCGAGAGTGGCCATGCCACAAACCAACGAGGTGATGAGCCATGCTCTCACCCATATGAAGATCCCACTCCACTAAACAGTCAGTGAGGAGTGCCCCCTGCTGAAAACCCACAACAAACCTCTCATGCATCCAACAGACGAGATAGATGAGAACAGCAAAGGAAAGAAACTAAAGCAGCAATCCTGATATCATTCCTGAACATTAATAGATTCAGGTGCACAGGATCAGGAGATAGCATCTCAGACAGTAAGTGGAGCCATATAAATCAGCTTCTACAAACTTCAAAGACCGGAATTCTAGTGGTATCAGAAGTGCACCTTACAGAGAGTAGGCAAGATGAACTAGAGAACCTGTTTGCTTGCAGAATGAAGATTTGCTTCACAGCAGACCCAGAAAATCTGATGGGGAAAGGAGGTGTGGCAATCATCATTAACAAACAACTCACACTTTGGCACAACATCGAGACAAAAGTCATAGTTCCCGGACGTGCAATGCTACTGAAAACAAGATGGCATGGGGACAAGGACATTAAAATCCTTGGCATATATGCCCCAAATGTAACTGTGGGAACAGCACATGAGAGTGCCGAATTCTTCAGGACTCTACTCTCATTCTTCACTGAGCACCCAGAATGGAAACCGGACTATATAGGTGGAGATATGAACTTTGTCGAGGACACAATTGACCTCCTACCAATGCGTGCAGATAACTTAGAGGTCAGAACAGCTTTCGATGAGCTAAAAGAGCTCCTACAACTCCGTGATGGATGGCAGAACACCTTCCCAGACAAAAGAGACTACACATACTGCTGTACAAAAAGCTTTCAAGTGGAAGGATCCCAGGAAAGAATCATGAAGGTCTTCCAATCATGTATTGACAGGATTTATGTGACAGATAGACTGTTTGAAATGGCCAGGCAATGGAAAATACAACCTATAGGAATAGCAGGTGTAGACCATGATCTAGTATCTGTACAGGTTGCACATGAAGATGCACCACTGCAAGGAAAAGGGAGATGGGCCTGCCCAGATGGAGTCCTAAAAGATGCTCATTTCAAAGCAACTATCAAGGAGCTTGGCATGAGAACCCAGGAGGAGATAAAAGCCATCAAACAGTCAGGCAGAACTCCCACTGAGAATGCACAACAAGTTTATGAGAAGTTCATATCTGAGGCCATGCATCAGGCTAGGGCAAGAGAACATACAATCAAAACCAGGGCCCATCAGCAAGAATCTGATCTGAATAGAGCTATCAGCAAACTAGCTTATGACAAAACCCTTGATGATTCTCAACATTCTGAAAGGTTAGCAAATCTTAAAAGGGAACTGAAGAACATCAAAAAAGAGGAACATAACACCACCAGGAGGTTCATGGCAGCTAAAGACCGTCTCGAAGGGGAGACTGTGTCAAAATACTACTTCCAGGCAAATAAGGAAGCAAAACCCAGAGATGCAATTCAAGCCCTGGAAATACCAGCACCCAAGAGAAATCCAGGTCAAACAGACTCTGCAGCAGCACAAGACCATGAACAAAATCCTGGAGAAAGAAAAAACCCACCACAACCACAACCCCGCTATGAAAAATACTCCCCCAGGATGGTGGAGATGATGCGAGATTACCATGGAGACACTCTCCAGAATGATGGCCTTGACATTGATCAAGAAATTTGTGAAAGGGCCTTGAGAGAAGTTCTCGATGCCAACATAATGGTCCGCCCCTCAGAAGAGAACTCAGAAAGTTTTAAAATAAAGGTCTCATGAGAAGAGGTCACAAAACTGCTAAAACTATCCAAGAACGACTCCACACCTGGGATAAATGGAGCCACAAACAAGTTCCACAAGGTCTTTAATGATTGTTTCACCAAAGATGAAAGGAAAGGTCTACCTAGCTTTGACATTGTTGGCATCCTCACAGAGGTCTTCAATGACATTGAAGAATTTGGAGTAGACACCTCTACATGTTTCACGGAAGGATGGATGTGCCCTATTTACAAGAAAAACGACCAAAACAAAATGTTGAACTACCAACCAATCACACTTCTAAACTTGGAGTACAAGCTCTTCACCAAAGCTTTATCAATCAAATTAGTTTGCTCAGCACCAGAACTAATTCACAATGACCAAGCAGGCTTCATACCTGGAAGAAAAATCACAAATCAAACCAAACTTATTAGGATGATCATTAATCATGCAGACATCACCCAAACAAATGGAATGATTGTGGCTTTGGATCAAGAAAAAGCCTATGACAAAATTCACCATGACTATCTGTGGAGGGTCCTAGAGGCCTTTAAAATTCCAGAACAGTTTATCGCAACAATAAAATCCCTGTATGAAAATGCACATACCAGAGTGATGGTAAACGGCTTCCTCAGCTCACCATTCAAAGTAACACATGGAGTCCGCCAAGGTGACCCACTATCATGCCTTCTCTTTGACCTCACCATTGAACCTCTGGCAGAGATGCTATGCAAATCTGATCTTAAAGGGCTAGAAGTTCCCGGCTCTACAGAACATCTGATAGCCAAACTCTTCACTGATGATACCACCACCTTTCTTCATGAAGACGACAATGTGGAGAGCCTAATGGAGATCCTGAACACATGGTGCATCGCAAGCGGAGCATGCTTCAACATGGACAAAACCCAAATAATTCCAATACGCAAGAAACACTTCCATCAGAAAGTAATCAATGAATGGAAGACAAATAACAGCTTCAACCCGATACCAGATGACATCCACATTGTAGCAGATGGTGAAGCGATCCACATACTAGGTGCATGGTTTGGCAACAAAATCCCTGTTGACACAGTGTGGACACAAGTAATAGAGAAAGTCGACAGAAGTCTGAACCGCTGGGAAATGTCCCATCCTTCAGTCCCCAACCGCCAGATAATCATTCAGACAGTAATAGGTGGCCTCACACAGTACCTGACAATGGTCCAAGGTATCCCTAAACATGTTGAAGACCTGCTCAAAAAGAGGGAAAGGAAATTCATATGGGAAACTCATATGAAGAATCTCATCAGCCTAGAAACCCTTAAATCTCCAAAAAGCCAAGGAGGGCTTGATGTTCTGGATATAAGAATGAGAAATAAAGCCATAGAGACTACATGGATTAGAGAGCTTCTTTCAGAAGAGAGACCAACATGGACATACTTTGCCCATGATATTATAGCCCACCAAGGAATGAAGGCAGAGAGAAATATACCCAAGGAGGTTAAATCAAACATATTCCTGCAGTCCTTCAACACTAAAAAATCAGTACTCCCTCTGGACCTCAAAAGAATTCTGTCTGTAGCTAACGAAACAGGAGTCAGAGCTGAAGGAATTGCCTTCTCAAGAGACATCCTGCATAGTCATCCGATATGGTATCATTCAGAAGCAAACCCAAGAGAAAACGGGCTGGAAAGGGCAATAAAAGTCCCACTGAATATACAACAAACTTGCCAGGTCGGTGGAACAATAGTGACCAAAGTTCTAGCAGACTGTGTGAACCCCAGACTTGTACTACACAACAAAACGAATTCAAAACACATACTCAAACACCTCATAACATCCTTGAAGGAAATGGAGAATAACGGGTACATCGGAATCCCCAACAAAGATGTTCTGCAATCAATGGTAGCCAGCTTCTGCAGTAGGAAACAAGTTTCCATGATAAGCTGGATCAAAAAATGGAGCAGCCAGCACAGAACCAGCAAAGCACATGCACTGGCTGAGGAAGGAGCCCAAAAAGATGAGGCTGAGCATGTAGATCTAAACATTGCCCTGCTGATGAGCCTCCAGGCTCTGTATGCCCGGAAATTTCATGATTTCCATCAAAATAACTGGCAGCACTCCCGAGCGGGCTTTCAGTAAACCCCACGCTGCCTACAGAGGCCTACTACTTTCATATAAAAGCAACACTACCCTCCCAACACCAGTATCCCTCTCTCCCGACAATGCATCCCAATCCTCATATACCATCACAATAAGGTACCGTTGATGGCCGGTCTCCTACTTTCAGCAATAGGCGCGGATTACTGAAACATTGATGCATTAATGTTGCATCAACTATGCATCACGGCTTGAATTGCTGGCATGATCATTTAATTATATGATGTCATAATCATCAACATTTGAGTCCTCTTGATAATCGAGGACCGTGGCCACTATAGACCATGGTTACTAACACTGCATCCTTGCCAAGGCCTTCAGAAATCTTTATCCCATTTGGCGACCTCTGAACATACCCCATACCCTCTCAGTCCACAGCTAAACAGCACCTTAAATATCTGCACATTGGTCACTAGTGATGCCTAGTATTACCTCCCTATGGAAACGTAAAAGAGTTGCTGTTACCAAAGCCTTCGGCAATACACATGGATGCTCGAATACTTACAGAGCCACAGTCTTACAGCCTTACTAAGTAGATCTAAAAATATCATGTACGCTGTAGTATAAAATTTGGTAAAGTAATGTAGAAAGAGAAACTAGACAACCCCACACATCCCAGAGACCAATAACCGGCACACCAATGGTTATATCCTGTATTACCGTGCTTTACGAGCATATACACTCTATTCTATCAATCATTCACATACAACACATCACTATAAGCCTAGGACTGGGTTGTCACCGTCTAAGCACTTCATTCCTCTCTCCATTGTCTCTACCCTCAACCACATACCACCCCAGTTTTGAATACTCAATTGCTGGTCAGTTTTGCACCGGCTACTCACCGATAAACCGGTCATAGCTGTGGTATAAGCTTTGGCCCCTCTCTATGCTGCATGCGTAAACATAGTATGCCGTTTCATTTTATAGGCTGCATTGTCTTCACTTTCACAGATAGGAGTTTACTTCAGTTTCGTTTTCAACATCATATTGCTGCCCATTTGGGAAGTCTCCGAACAAGACTTGTAGGACTCATATCATCGACATAGGATCATTTAGCCCAGTTCAGTTTTAGTTTCAGCATAGGATAGGATAGGAAAATCCCTGTGTGGATTTATAGGTTTGGCATTAACACAGGATCAGATGAGTAACCCGGCATCGACATAGGACCTCATTTTCGCCCCGTATTCTCAACCACAAATAACCAGCTGCGGTTTTATCTTCATTTATTCAGTATTTTTCTTTAGATCCTCTTTCGAGAAGATCGTTCCCTAGTGACTTAATATCGCCAGATCAGATTCGTTTTCCCACAGATTACAGGTATTCATGTCATACCAGTTTCTGTCAGCTCTCGTTTATTCGAGATAATTACCGGCGGATAGCCTACATCTAAGTACTCAACTGCTAAAGGGTACTACTTGCTAGACTTTCACGTTGCAGTATACACCTGCATCTAGAGGAATTGATTGGAGTGCATGGAGGTGCCCCGAACATACTGGCACACACATTGCCTTTATTACCGGCAGTTTTGCACATTACCAATACTCTTTGAGTTTGGTATTGCCATTGCCATGGAAGTTTAAGCTCATCACTGCCCCTCCAGCTTACTGGTGCGACACTAGCCAATATATCCCAGAACAGAGCATACAGGGCACTCAGGGAACGCGAGACCAGAGTCACTGCACGTTGGAAATCAACTGAACAGAACGTGAAACGTGCCCAGCAAGGCACAATTGCTTCCTTTGGCATCAAACCGAAAGAAAAAACACTGTGGAAGTCACTGAAACATAGGGACATTGATCGGAACACGGCATACCTGTTGTAGATGACCATGCATGACACATACAGAATAGGCAAAAAGTGGCTGACCTTTGGGCCTCAATACCATGAGCATGGGTACTGTAAACACTGCGATAACCACATAGAAGATATGGAACACATCATGATATCATGCGAGACCCCAGGACAGGAAGATGTGTGGAATCTGACAAGAGAAATTCTAGAGAAGTGTGGTATACCATGGCACCCCCCCTCAATGGCCAATATTCTCCCCTGCTTGGTCCCTGTATTTAAATCAAATACTGGAATAAGAGACAGTGGAAAAGAATGTTTCTACCAAATTATAATGTCCATGTCTATTCAGGTGATCTGGAATGCAAGATGCAAACAAGTAATTCAAAAAGATAATGCTCCATTCTCGGCAACACAAATTCACAATAGATGGCTGGCAAAAGTTCAGAAACGACTTGAATTAGACTGCCTGGTGACATGAAATCGTTTCAGCAAAAATGCTCTTCCAAAAGATCTGGTCCTGAAAACATGGTTGGGGGTGATCAAAGATGAACACCAACTCCCTAAAGACTGGACAGAAGCAGATGAGGTTTTAGTGGGTACAGAGTAAGTAGCCAGGGGACACACGAGGTAAGTATGGGGGGTGGTGCACAAGAAGAAGATGTCCCCAGGCTAATTCTTACAATTTCCAAGTCCCACACTCATGAGTGAGTAACACATTTCCTCGTGGTGATAACCAAATTCAATCTTGAATATACTATACTAACTTTTTGCTTGGTTTAAAATCCTGGTGAACTATATGGCTGCACGTTGGAAGCGACTATGTTGCTGGACCGCCTCTGTAATAGCCTCCACCAAAATAAAAATTAAAAAAATAGAGAGATGAAACATGAAGCTGTCACCCAAGATGGAAGCAGCATCTGGGACCAAATAATAGTAACAGATCCTCAAATGCTACAATGTCCATCACCGTGCTATACCATAAACTGTCTTCACCAAGGCAGAATAATCATACTGACTCAAATGTAACATGCATGAAATTAGGTCAATGAGTCTCCACTATATCCCATGGTAAGATACAATGATACTGTACAAGCTACAGTACTTTCTGAAGAAAAAAAGGGCACCTCTGCCCATTCAGAGCTGTGTGGCAATTAAACCGTGTAATAGAAATACACGTGCTGAAATGAGAAGACCAAAGAATAGCTATGCCTTATATCCCCTAATGGAAGACTTTTTGAATGGAGGAATATTAGACAGAATATGCAGGGCAGGCACCATCAGATCTTCCAGAATGACCCTGCACTGTACACTCTTCTCTCGGATAAACTTCTCAGTCATTGAACCTTCACTCTCCAGATCTGGCTTAGCTATGAAAAATAGAGTGGCAGGATGAGATGAAGTGTTGGCCTGGGGCAGGTACTCCTACAAGATGGGGCCAACGTCAATGATGGAGATATTTGGCTATGGTGACAGATGAGTGAAGTTTAAGGACTAGGGAACACCTACCTATAATATTACTGTGTTAGATTTGTCTTGATTTGGGTTTATAAATCAGACTGGAAATGGCTTATGTATGCAAGAAAGTAAGGGTGGATGGACATGAAGAACAGGAGATGGTAGTCATAGGAGAAGAAGCATGCCTGTGTTGCTGATCAACATGTCCTGTTTTGGATATCCACACCCATCTTGATATCCAATGCCTATGCTCATTCCCACACGCTGTCTGGATCAATGTTGAAGGCAAGAATATGTGGGACAGTATCAATGTAGGTGAATAAAAAGAAGATGGAAAGGAAGAGGAGAGGGAGAGATGGAAGGGAAGGGAAGGGAAGTTGAAGGTATGTGAATAAAAGGGAATCATCACTTGATGCTGACACTGATTGACAAACTCTTAACGTGGTCATGGGACATGAGATGCATGCGTGTCCATTGACAGATGGCAAAGAAGGACAGGATGCAGGTGACATGTTGATCCCATGTGTTCTAGTCATATCGCATCGGGGGTTGGGTGCTAGCGCTGATAGGTGGCTTGTCTGAATTGTGTATTAAGTAAGGGTGAGAGTGAAGGAAAGGGAAAGATGCATATAGCTAATTATCAAATCCTGATGCAGTACATGAGAAAGGAGAGGTGTTGCGCTGGGCTGGAAAGATTTCCATTCTTGTGATGGATCATCATTATCTAAAAGAAACAACTTGACACAGTCAGCATGTGAGAAATGATGATGCTAATGATGCCGCAGTCCCTCCCAAGGTGGCAAGTCAAAAAAATTTAAATTTCCTCAGGCTGACATTATGTGCATGTGCCGTACATACATGCATACTAGCCCTGACCTTCCTCATCATCACCACTCAAGGCATGACATAACTTTACCTGCTGATGAACCTAAACTTCCATGGCAACAGCAAACCAAAACTCAAAGAGTAATGATTAATGACGGTGTAGACCAGAGATAAAGGTACTGTGTTGTGCGAGTTGTTCAGGGCACCTCTGTGCAACCTAATCACTTCCTCTAGACGTGAGTTTATACTGCAACTTTTCAGTCAAGCAAGTAGCACTCAAGTGATCGAGTACTAAAAGGTGTTGGCTGTAGGCCAGTGATAATCTCAATGACGAGATTGAACAGTTTTGGGTATGATGTGAATACCGCAAATCTGGTGTAATGAGGAGAAACAAATAGATGAGGTCTCTAGACATTGGTCCTATGAAAATAACAGTGAAAATGAAGCTATGTGTGTGACAGTTAGTTTATAACCGGTGGAGTGTCGATGTACTGGGTGGCGATCCCAATAATGCTGGTTAATGTGGGCAAAAGTGTGAAAATATGTTTATATCCAGTGGGGCACGGAGATAATGAGTGTTGATCCTATATGAGATGAAATATACTGAAGTCAATGTCGAAAGCTGAGTCTACTCGGAGACGTTCCTATCCTATGTCAATGTCAAACCTATGAGTCCTCTTGAGGGACTATCCTATCCTATCCTATAATGGTCCTAAACAGTGTTGAGTCCAAAGTGATCCTATGTTGACAATGTTGATTCCTATAAGTCTGCCAGAGACTACCCAAGTGGGCTGCGATAAACGATGTTGAAAATAAAGCCGAATAAAACTCCTATGGTATGAAGATGAAGATGATCCAATCCTATAAAACAAAAGAGGTGGTGTGGTGTACAATGCAAACACTGGTGTTATGCACTAGACGCAAGCATCAACCCCTAATGATGGGTGCAAGCTAACATGTGATGTACAATGCCGGAGATAATTCTAAAACCAGTTGATCACAGTTTAGAGCATTTCTCAAGGAGAGTGCGAGGGAGTATGAAGCTCAGACAGTGTAAAACCGGTCTTTTGGCTTATAGTGAGCATATGGGGTGCAAACAATTGCTATTGTTCATATACTGCACTATGCATGGGGTATGGTTCGTTTAAAACCAGTGCTAATGACTGTAGCAAGTGTGTAGAGACGAGATTATATCCAGTGACAAGCATATAGCAAGGCTAATGGCAGAGTAATGGGTGGTAGTTGATTAACTACTGTACTACGATTTTCTATCCACTCTTATACTACCAGAGATAATTATTATTAGCAGTACTTAGTAAAGCTATAACGCTGTGGCTTTGTAAAGATTCTAGCGACCATATGTATCTCCGTAGTGGCTTGTAACAGCCAATCCTCTGCATTACCAAAGGAAGGTAAATTTCCTAGATCATGGGTCTTCACCAGCATGGTTTTTGAGGTGCTGTTTAACTGCGGACTGGGAGGGTATGGTCAATAACCTGAGGTGTATGAAAGGAGTATGGAGTGCTAGCAACCTTGGCATGGTGTTATTGGTAAAACCAGGCATCTAGCTGACCAAAACCCGGTGATTATTGTGGCGGAATAATGGTTGATGAGTATGACCTCATATAATTAAAGGATTGATGGCAGGTTTTTATGCTGTGATGCGCTGAAGTGCAGTCTGCATGCACAAAGCTAGAAATGCAACAGCATTGAAGACACTGATCACACCCACACCTAACACTACACACACAAACACACTCTTTGGTTTGTGGGGGGATTCTAATGCGATGAAAGTAGCAAACTAAGACAACTATATTCTCGATATCTCTAAGATACACGTAGAGCGATAGTGCTTGTCTCATATCTAGACTTTACTAAGTCTAAAGGTGATCTCTAAACAAGAGGCATGACATTTGTCACTTGGCCTCAAGGCAAAGGGCTTTCCAAACACTCTAAATGCTGATAGACATAACCACAACTCTCTAGTAGTCGCATGCAACTCAAATAGTCACCAAATGAAACCACTAAACCTCAACACAACACTTTAAAACCTGGCACACTAAACTGTAACCTTCACAAACATGTGGAGAAGTGTCTACACTGACACCAAACTCCCAGAACTTCCACAAGAGCCACAGGGTTTGAACCTACGTGCTTGAGCCATTACCGCTCCAGAGAAACCCTGTCTGACAAGCCAAAGAGTTTGAACCTTTGCCAGCCTGCAGAAATAAAACAGAATAGCGAACACTAATCAGACCAAAGGGTTCAAACCCCTGCCACCTGTAATGCCTTGCATCACATGAATGCCCTCAAGAACTCAAAAGGGTGACGTTCAAGACACCGTACTCTTGTTCTTTCACAGAGCACAAGTCAAACCAAAACCAAAACTACTGCACAAAGTGCCGCACCACTGTCTTATCCAAGTGCACAACTTAAATCACACAATATGTATCTGATATGGGTTGTATTCTCTCTCTAGAAGCTACAAACTGCTCCAAGTGCTCGAACGCATAGCTAATCTGCTTTGCACTGTTACACCAGGGGTCCAAAACTTATACTCTACTTCTATACTACTGTATTTATACATTATGCACTCTACAAATTAATACAACTGGTTTTAGTACTATTTCCTGTTCGGATCTCAATTGTCTGCATCCTGTGCATCCTGTTGAGCATGCCATCTCATAGCATGTTGGTCAGAAGGTCGATTAAGACCCAGACTTGTATTGCACACATGGTTGTGACATCGGTTAGCAGTGCATGCAGCACATAACCCACCACATGTTATCTCCTCAGAGCTCCCACCTATCAGGATTTGCTCCGCTCATATTCTTCTATTGTCTTCCAGTCAGCAAGGTGACTTGCTTGGTGCCTAGACCTTGCATGCCTCGGCCGAAGTGTAGTATCTCAGTTTTATCTGGACTTGGGCTTTCATTATATGATGCGAGCTAGTTGCCGGTCAATCCGTGCCTTGTGTGTCATAGATCAATGTCTCTCGCAGTTCATTTACATTGCATGTGTATTCAATTATCTTTTTAGAATACACGCGCCACTTCATCTTAGTGCAGCTAGTATCGAACACTGGGCTCTCATACTTAGGATGACCATGTCTCGTATCTCCCTAAGCTAGAGCATGCACTCTACCAGTAGTTACTTCAAATATACATGGTATTATGTTTATTTCATTGTGCTCTTCTCTAATCTCTCTTATTTCAGTTGCGGGACTTCTCAACTGGTGTATAATGTTATAAAATGCGAAATTACATGTGTAAATGCCTAGCAGGCATGTCACCGCTGCAGATGGCTGTATTTCACATTCATCCCTTGTATGTATGTATGAATGAATGGTCCTTGGAGCGATGCCTTCACTAGTTCAAGTCCCCTCTCTGATCATCTCTGATGTTGATTAAACAGTTTGTATGCATGCAAATTGGTTATGCCTGTTGATGAACCTAGAGACTCCTATGGGCAGAACACACAACACATAAACGGCAAGTATAATCAAGCACAGAATCTGAAGGCTGGTTCTTAGCAAGTCTCATCGGGCACCTCCATACAGTGACTATTGGTCCTAAGGTCGTAGCTTATTCAAGGCTACTTGGTGTTATGTCTCGAGCTACTGGCTCTTTATAAGACAAGGTTGGTTCACAAAGCAGTTTTTAAAACTATTTGGTTCGTGAAGGTGTTATTGTAGCTTAGTATGTGGTGTGGTCTACTGGGGTGCATGTCTTTCAGTGCAATGTCTAGAGGTGTGAGAATGCCAACAAAGGTGAACAACTGCCTTCTTGGTTTACAGAGTAAAGCTAGGTACGGTGGGGTCACAACTTAGTTAGGTGCACTTGTGGTCACTGATTTGTTGGTGAGTATGTCCTTAGTGCAAACACTAAGAGTTCTGAAGTCTTTGGTATGGGGGAGTAATATCCCGAGCATATTCTGTCTTTCTAGCTAATACACTTGAGTTTTTATACTAATTTTCTCTAACGGTTCGTGTAATCTAAAGGTGTCATTCTTTATAACTGCAGTAATAGATTAGTGAGCTTTGCAAAGGGTTTGTAACACTATTATTGTTGCTATAACTCCTCTTACCAAGCTTGTAACATATAATTGGGCTTGCCAGTTTACAACACATTGTGGCATCCTTAGCTGACTGATGGATACTAGTTGCGCAGTGCTAGCCTTGGTGATTTGTGAAATTTATTTCTTATTTAGCTTTGCGACCGCACATCTTGTATTATGAGCATAGCTGGGCACAGCATGCGCACTTATGCACAGTCAGTGAGCATATGGGCAGTATCACATGACAAATATTGCATCTTGCCACCTTTTTCAGGTGATGACATGAATCAGATGACTAGTTTGGTATAGGTTCCGTGGTAGCCGGTATTGCTATGCCCTTGGTGCCATATTAATGATTTATAGTTTGTGAACCATATTGAATATGCGCTGATGCACTCTCAAAGTGTTTACCAGTGTAATTTCGTGAAATGTATCAATATATACATTTTACAACATCCTGGCATTGAGATAACAAAGAATATCAATAGAGCGCAGTGTAATACACACAGAACGCAGTGATATCCATATCGTGCACATGTCAGTCTTGAGTGACAATTGGTAGAATGCATGTTCTAACTTAGAATGATACAGGATATGGTCACACTAAGTACAAGAGCTCAGCATTTGATACTGAATGCACTAGAAACAGACTGCATACGCACTCTAATGCATTAATGAAAAACATACCTGATACTGGGAAAACTACGTGACACACTGATCTATGACGCACAGGGCAGACATTGATCAAAGAGTCGCATGCATGTATGAAATGATGGCTAAGAATAGATAACTCCGAGGGAACCCGATTTGGCAATAGAGCGCAGTGCCTAGGCTTACCATGGGTAAGCCCCACCTACCAGAGAAAACTAGAAACTCAAGAATAAATTATGATACAGCCTATATGACTGGCTGTTACTCCAGGTATCATCTGAGGAAATGACAAGTGACATGCCAACACATAGAGCGCAGTGTGAGTGGAGTCTAAACCATGAGGAAACAGAATCTGGTCTTGAGATAGACCTCTGACCGAGTGTCCAGCCTTGGGCATGCTATAACAACATGCGCATGTTGCGATTGATGATGTTCCAAGATTGCAACAGTAGTGTATTAAGTTGTACCGACTTGTAGGATGTAGAAATGTATAAATACGATATTGTAGATAGAGTAAAACAGGTTTCCGACCCCCCGTGTAATAATGACAAGCTTATTTGATATGTGCGCAATCCTTTGGAGCTGTTTGAGCCTTGCACTTTGTCCATTAGTGACAGGTCAGAGGTGTTGAACCCCAATTGTGACAGTGCAAGAGACAATAGCTACTCGCCCTAGCACTGGGAGCTGTTTGTAACTTTGAGCGAGAGAATATAGATGTCTTTGATATAAATTTGAGTGATTTGAGTCGTGAATGTGGCCGATAAGGCTTGCAGGGCACTCCATACTTAAGTTGCATTGATTGTCTGACTTGAGCTCTGTGTTGGGATTGAGAGGTTCATGTCAGTGTAGGCACTACTCTATTGATTGGGGGTTTCGTGTGACATGAGGCATTACAGGTGGCAGAGGTTCAAACCCTTTGGCTTGGTTAGTGCTTGCTCTGGTTTATTTCCACAAGTTGGCAAAGGTTCAAACCCTTTGGCTTGTCAGATGGGGTTCTCTGTGTTTATTTGTATTCTCTGGATCGCATTGGTTCAAATCTTGTGGGTCTATGATCAGTTAGGAAACTCGAGCGCATAGGTTAGAATCCTGTGGTTCTTGTAGATTGTTTAATAGGAATTGGTTTCTGCTTTGAGCACAGTTGTTTAAGTGGTGTTTAGGGTGTTATTGATAGTGTGCAGTGATTATTAGAGTCCCGCGCGATTCCTAGAAAGTTGTAGAGATGTTTAACGAAGTTTTGTTTTGTGATACACCCTTGTACCAAATACAAGACTGACCTGCTCAACTTTTTGTGATCGGTGCCTTAGAACCCCTGGTTCCCCTCTATGACTTTATATATCAGTGTCTGATTAGCTAATATTTTCATTTGATTAACATGGTTATATATTAATATTTTCTCTTTTGAAATAAATTTATCCAACACTTTAAAACACATATTCATAAACTTAGGCATTGCAAAATATATATATTAAAGACTTAATTAGCCATATTTGCTGATGAACGGGTGAGTAGCAACCCTTATCATTCAACACTCATCATCGTGCAGACATGGCAGTGGCTGTGGGTTCTGCTGCTCGCTTGTCGTCCTCTACTGCTTTTACAGCTCATAGCTGTCCCCAAAGAATCAACCAGCAGTCAAGGCCAGTGCGACACTTTCTGATTCCCAATCTGAGAACATTCCCACTAACATCTGTTAGGTGGGAGGTCATTAACAGCAAGGTCATACTTACTAATTCCTATCATCAGACACAAGAGTTTCCTCAATGAACCATCCTGGTCTTGACATCAACATCTTTGATGAATGGCAATGACGTCCATATATCTCAATTTAAGGGAGTGTAAATTCAATATCTCACATGCCAGTTGTAGTTGGCCTTTCAGGCCAAGATTAGTTGAATGATGTCGACTACTCTTTGGGCCTGCAAGGCTACCTACAACTTTTGTATGGGGTAAATCTATACTCCCCAAAGGAGCTATTTAGAGGTCATGGATTATATAAACTAGTGCAATTGTGGAAGGTTTGAATTCCCTTGGAATTATTTATGACATGAAACACCGACTAATACTACCTCCAGATCACCGAGCGGGACCAACATGATATCATCATCCCAGGGGAAGCCCTGTTATGCAAGAGCAGGAGCAATGATGAAAACATTGTCATCGTGTGGAAGTGTGTTATACAAAAGTGTTTATAGTATGTATATTAAGGTGATCAAGATGGGGAAGGGTGCAATGTGGGAAAAGGGAGTTTGGGGGGAAATGTAAATATAGTGGACTGAGATTTCATGAAGAAATTTTGGATGTCAAGCATAGAATGAATTGATACATTCCCCATGAACATGTTACTTAATTTTAGCGTTGCAGATCAAAATTGATCAAGGTCGATCATTTACCACCTCTGACCCTGCCAATCACTTACATCTTCCATTTATTGAACTTTTTCTGCTATAAAACTTGCTGCAACAAACGCCAGGATGGCTGACCAGTGGTATAAAATGATGATCATGAATCAGCATGATAACCTTTTTTTCTTTTCTTTTGGGGGTCCTTCCTGAGTTCCTTCTGGGAACGTTTCTAGAACTAACAAAAGCACCAATGAATATGATTTTATTTTAAACTTACCGCAACAAATGCCAGGATGGCTGACCAGTGGTAATAAAATGATGATCATGAATCAGCATGATAACCTTTTTTTCTTTTCTTTTGGGGGTCCTTCCTGAGTTCCTTCTGGAAACATTTCTAGAACTAATGAAAGCACCAATGAGTATGATTTTATTTTTGTACCAAAGTGGAACCTTGTCATGTGAATATAAACCCTCATTCCCAGGGCGGGGTGGCATCGCCTTACCATTCCACATTCATCATCGTGCAGACATGGCAGTAGTTATGGGTTCCAGTGGTCGCTCGTTGTCCTACCATGCCATTTACCCCTCACAACCATCCACAAGGCCTGCAGTCAAGGCCAGCCCCAGCATTCTTGAATCACCCAAGACCATCGAGAAGAAAGACATTGCCTCCCAAGCACTGCAGGATTTCCTAGGCCGAATCCAAAATGCTAAAGCTGGAGATAGCTTAGAAACACAGCTCGACCCGGATTCATTGTCCTGGTTCAGGATCCACTTCACTGAGGTGACCGAGATGTACAGGGGAAAGTGAGTAATATTTCCTGATCTGAGAAAAGTCTTTGACAAGATCCATTAGATGGGATGTCATTGACAGCAAAGTCATTGTCACTACTCCTACTATTATTCATGAAAGTGTATCACAAAAACTCAACCGCCGTGTCCATAAGTACAAACAGGCTCACAACCTTCAGGTTGGGGGCAGCAACCTTCCAGTCTACAATGGAGTCAAAATCCCAGACCTGAACATTTTTGATGTGTCAGACCCAAACAAAGACAGCTATGGTGTGCCTCATGTCTCATTTGAGGTAGTGTACTCTGAGAGCCGATGAAAGCTGCTCTGCAATTTGGTACACCTAGTCCTTGGCCTGCAAGGCCTCTTATGGCTGGTGTACGGCTTGAATCTTCACTCTCACAAGTCACTCCAACATGTGGAGTTTATCGCCTTCATGTCCGGTGGCACTGGGGACTTTATGCAGTGCAGAGATAAAGCAATTCCAACATGGGAAGGTTTACAGGCATAATGGTAACCATCCTTGGAAGGTGGTTCCAGAATCGGGACCACCAGAATATGAGTGTCTCTGGATGTTGACTTCTGATGATGAAAACGACCACACTTATGTCGACTGCAGACTTGTTGGAACGTGGAAGGTACATGTATTCAAATCTTCTCTAATATGAACAACCAACTGACTAATAATACCCCCAGATGTCAGATAAAGAACAAGGTGACATCATCATTCCAGGAAGATCCCTGTTCATCGATGATGAGGAAGATGATATTGTTCTCTCTGGTGCTAAGATGTGGCAAGATTTGAAAACGTGCAATGGTCTCCAACGTGGGCTCAATGTGTGGAAGACCAAGTCGCGCAGAAAGGGAGGTAAAAAGCGAAAGGTGAACACATTCGAGGCGGAAGCCAAAACTTTATTTCTTGCCAAGTGTCATGAGCTTTAAATATAAAAATGTAACCATGTATAGTACATTCTTTCTGAAGAATTTGACTTGATTTGTACCATCAATGTCAGGCAGTTTAACTGAGAGCAAAGATCATGTCAAATGAATAGGAATAGTTGTAAATGGTGTTTAAAGACTAGTATTAATTACAGTCTATTTCGTAAGTCTCCAACATGGGGTCACAACCTCGCTCCTCACACCTCCTGCAGGTGTTGCTATATCCATGATATGCAGTCTCAGCCTCCCATTGGGAGGCCTCCCCAGGGAGTCTGAGCTGTGTCATCTGTGACTATGCGCCACCTTCTACTGAGTCATGGAACTAACTGGCATTTCAAGTTCCTCCCCATGTCTTCAGTTCTAACAGACTATATCTACCTGGTGGTGTCGGCCAGAGCTCTCATAACTCTCGCTGAACCCTCTCACTGAACCTCCAGGTAAGTTCACCTTGTAAAACTCAAATGTCTTTCAGCTTATTCCTTACTCCAGAGCTACTTATTTGTTTGCCCAACCTTACATTATGGAGATGACTTTCTATATGGGTGGTGTTATCTGTTTTGACCATACTTATTCGCACAGAATTTCGAATATTTCTGGTTTATTACTTGATATACCATAATGTATCCCTCCCGCTCCTCATACACCCGGTGCCTGGGGATCAATGAATTGCAAATGCCTTAGAGGCATTTTTTCCGGTAAATTTGCCCTGATTCGTCGGACAGTGTCGGCCAATTAGATGTACTTTCATATACCTATTTTGTAAATACTTAGGTAAGCCATTGAGCTCGATGAACAAGGAATGCACTTCAGAAACATCCGTAAATATGGTGAGAGTCATTGAGCTCGATGATGAAGAATGTGCTACCACAAACACTGGCAATATTGTTGGAGTCATTGAGCTCTATGAACAAGAAAGGCACTTCAGAAACATCGGCAATATTGTGCTTCCACTTTGACCATCTTTGAGGTGATGGTCATTCTCCTTGGTTGAGTCTTAAAATGTTCTGGTAGGTGATCACTAGTTGCTGTCAGTTCATCTTCCGATACAAAGCCAAATGCCAGAGGGACAAGAGCAGATTTGTACCAGAGGAAATGGGCAGGACCGAGGATGCCTGAACCCAAACAAATCGGAAAGCTTTTTCATTCAAGCTTGCTGAACACTGTTTGTGGACAGAATATCATAGAATATTTTAAGCATCAGGTGATAATCATTTCTTCTCCTCTTTCACTTCCCGGAAACTTCCTCGACTCAAAGTGTACACCTGTCTTTTGACCTGCATCCATACTGCAACACTCAACAAGCTCACTGCAAAGGCTTCATGTTTAAATGGCAGGGAATCTGTACTGAATAGATATGTATCAAAATATACTCTTGTACACTTTTCATTGCCTTGAGATATAAAGAACAATAATACTGTCTACTTCTTGCTTGCAAGTAGGCTGCCTGTCAATCTGAAAGCAACTGCAGTACACTACTGTCCCTGCTTGTAGACCTGCCGTTCATACTTGATATTTATATGTCCGGATAGGTTAGTCATTTTTATTACTTCTCTCACTGGCATGTTTTTTTCACCAAAACTTCAACATCGACAAATCAAGTGCATTTTTTGTACATAAATCATGTTGTATAAATTTTACAGGTTGTACTCCAACCCAGATGCATCTTCACTGTTCTCCTCATCCTGATCGCCTGATTGACTCTGCTCTTCCTCATTGAATGACCCTTCATTGTCTGTTTCTTTTCCATCGAAATCCTTCATTTTCATATGTTTGACACTTGCTTGACTGCTTTCAAACATATCACATTCGTTGTAAATCCCAAGGTCTAAGTTTGTTAATGAGTATAGGGGACAAAATTCAAAACTTGCACTTACCCAAAATGTCTTCCTTGTGCCAAACATCAAAAACAGGACAGAGATGCAGGCACTTCTTCTGTTCATTCTTATAAGTGTACAAAAATTTGTCCGTAAGGTCGATGTGCAGGAACGTATTCAGCGACGTGTTAACCTCATTCTTCATGGATTTCAAAGCATGCAGCACATTTGAGTCATCATGGAGATGCATCCACAGCTTGTAGGCCATGCGAGAGTAGTAGATTAAGGATCAGCCAAAATGAGCTGCAGAGCTGACAGCAAAATCTCCTATATCCATAGATCAAACACAGTGGCAATTTTGCTGCTGCCTCATTCTCTGGGGAGGAAAGAAAAATCAAACTGGTATCGTGCCTTCAAGTACCTGATGAGAGATAGATAGGCACCAGTTGCCATGGCAATCGCTATTTTGACCTGCTCAGGGACTCTCCTCAATGCAAGGAAGCAGTGCCGATGAAAATATGCACAAGTTTCCCAAAGCGATTATGTCGAGCAGGCCATTCCTTGACATTTCAGGAATCTCCAAATAGTGGACTGAAATAATGAAAAGTGAGACAGGAAAGTCATCATCAGAAATTAATGTAACTTACATCCTTTGTTGTTGTTGTTAGTCATAACCCTGTAGAAATGACACATGGTGCAGAGGAGGAGTTCGTGAAGCTCAGGGTGTAGAACATTGGCAATTCTGTATTCCAGCATGCAGGTGTGAATCCATCCCATGACAGATTTGGCCAGTGTAGTCATTGCATAGATATGATGTCCCTTAACAATCGAGTTTTTGAGTGTAAGCACAGCGTGATGTGTATCAGGATGCATATAACTGCACTTCCATTAGTATATTTGACACAGTAATTGTTGCACACTTACAAGGCCAACCCAGGTTCCAGCAGTACCACCTTGGCCTCCCATTCATCTGGACTTGGAATGAAACCAGGTGCCCAGTCCCCCATGTACTCTTCTATCATGCTATCATTGGCTGAACTACCATGACACCGGAAGATGTACCACAATTTCCTCCCAAAGACCAAAGGACCACACCATGGAAATCACAATGCATGTAGCTGATGGCGCCCTTGGTAGCCACCAACCAGAAGCTTGTTGTGGATACTGGATACGTTGTATCAAATATATCTGCCGGCATATCAGATGTGTGTTCAAATGCTCGACAGTGGCTTGATAGGATACTGGAACAATCATAAGGATAGAACGACGACAAATCTGGGGCATGCTTACAATTGTAAGGGGTTGGAATCATATGAAGTCGTACATAGCAGGGCAAGAGCATTCAAAACACGACCTTCCTGCTCGAGTCCTTCTTCAAACAATTCCCTTAATGACATATTGACATTAATGTTGTCCTTCGTCTCCTTGGAAGCTCATCATTGATGATCTGGTGTATGGTTGAAAAGTATCTTTGTGCTGATGAGATAAATCATGAACCTTGAACCTCTCGATGACTGTCAACATTTCTGACTAGACATAAGTTTGGTAGTGACCAACTCAAAGGATGACGGGCCTGCATGTAGTGGTATATATTGTAGTTCCAGAAGGTTTCCAATGTTGCAGAAGGATTGTCCTATTGCGACACTATGTGCCATTGTGGTTATCATGGAATCGTCCATGCCCTTTCCCGTTTCTGGAAGCCTGTACCTAGGATTGTCTAGCACAACGCAATTGTTCCTCAGCAGTAATCATTTCATGATTGTCCACCTCCTAGAGTATTCAAATGTCCTGTAAACTGTAAGAAATGAGAAGCACGACCGACACCCACATTTAACTGCAGGGGAAAATAATCAAAGCTTGCAGTGAGTGTCTGTGGATTGAACCCAAACAAGTGGAGAACACATTCTGATCTCAGACCGGGAGAGGTTGCGATCAACCTTGATTTTTTTGGCCTTTGTGTCGGAGGCTTCGGGACTTCTACTTTGTCTACGTTTCCTTGAGAGAGTGGAAACAGGTACTGCATTCCTGGTAATTCGCAAATGTGGGGCCATCAGCATCAAAGTTTGCCAACTCCGATTATCATCTTGAGTCAGTTTTTTCATATGATCTTCAACTTCTTTCGCATTCAAAAGGGAGTTGTCATGTTCCTGACTTTGAGGCAAATTCCCGATGATGATTTCTTCAACCAACATTGGATCAACGTCTTCCACGGTGAAGAGGCTGGCTGTGGGCACTTGTGGAACAGCGCATAGAACGGCGTGATACACACACCAAACCACACACACACTCACACAACTACGCAATATTACAATCACCCTTGTAAGTGCGTGGGGGGATGAGATTATTTCTACTCTGCAGTTATTAACACTTTAGAACTCGTAAAGCTCCTTCTTATCTCAGCACGGTACAGCATTTACTCGTTTTATTTCATCCTAAAGCTAGAATCTTTTACAAGAAGATTTACTTCGAGGCACAACCTTCTAGGTGAATGGTAATATTCAATTTACACTAGGACACATGTCCTACAATACAATAGAACATGAGACTCCTCACTATGACACCTGAGCTCGCTCTTTAGACCACTCAACCAAGTACTGACTTAGTGAGCTCGCTACTCCCCTAGGGGTAGGGTTGTCAAGACTAACTTTGACGACGATAACAGACTCCGACTCTCCAACAGTTCGCAAATTCAGAACAGAAACAACTCAAAAACAGAACAGAAGTGGATTTAGAAACAGACTGACAGAACAGAACAGACAGACAGACAGATTTCAGAACTTCTATGTCAATTCATACTCTTTCCAAACAGACCTCGGCAGTACTCAGATGGAACAGAACAGTGACACCGATTCTTATTCACTCAGAACTTAAGCACACTTGTCAGATCCTGAAGTTATCTCTATTCCTCGAGGTGAGCTCGTTCTTTATATACGATGCTCGAAGCTACAAACTTATTCCTTTATTACAGTACTCGCCTTCTATGTGTGCACCGCAACTCGGGGGTTCGAAACTTGTATACTACACCAAACTTCTAACTACTTATACTAAAACAACTATTAATTACAAATATCACTGCAGTCCCCAGGTAATCTAGACTCCTATGCATACAGCCCACTGCTGCTGCAGTCCTGCTTGGCGTCTGACTCGGTGTTGCTGTATGTGGTTTAGTTTCCATGTCGAGCTCGCTAAGGTTTTACCAGCGCTCGCTAATCTCAAGTCCGAGGACATATCTCCTGACTGGTAGTGGTCGTGCCGTGTCTAGCCCCAGCTCTTATTCAATCATTCTTCCAGAAGTAACCCTTGCTGGCAACGGTTCCTCAACAGTGTGACAACCACGAAGGCACTCATCATACCATGGCTGGCACATTGGATTATCTTCTTATCTTATCTCTCGCGTGGTTTCTGGACCGGGCTCCTCAGGTACAGTGTGTCACTTTAATTCAGTACACACGCTGATCGTTTTAAATTGCAATCCTTTTTTTTTTGTCTTGGTTTAAAGGAGCGAGCTCTCTTGGTAATGGACAACTACCAACGGCCGAACAGGGTTTATGAACTTTTTGTCAAGCTAGCCTGTCAAGTACCAGCTGTAACTAAGTCCCGGTTTGGGTCTGTTGCGTTGTGTCATTTAGACAGGTAGTCTTATTGTTTAGAGGTACTTATTATGTACACTCACTTAGTCCTTAGGCCCGTTTCTCTCCTTGTACTGTAGTACCAAGTATATTCACTAGATCGCAAAATTACACGTCTGGAATGTATGCAGTCGTAACAATGGTCAGAGGTGCTGTAGCTGCGGGAAGGCGCCAAGGTTCCTTTCCTGTCTTTTCATCCAGAAAGTCACAAAAGTTTTTATGGCCCCATCTCTGTACCCTGAACGTCAAGCATTGATGAACCTTGCAAACATTGTTGCGAGGGAACCCTGGAAATGAGGGTCTAGTGCGATAAGAAATGATGCTCCTCGACCTGCACAGCAAAGTGATTTGTGGTGCTGGAGACCGATCTCCTCCTCGTGACTGCATATCCTTGCTTGGCTTCTATAGTAGATACACCTTTAGTCCTGACCAACGATGCCATCCATTTGTCTTCGGTGCTCTGGAGCCATTGACAAGTATGGATGCCAGCTTTGGATTCCAAACCCGGTATTGGGTTCTGTAGTGCGAAAGAAAGGGCCTCCAAAAACCAGACACGGTCATTCCATTCTCGCCCAAGTCGCTCCTTCTCCGTTTCGTTCTCCATATGTTGTATTTTCGCAAGTAGCGGTTGCACTTGTTCAAGGAATCGTTTTATCCTGACATCGCTAGTCCAAGAACCCCAAGCTATGCCAATGATGCATCGCCAAAGCAATTCTTCAATGCGGAGAAGTAAGTCTGGCTTCCCCAGGGAGGATAGTCGTCCTCCGATCTTATAGAACAACTTCAATGACAAATTAATGAACACAAGTGAAAGGTTTCTTACTTGTAATGCTTGGGAAGTGTTTAACATCTGACTGATTCCTTTTCCCAAAATCAGCACTAATGGCAAAATTGCCACTGCATTGGCAAACACTTGCTTCCATCTCGGTAAATTTTCTTTGAACTTCTTAAGTGTATCATTGTTTGCCATGATCATTTGGATGTCAGGGTGCTGAAAGTTGTCTTCAGTGAAACTTCAATCTTATAAGAAATGGTTCCTTTGCATGAAAATTTGATGTACCTTTTCCACAATGATGTCTGTTCCACTCCACGGTGCTAAAGGGGAATTATTCTTATAGGTAAGGAACATGTGTTTGGGAAAAACTCACAAAGCAGAGTACCCATATGTGGAAGGTGACGCCATCCAAGACACACAAGGCCTTGAGCCAACTCTTTGCTGATTCATGCTTCCAATGGTTTGTGAGGAGACATACATCGTTATGGAGGATGACCTCACCTTCATCTCTACCTGGTACTACAGCCAGAAGTGGTATAGACATTCGTTCACTGTACATCCTAAAGGATGTTTGGATTTGTTCAAGTTTCCTCGGCCAATCATTGAGCCTTTTAAGATACTGACATCATGATCAGGTGTATGATTAATGCACAATTTGCAAGGGAATGTACCCCAATGTGACTATTCTCCAATTTAATCACTTTCCCAAAACTAGGGTAGTAAGATTGGGTAGGCAATCTCAGAAAACCTGTGGCGATGTCCATTGCCTTCACCAGTACAAGTGTGTCTAAGTGGTTTGCAGATTTGTGTGTGCCACGAACAGGAAGAATAAAATTGATGCTATCTTTTGGTGGATCACCTTTGCTCCAACTTTCATCTGTGACGAATTTAAGAGTTCGTCCCATAGCCTTTCCAAACTCTAAGATTTCCCTATCCTGATCACTGGTAACTGCCTGCATCTGGATCCATTTTTCCGGATCCAGAGGTGTGGTGAGGAATTGTCGACACAGAACGGGTAACAACCAAACTAAAGATGATTGTTTAGCCACAGAATATCCTTGTAAAATTTCACCTGAAAAACAAAAGGGTTGTGAATTGAAAATGAAGGAAAACTGGGTAGCAACGAGGTCAAAATAACTTACTATAGGCATTTTCGAATTGCAGTGCTTCAGTTGACATGGTGGTTGTGTTGGTAGAAAGATTGTCAATTTGACATCGGTGATCTATGGCATTTTTGGCAGATGATTTGATTTGTCATCATTCCCAAAGTTTGAAATAATGGATTTCACCTTCTTGACACTTACTGTTCTGTTGCAATGCTGAGCATTTACCACCATAGGTATGATCAAAGATATTGCAATAAATGTAAACTATCCATGGGTGGTATATCATCACATAGACCTCAGATCTGCATTGGAGTGAACTGCCGTATTGAGAACCACATTAAAGGTAATTAAGGAAAGGTTACATTTGAAATGGGATGTCTGCACCCTACCATCCCTTGCTAAAGGCCATCTCGCACTAGACACTCTAGTGTTCTTTGTACATCACTCAAGATGATTTCCACTGCAATATTCTTACCTTCAACGTTCCATCTATATCGATCATTTTCTGGGCATTGAGGTGGGGCTGTATCATTAGTCGAGAAAGGAGCTACAGGCCTGCACAGGATCATCAACCTAGACATCATGCAGAGGAAGACACTTTTGAACAAATCAAATCCATATGTTCACTTAGCTGTGTAAGAGCAAGTTCCCTGAAAAGAAATATACTTCAGTTCCGTTCAAAGTCATGCTGTTGTGAACATATTCATCATAAAATACTCCAGATTGTTTCCTGAGAATAACCGACCAAAAAACCCTTCCAGGACTATCAAAAGCAGCTGTTATCTCAGGCCACACCTCCCAATTGTGCAAGGAAAGACAAAATGCCAATGGGTCCTCAGTCACATGTTCTGCAATGAATGGGTTCAAGTTTTCCTCAGAATGGAGACGTAATGGGCCCATATGGTGGCCGAAAAATGAATTTTAAATCTACTTTCCTGTCCTGCTGGTGGACATTGATAGGCAAATCCTTGCGCAACCCCCCCAGTGTTCGGAATGAAATGGAAGTGAAATATAACACCACTGAGTGTTCACATATGCTGATCAATTTTGTGTTGGCAACATTTTTGTTTCTTTTTCAAATGGAACAATTGTCGATGATGAGAATGCCGCCTTTGCTGTCAAAGATAATCTTCGGAGAATAGGGAATATTTGGGGGTTCTGGAAATGCTATGTCCCTGGAATGGTGAGTGTCAGTCCCACCCCATTTTGGGCCATCCAACTGCACATCCCCACTATATTTGTGGGTTCTTTTTAAGACATTATGTGTTACATTAGGTTAAATCAAGTGAGGGTAGAAGAGCATGTGTTACCATTGTTCAGCACAGATTTTTGAAGGCAGAATTAAAGATTATGAAATCGGTCATCGAGCTCGATGACGCAGTTCATATGCTAAGTAGAATTATTCAAATATTCAGCGAATTCTTCGGGTGACATCTCAATAACAGGTGCCTCCCTGGAGTTGTTAAAATTGTCCTCTTCATCTTTTTCTTCACCTAGAACCTCATCATCTGAAGTTACAGGTTCTACATGGTATGGCTTCAATTTCAAATATTGAGAGAATAGAGATTTAGATCAGCTTTACCTGGGCGATGTGGATCAGTATTAACCCCATTGTCCAGACTGGCAGCAACTTCCCAATCTTGGGATGCGAAAATACCGGCATCATAAAATTTAGCCCTAAGGGAAAGATAGATATATCCCAGACAACATTCTGGTTGATTTCCAGATTACCCAAATCCGTTATGAATCCATGTGCCAGTGTTGTGAAAGTGTCTGGGATGAGTTTTAAGACCGGATGATTGGGTGGTGCATAGAGTTGCCTTGCTTCGTTGATAGACTCTGCACTGAAAGCCACCTTTACAAAATAAAAGTTAGCGTCTGAACAGAATAAGAATGCCGTTAAATACCTTGAAGTCTTCAGCACCAAATCTCTCTGGCACCTGTTCAATCAATATCGGCACTCCATTTGGTCGAGCAACATTTTGATCATGCCTTTTCTTGTGGGTATTGTTACCAGTCACATATTCATCACATTTGTGTTGAAGCCAAGAAATAAAGAGATAGCGAAAGACCAAACTGCTGCAAATTCAGTATGCATTTCACTTTGAAGCTGGTAAGTGGAAACCTACATGTCCAAAGGAATATTCGGATTGTACCATCCTTGCTCAACGCCGTGTTGCAGTACTCCTTCAAACCCGAAGGTGAATGTCCTTCGGAAGACACTCTAAAGGATTTCAGATGGAATGTTTTTCTTGTTAAATTTCCAGTGGTGCTGAATGGTACCGTTCAAGGAAGGATCTGCCCATTGTCAAAGGTAACTTTGTGCCCAGGCCACATTGCCGTTCTCATTACCCATATCGCTTTGTGTGAGGAGCGGCCCATCTAAAAGTGTCTAAGAACAACGTATACAATAAAAGAGTCGATATGAGGTGTACGACCAGTTTTCTCCATGATATCTAGATAGTATTTGCAAATTAGTATTGGGTTGGAGTTGTTCCACCAAACTTTCATCCATTTAATGACTCCCATAAAAGGATCGAGGCCATGATGCAAGCAGAGACCGAATCAGTATTTCCACTTATCGTGCTGGTCCATACACCAGATATTGTTGACACCAGCGCAATAGAAAACCTTGCGATTGAACCGCCCCTGTAGGCATCTAGCAGCAGAATCCGGCTCCATTAGATGAACCCATTCTTTGATTTGATCTCTGCAATTGAGTCAGAACAATGCTGACACTGTCCAAGTTGAAAAGACATTCCTGGACACTCTTTTATTTTTCTCCCTGCTGAGATTCTTTCTTACCTCAGAATAACCAGCTTTTGGGAACCGGACATGCAAGGCTATTAGATATTTGCTGATTGTCTCAATGGTATGTTTTTGCTGTCTGGTATTCAAAAATCCTAATTGTTTTCTCATTCTTTTGAAAGTCGTCAAGCCAGGAAACTGATCAGAAACAAAAATGAACAGACGCAGGAAGAAAACATGCCTTAAGGTGTATTTCTTTGTGTCAAAAACCTTTTGCAATTCTTGACAGATGATCTCATCTAGTGTTGCCACGACTCAGCTAAACTCGGCTCAGCTAGACTAATGCCGACTTTGGTAATTCCTCCTAGCCGACTCAGCTTTAGTCACAATTATTACCTGAACTCAGGCTAGACTCCGGCTTTAGTCGGCTTGAGTCCGGACTAATGTATAAATAAGGCAACTGATGTATTAAATTGTATCACGACCGTTTTCTAAGACAAGACCTTTGATAAATGCCTGCATGTCCTCCGGAATGGATGTCTGTTGCTCAATTAATAACTCCAGCTCCCGGATCTCTGACTTTTCATCTGTTCCCTCTGTGAAATTCAAGCCACGTCCTTTTCTTACTGAATACTTCAACATCTGCAGTGCTTCCATGGCATCAGCACCTAGCCGATTCCGTCGCAGAGTGTCAGTCTCTTTCCCACTAGAGAATACCCACTCAGAGGGCACAGAAGTGCCTTGTATGGGCAGAACATCTAGTACAAATGCAAAGATTGTAGGGTAACGCTTCTGATTTTCCTAATATAACATATCAATAGTGAAGATTAAATAGATCATTACATGCTTACCTGCCAGAACATCAGAATCGGTATGTCACTTCTAAGCGGATCTGAGAGGTATCGTTCAACCTCAACACCAAGGCTGTGCTGTGGTTCCAAGCTCATAGCATTAGCATGCTTGTCCAGATGCAAAATGTTTCTAGCACGAGTAAGTGGGTTTGTTGAATCTGAGGTTGTCTGTGGTGCTGGTATTTGAAGATCTGGAGTGTTCTTGTATTTCCGAAGCTATTAAACCATGTTAGGGAGGATCAATAATAAATGATGCCAATTCTCGTACAGTGTTTATAAATAGATTCTTAACCTCAAGGGCTTCTCCTGGCAGGTTTCTCTGAAACCACTGAAGCTTGTATGCAGGATGGATAACTGCAAAGGTGTGAGTGAAGAATTTGAAGCTAGAGAATGACATACGTATTGCCAAGGAATAGACTGGAACAATATCCACTCAATCGCGGTACTCAGCAAGTTTCTCAAGACCTTTTGCAATAATGTCAGTAGCATGAGGCATTTCCTTCTGGAGTTCCTCCCATGTAAATTGCATTGCTTCAAATGCTGGGATAGTATCAGAAATACAAGGTGTCTTTTCACATGAGAGAATTTGCTGAAACGCATGTGGAACCTGGGAAGCAATATCAGCTAGGAGGTCCCTCAACAAAAATAAACGCACTGCGAGTATATTTTGGAAATCGGAAAGAGCGCCCCACTCTGCACTGCTCAGCTGATACTTGTGAAATTCCGGAGAGTCTCGAGAGCTAAGGAAGCTGTCAATTGCCTTTGATCAATTGGTCAGAGCACTGCCAATATAATATAAGAAGAGAACTAACTGGACGCAGGTATAGAACACGTTCAATCATGAGTAAGGTTGATGACCAGCATGTAATGACATCTCGCAGTAGCTGAAGGTTATTAACATCATGCAGAGATTCAAGGATCTCTGAGAAGATTTGTCACCTTATAGATGAGCCACGAATCTGAAAAGCAAATGTCAGACCATCTAGAATTGTCATAATCTACCAAAGACTTACAAGCCATACAATGGAATGAGCAGTAGCAATTGGATCATGTCTACATGCTGCCATGAAATTTGTTGGTCGTCCTGGTTGTGGAACAAAGTCAGCATCATCATGGGCATAATCAATATTTGTGATAGCTGTTAAAACAGCCTTGCAAGCCAGATTGACAATATGGGCAAAGCACCTGACAATTATTAGAGTACAAAATAAGGGCTGAAATGATTGACATACCGGATATGATGTTTGATCGCATCAAATTCAATTCCACGTTGTGCGAGTAGCGTCTCAAGGAAAGCCATCATTGTATCATTGTTTGATGCATTATCTAGGCTTATCCAACCCATCTGTGAACAATATAAACACAAAGTAATGATCATTATAATGATATACCTTAGATGCAATTTGAAGCCGGTCAACAATAAAAAGGAAGGCTCGTGCCAAATGTTCTCCATCATGACGGCCAGGTACACGATGAAAACCAATCAAATCCGCCCGCAAAGAAAGGGCTAAATGTGGATCACCACCATTTGGAGGACAGACCTCCTTGGTTTCAATCCAATGTGCCGTGACGGCCATGAAGGGCACAAGGTTGGCGTTTGACCACATGTCACATGTGAAGGAGATTTTACCTAATGCACCCTGCACATATATGAGCGAAGAAGACCCTCAAGTATTTAACAGCACACACACCTGCATTTCCTTAGAAAGTTGCTTTAAATGATCCTCCCATATTTCCATAACACGCTTCCGAATCTGTGTTCGGCGGGGAATATCATCATCGGTAAGTTCCTCACGGAGCATCAAGAATATGTGGCGGAGCTCCGGAGACTCAACAACGTTGAAAGACTATTGCTATTATTATGGCTGCAACCTGATTAAGACAAGAAAAGCTTACCTGGTCATTGCTAACAATAAAGGCAACTAGTCCGTCAGCAAATGCTTCTAAGGAGAAGCCTGGCACCTCATCAACCCCATCAGGAATGCATGAATTCTGTCTCGAGTCCTGCCCCTTCGACTCCCGGTATGCAGCGACAGGACCCTCAGCATTGTCAGCAGTAATCTTTACCTTCAGTTTGTCACAAGCCTCTACCCAAAGCCCCAAGTGCTTTGTAAGGAGGTGGCGTCACCAATTGCTTGTGGAAGTTGTTGCACAACCAAACGACGTTGACTTCTTCTGTGCACTATACCCACCCAGAGTCAGTATTACTGCATCTCAAAGACCAATACTCACGAGCAAAAGATGCAGTGTACTCGACCTTCACTGACTTGATAGAAGGGACGAAGGTCAGGTATATCTGGCATCTCCGAACCTGTTGTGTGCTTAGTACGTCAGCGCCTTTGGTTGCTCTTTGGTGTGGCAGCCACTGGCCGCAACACCGGTGTAGGTGTTGTAGGTGTTGACGGCTCAGACAAGTCCTCAATGTTGAAGGTTTCGGCACCAGAGAACTGCACAGTATGGCGAGGTTGAGCAAATAGGCTGGAACTATGTTTGGTGGGGGATGTGAATGGGTTGTCGCCATCAGCATCAGCAGGATCAGCTTGATGCCTACGACGAGCGGATTGTTGGGGTACCGGTGTCACAGGTGGCGGAGGCATCGGAGGTGTGCTGTGTGATGTTGGAGGGGGACTAGCTTGAGCTGGACTAGAGTGATCTATTTATCGCGGAAATATAAGTGCATGTGGTAGCTATTGAAGATAGAATACATACCCAAGCCTGGTATAAAAAACTGCGCATTCAATGCACCTCCCGGATGTATGGTCACAGTCTCAGTTGGCCCAGGACCAGTATCCGCATCGTCAGGGACTGCTGCCGTAGGTTCTGCGTCGGGGCCACATCCTTTCCTGCGAGGTTGTCCATGAGGTTGTCCAGTTGGTGCCATCAAGTAAACAAGCAGAGGAAGGGATGAACGAGATGGGTAGGTCAGTAATACACTTGCAGTGAGGGGTATTTGAGGAATTCGCGCGACGTGGGGTGGTAAAACAGAAGGTATATATTCCATAAATTGTATACAGCGCATTAGTAACTACAACGACATCAGCTGGCTATCGGTACCTATGGGAGCTTCAATGAGCAGAGCTAGACAAAATAAGAAGTGTAATAACGCACCATCTTCATGAAAACCGCTCGTTCTACCATCATTCACCCTGAAACTGCCTTGAGGTTGCTTGAGGTCATCGGCTAGAATTTGCCACAGCGGAGATGAATAAAGCATGGTGATGGATGAAAAAGGGTGCCCCAAGGTTCGAAGGTGGTCATAATTTGATCCTACGTTGAAGGGACGTTGAGGGAACAATGGCTAGTGAGGGAGGAAGGCAAGAACAAAAGTTGTTTATCAATGACCAATCTGGTCATCGATAACCGGCTTAGTCGGCTCAAGCCGAACTCAAGCCGACTCCAAAAGGGGCTTGAGCTCGTAATTAGCCTGAGCCAATCTGAGGCTCAGACTGGGCTTAATCCGACTCGGCTACACGGCTAAGCGACTTTTAGCCGAGTCGCGGCAACACTAATCTCATCCATCATATTCCCCTGGCATTGCCAAAGTTTTTCAAGTCTTGGTCTAATGATTTTGTTGGGAACTTTGCAACATTAGCTACCACTGTGATCTACTTAAAATCTCAGAAGTGCAACTTACCACGAGGGAGGTACTGGTTCGGCATGAAGAGAAATTGAAATTGGATGGGCTGGAACAGAATGGAAACAGATGTTGCTCCATGTGGTGATTGCTAATCTTTCCGGATGCCAGGGGTGGTATGTAACACATGCTACGTCCATTCCGTATTACGTTGCTGATTGGACTTCACTGTCTTCTAAGTGTACATTAAATCGTACAGGATGTTCTAGTGGGGACAACCGGCGCCATTTTTTTCGTACTAAACAAACAACAGATTCATAACACTCATGACACATACATTCTTGACAAATTCAAGGAAGATTGCATTCTGGGATTGTTGCAGCTGTCACAGCACTTGTCACCCTTTTGGGTTTACATCGTAGTTTGATACTACACTGGTGTCGGTTCATCTTACTGCAAGTGACATTGTTCAAATCTTCCAACTTTCACAAACAGATTGTTTTGTTGCTGGCCTCGGTCTGCACAAAGTCAGGCTGTGCTTACAAAAACTTGAAGACTCCCAACAATGTCAAACTTTTGAGATAACCATCACACATACCCCTTTTCAAACGGAAGAAAACCTCTTAGGAGAAGCTCATTCTTATTTGTGCAGCTAACTTGTTCACAAAGCTTGAAAAAGATAAAAAACAGAAAAAATAGAAAAAACAGGCTACTCATCGAGCTCAATGAATCACGTTAAAACTTCAACATTATAATTATGCATCAGCCTTTTTACAAACAGCAAACAATGTGTCTGTTATTCGGTCCAGTCACCATATTCCCTCGTTGATGTCACATTCAGCAATACATGCAGTGCCTTGGGAATTAAATTCTACTTCACCGTATGGCAGAACAAGAAGTTGTTCCTTCCATTTGAAGGGGAATGGTTAGGCTTCTCAATCAAGATGGCAACTGAGCAAGGCTATTTTTAGGATTGAATGTTTACCACATTGTCGAAGCTTCCGAAAGACCATGGGAAGTTAATTTCAAGCAATTTCAGACTCTGGTTATCTTTGTTTCTGTCCATTTCCCACCGTCTTTTACCAGTGCTTTGAGAACCAGAACCTTCATACAGTGTGAACGATGTCAATTGGAAGTTTTAAATCTTTGAGTGTGTGACATAGCCTTTGCTCTTCATACTGGTATGTGATTTTCAATACTTTCTCCAGGACCAAGAAAGTTAGTTTGGTATTGTGATCATACCAAAGACGAATATTTCGCATCAGAAGATCATGAATTCCTGCGTCTTCAATCTTCTGATCTGAATCAACAAGAGACAAGACATATCTCTCACAGGCTTGAAGCAAAGTTCGTCGTAATGGAGCTAGACTTGACATAGACTTATTCTCATTTTTTTCTTCTTAGGCATACATTCAGTTCCACATTGAAAGGAAGAAATTGTAAAACCCGCTATTGTGACAATACCACAGATGAATACAACAGAAAACACGTTGGTAAATCTGAACCTAAGACTGAATCCAATGTCGTTCTGGAGGTTGAACATGTCGAAATGGCAGATCCAGAAACGGAGCAGATGCCTGCAGTGAGTGGCCTCATCACTTGAAATTGATCCTGTCCTAAAATATGTGCAGCCGTCTGTTCATTTTCCTATGCACCTGCTTCCAAAATTATTCACTCCTGGATTGACAGGTTTCCTGAAACAAGTAATGTGGTTATCGGTGCTGCGTCCAAACTCAGGTAAGATCACATCCAAGCTACATAGGCATGTATTCCTGATGTTTTTCTTTCAATAATAGAGACAACACTTCAAAATCTTCACCACCAGCTGAAATTGTGTCCCCCGATGGGTCGGAGCTCTTATCCGAATTTATTTGATGAGATATTCATGAAGTTTTTGTTTGACCAATAGGGACAACACTTCCATAGCTTCGCCGACAGCTGAACTTTTGTCCTCCAATGTGTTCAAGTTCTCTTCCAAATGTATTTGATATAAATTGACATAAATCTAAGAATACTCATTTACCCTTGGTTGACGAATGGTGGCACCGACATCAGCAATGATGACTTAGATTGGTTACATGGCAAACACTTTTTGAATGATAATTTGATATCAGTCGGACTAATGTGCATTTTTGTTGCTTGCACAACGTCTCAGTTATGACTCTAACTATGTAGGCTTGTGCTGCGAACGGCTTGCAAGGAAGAATGAAGGGTTCATGAATAATGTTTACTTTTTCAGCTCTTTTTGGTTCCCAAAGTTACAAAAGTAAGGCTTTCCAATGCATGTTACAAGAGTCTCAAATACATGTTTCAAAAGGGACTATACCAACGTTCAACGTTCGACCTCGAAGATCGACATTTTTGCACACAAGTATCTGATTGTGCCAATTCACAAGGAGTATTCTCTTTCTTAAAATGAAGCAAAATGCAATATTGACCAATGTCAAAGTTTACACTGGTATCTTGTTATCATTTCAAATCCTCACAGTACGATATTACCTGAGGAAACTTCAGTTGAAGACTCTCCAAGGTACGCAGCCTTGCACCCTGTCGAGTTGTTCTAATCCATTGTGTTTAAGGTCCCTCATTTTTATCTTGGATTCGCTCGGTCATGCTCACTGGGACGATATCAAGTCCTTGTCATTATTTCTGGCAAGTGAAGCCCTTCACAAGAAGGGTATTCGAGTCTTGAAGAAACACATACCCATCGGACTTCATGCAAATGTAAGCCTTAAAATCTAAAACTAATAGTTGCTCATCAGATTTAGGTCCCAAGACAACAAAATCTTTACAATTGTGGTGTTTTCATGCTACACTTTGCTGAAAGATTCTTGTCGAATCCACATATCTACATGCAGAATATGGTATTTATTTTGCTCCTTCAATATTTACCAGTCATACTGATGAAAGGTTTAGTGTGCTGCAAGACAGCCCAAGGAAGTTATGCAACAAAAAATTTCGCGCATGGAAAAAATTAAGACACTCCGAGACAATCTCACTCAGGACATTATGGAACTTTCGAAAACTTGGCTGACTTGGATGTCAATGCATAAAAATGATATGGACAAAAGGCAACGAAGGTTCAGAAAGTGACGTTGAAGTTGTTGATAATCCTCCACAAGGTCAGAAACATAAGAGAATGATTGTAGAAATTTCGGACGATTGGGATGATTCAGATATTCAGGGAGATGAGTAAGGTACCTATATACGCACTTGTCTTTATGTTTGTAAAAAAAGAAAAGGAAAGAAGAATTGTCAGAAACAAACCGTGCTTGTGGTTCTTAACATAAATACTCTCTGGATGTCTATCCCCACTGAAATTCTGTAACAAATTTACTTGTCTTGAAATGTTGTTCGGAACTTGTTTTCACGTCTTTAGAAAATGTTACAAATACCAGTGTATGCTCAAGTCTGTCACAGGATTTTTGAACAAAGGTAAGCAAAATCATCACATTCATTGAAAGTCACTGAAAAATGAAGAGAATTGCTTTATGGCACCATGTAAAAATCTAATCATCCCGGTTCTCTTCCTGCAGTTCTGTAATAGGCCCTCTTCAACCCTTTGCAGTTCTCCAAATTACTACCTCAGGACGCATCTGATATAAGATATCTTTCAAGTGCACAAGGGGTTTCCTTTGTATAAGGTAACGTTTGTCTAACTGAACTGTGTGAACTTGGGGTTTTTGAAACAGGTGGGCCTGTGTGAGTATGAGTTTATGTAAACATTGGGAAAGAGAAGGGAGCAACAGTTGAACGAGTCAGTCGGTGACAAGACCGTTGTTACGACTGCATACATTCCAGACATGTAATTTTGAGATGTAGTGAATATACCTGGTACTACAGTACAAGGAGAGAGACAGACCTAAGGACTAAGCGAGTGTACATAATAAGTACCTCTAGACAATAATACTACGTGTCTAAATGACACGACGCAACAGACCCAAACTGGGACTTAGTTACAGCTTGTACTGGACAGGCTAGCTTGACAGAAAGTTCATAAACCCTGTTTGGCCATCGGTAGTTGTCCATTACCAAGAGAGCTCGCTCCTTTAAACCAAGACGAAAAGGATTGCAATTTAAAATGATTGGCGCATACTAAATTAAAGTGATGCACTGTACCTGAGGAGCCCGGTCCGGAAACCATGCGAGAGATAAGATAAGACGATAATCTGATGTGCAAGCCGTGGTATGACGAGTGCCTTTGCGGTTGTCACACTGTCGAGGAACCGTTGCCAGCAAGGGTTACTTCTGGAAGAATGATTGAATAAGAGCTGGGGCTAGACACGGCACGACCGCTACCAGTCAGGAGATATATCCTCGGACTTGAGATTAGCAAGTGCTTGTAAAACCTTAGCAAGCTCGACATGGAAACTAAACCACATACGGCAACACCGAGTCAGATGCCAAGCAGGACTGCAGCAGCGGTGGGCTGTACGCATAGGAGTCTAGATTACCTGGGGACTGCGGTGATATTTGTAATTAATAGTTGTTTTAGTATAAGTAGTTAGAAGTTTGGTGTAGTATACAAGTTTCGAACCCCCGAGTTGCGGTGCACGCGTAGAAGGCGAGTACTGTAATAAAGGAATAAGTTTGTAGCTTCGAGCATTGTATATAAAGAACGAGCTCACCTCGAGGAATAGAAATAACTTCAGGATCTGACAAGTGTGCTTAAGTTCCAAGTGAATAAGAATCAGTGTCGCTGTTCTGTTCCATCTGAGTACTGCTGAGGTCTGTTTTGGAAAGAGTATGAATTGAAGTAGAAGTTCTGAAACCTGTCTGTCTGTCTGTCTGTCTGTTTCTGTTCTGTCAGTCTGTTTCTGAATCTGCTTCTGTTCTGCTTCTGAGTTGTTTCTGTTCTGAATCTGTGAACTGTTGAAGAGTCAGAGTCTGTTATCGTTGTCAAAGTTAGTCTTGACAACCCTACCCCTAGGGGAGTAGCGAGCTCACTAAGTCAGTACTTGGTTGAGTGGTCTAAAGAGTGAGCTAGGTGTCATAGTGAGGAGTTTCATGTTCTATTGTATTGTAGGATGTGTGTCCTAGTGTAAATTGAATATTACCATTCACCTAGAAGGTTGCGCCTCGAAGTATACCTTCTTGTAAAAGATTCTAGCTTTAGGATCAATTAAAATGAGTAAACGCTGTACCATGCCAAGATAAAAAGGAGCTTTACTAGTTCTAAAGTGTTAATAACCTCAGAGTAGAAATAATCTCATCCCCCCACGCACTTACGAGGGTGATTGTAATATTGCATAGTTGTGTGAGTGTGTGTGTGGTTTGGTGTGTGTATCATGCCATTCTATGCACTGTTCCACAAGTGCCCACAACCAGCCTCTTCACCGTATATCAAGACTTGAAGGAAACCCAAACATTTCATAGGCCTGATACTCGTTCCTGGCGTCTGGCTAAACCCCCGATTGTGCTAACACAACCTATCATTCTTGACATACCTGAATTTTCGCACTATGGGAACATGTAGTGGTACTGAAAGGATTTCCTTGCACAGTTTCCATCTGGACAGAAAAAGAATTCTCCACAAGAAAAGTTGTTTTCCAAAGGACAGAAATGCATCCAACAAAATATTTTCATCTCTGTACACAATGTCTGACATGTTTCTTTTGGGTCAAAATCATTGGGGGCCTGGGTTGTATTAATCTCGATGGTAATCGCTGACAAAACATCCTATCGAGCTCGATGGCTGTGCTGACAAAGCATTCGATCGAGCTCGATGGCAAAGTGCTGACAAATCATTCTATCAAGCTCAATGAGAGCACTTCATCGAGGTCGATGACACAGCAACATGTTGGTCATAAAGCTTGGTTACTCCTTCAACCAGCTCTTGAGGAAAAGCGAAGTAGAAAGGCTCATAAATCTTGCGATCCCACTATTCTACCAAAAAAATGTTGTGTTAGAAACATTGGGGTTTGCTGTGCCTCCTGGTTTTTCGATATTTTCTGCCTGGGTGAGGAACTGGCTAACAATCTCCGCCAACCTTGCCAATGATTTGCTTCTCAGTCATTTTCGAAGTACAGTGTGAAATTTTCATGAAAAGTGACAGGAAATGCATGTACAAGCTACTCCTACTTGGATTTACACCCGATCACTCAGAAACACATTTCCACAAGGCCCACATACAGGTCCCAAATTAGCCTTGCCGCAGCATCTGGGATGCTGTTCAAGATCATTCCTTCCACAAAGTCCTCCCAGTCTTCTGCTTGTTCAAGGTTAAGTAACACCAGGCCTTCAGAGTACTGATAAACCTCTAAATAGCAATGGAGCAACCTCAGCAGTCTCAATGGGGTATTCATTGTGGATGGCAAACGACTTATAGTCTGCTTTTCACAATGACACTTTTCGTTCCTTTCAGAAGGGCCTAAATACAAAAGCTAAATTGTGTCATGGAATACATTTGTGGGAGGTGCTCACCAGGTGTTACAAAGACATCATTGCTGATGGAGATAGTGGAGATATTGCTGAAGTCTATGTTTTAACCATATCTTTTAGTAGCTCTTTAAAATACAGTTATAAATGGCGCACTTTTTTTTACCCTTGCTCGGTGAAGGTGTTCCTGACCTTTCTTTTCCTTTTCCTTTTTTTACTCCCTTTCGAACTGGGGCCATTGGAGATGGAACCATGGGTGTCGCAAGTGTTGGCTGGTGAGTGGGAGTCAAATTATTGCGCAAACAAGCGACAAGCTTGTCCTGTACATTTGACCTAGACATCTGACAAAGGAAGGCATTCTCGAATGAATCAAATCCATATGCAGCCCGGTATTCCATTGGTGATTTGTTGAGCTGCATAAGAGCAAGTTCCCTAAAAAGAAATATACTTCAGTCCCATTCAAAGTCAGACCGTTGTGAACATACTCATTATAAAATACTCCAGTTCATTTCCTGAGAATAGCTGACCAAAAAACTCTTCCAGGACTATCAAAAGCAGCTGTTATCTCGGGCCACACCTCCCAATCGTGCAAGGAGAGGCAAAAAGCTGATGGGTCCTCAGTTGCATGTTCTGCAATGAATGGGTTCACGAAATCATTCAGAGTCGTTGCCTGGTGTTCGTTGGCACAGTAGAGGGCAACAGGCCATTTTGGGCCACAGACACCATTAACAATCCAAACTCTTCCAAGGTTGTCAGTGAAAGGGTGAAAATGTAACAAGATGTGGAACTGATGTTTGGTCTCTGTAGGCACCTGGAGTAGCACCTGAAAGCCCGGTCGGCCCGAGAACTGTGCAGAAAGGGATGGTAAAGACCATTGTCAATGATGGGAGACAAATGATTCGAGTAAGCTTGTTCGTGTGCTACAGCAGAGGATAACCTTCCAACAATAGTTTTGGCCTTTGAGTTTTCTGCAGAACAGAGATGTAATGGGCCCGTATGTTGGCCGAAAAATGAATTTTAAATCTACTTTCCTATCCTGCTGGTGGACATTGATAGGCAAATCCCTGCGCAATCCCCCCGGTGTTTGGAATGAAATGGAAGCGAAATATAGCACCACTGAGTGTTCACATACGCCGATCAATTTTGTGTTGGCAACATTTTTGTTTCTTCTTCGAATGCAATCATTGTCAACGAGGAGAATGCCGCCTTGGCTGTCACAGGAAATTTGGGGCATAGAAGAATACCTCGCTTGCCTGTGTTTCCGCCATCGAGCTCGATGACCCTGCAATAGAATAATTCATTCTGCCCAGTTTCTAACTGCAATGCAATGTTGGTTTCTACACGACACTTCCCCCTGTAGATTTTCAATGGCCGAGGCTTTTTTCTTGCTTGTTCTGTCTGTTTGGAGCCTTTTTCACAACTCAAGAAGAGTCTCTTTCATCCTTTGTCACATTGAGACATGTCCAGATTTTTCCAGTTTTCCGACATGAACTTTACATGACTGTCAAACCTTCTGGGGCAAGTAAATGATTCGACAAGGAAATAAATTCAAATTAAAAGGCCTAGTTGTCCAGTGGTCAACAAACGTAGCAACGCTGACATGCAACAGAGAACGTGAAATGGAATACGTGTTGCACAGAGTGTGATTGCCAGGGTTGTCCAGACCATTCTTTGTGTAACATGTGTCCCATTCACCTACAAAAAATTGAGTTTTGACATTCAGGCTGGATACGAATCCCACAGCTTTGACGTTCGTGGATTGCTACATTTATTACTCAACGGGTTGTGGAATAGAGCCTGAAAAGGGTCAAGAAGAGCTTCATGCCAAGTTTTTGCCCAAGCTCGGAACAGGACTACTTGCTTTTCTGTCTCTTTCTCAAAAAAACTTCCTGCATTGTTTCATTCTTGTAGAATCATTTGTGATGCCTTCCTCCATGGGAAGTACACATATCGACAGAGGTGCGGTCCTTTTGCCACCCTATCTCTGTTCAATGAGCTAACTGCACGAGGAAAGATCTCAATGGAGACATCATGTTTGCTGATACGCAGGGTTCAGATACTTGCCAATACTGAAAGTGCCCTAGGCACTCCACGACTGGTGCCGCATATAAGTTTCACCCAAATGAAGCAAAATATCAAATGGCATGCTGTGTCAGAGGGGATGCACAAGCTATGATATGTAGATTTGGGAATACCACAGTCACACTAACGGTTTGCGAAGACTGTTACAACACGGGATCAAAGAAAAGTCAGTTTTATGAGTTTTCATCCATCCTAAAAATTGACGATACTTTAAGTGGCTTTGACACAACAGCACACACAGGGTATATGACCATAAATCTGTGCTTGTGAATGGAATCTGATTGCTTTGTAGAACGAAACAGGGACAATCAAAGGCACTCAACCCATTCAAACGGAGGATCTTGTGGTACCGTGTTTCATCATTCTCCTTGACCACTTTCATGATATTGGGCATATAGTTCATTCAATGTCTCATCATCCAAGGGAGAAAGACATGGCTGCCTTGGCAGAGGTACTGTTGGAAAAGTTGGAGCAGAAACAAACAAAACCAAATGTGGAATGCATAGACAAAAAAATTAAAATGGCTAAACACAAAGGTAAGGATATCTCACTTGGTTTTGCTCTTTTTTTATGGCTCTTTTTAACACAGATGTACATCAAGATGACCACATGCCTGTTGTGATATCCCACTATGAAAACAATAGGACAAGTCTGGCAAGAGGGTACTCTGGTGCCCATTCAAGGTACGATGTGAATGATGGAAAGTATCGAATGTTAGCGGTCGAGGGACAGTCAGATATGGAGAGGGTTTTGGTTCAAGTAAAGAGAAATGGTGGTAAGAAGGGTATACCATTCCTGGTATGTTTGCACTCTTTTAAAATGTAACCTAACATCAAAATGTTCGAAGCACATACAAAGAGGAATCGAATTCGATGCTACCGCTTCTCAACAAGAGGTCTACAACATTGTATTCACAATGATGCTGGAAGTCTTAAGCATGGACACACAAGTCCAGGGCTTCAAGTTCCATGAAAATGACTTCCAACTTTTTGATAGCAGATGGATCGAGATCCTGAGCAGTGATGTCACTAGGCCAACCCATCTACTCAAAAAAGGAATGATGCACACAGGCACCAAGAAGGGAGCACCAGGGGGCTGGAAATACATTCAAAAATGGGCAGAAACTTGGTACTTTGTGCTAATGCATAGGGCTTACCAGTCTTTCAAGCTGTGGGAAGCAGGAGAGGAATCACCAATGGTACACATGGCATATTGTTTTTGTTGATTTCATATTCTTACAACTATAAAGTCTTCGCCAGTGCCAAGGCCAAAGCCAAAGGGCAAGAAAAGGGAGAAATTTATATCTGTATGTCTTTTTTTTAATCTATAACATTCTTTCGTGCTTACGACTGCCTGTAGTCCAATGATGATCAATCTGAAGCACCTAATGCTCCTTGTGCACCCAGTGAAAGCTTGTTTAAAAATTGATTACAGGCCTGCAGACACCTTGTGTGTATTTCACTGAAGTCTTTGTGATTTAGTCATTAACAATGAGAAATATGTCCCAGACAAATACTCCCAACGGATTTGAAGATATGGGACGTAGTATGATAAGGTCCAACAAAGAATTCTCTGTCAACAAAGGTGGTTCCATACCTGCCTCTCAGACCATGCAGCCTTTTCAGTTAGCGACAACCATCCAGATGACTAGAAGTGCACTGGCTTCCACTGGTCCAGTACCCTTAACGGTAATGTTGTTGAACATTTTCTCAAGGAAGTCCTAACAAACATATATAGATTGGTATGGAAAGCACTCCTAGTAGACCCGGTTTGAACTGGGTGGTAAGTTGAAAGTCAATATAAACAATTATTACCTTGCTTAGAAAATATAATGCAGCACCACTCCACTACACAGGTCGAGCAATCTGCAAAACATCTCCACCCCCAGATAACTGTAAACTGTGAAGAATGGTTTAAAGACATGTCAAACCTTCTGGAAAAAGCTGGCCAATGCAAAGAGGTACCAAGTGGACATGGTAAATTTTTATCTTCAAAAAGTGTTATTGTTTCTCTGATATTTCGAAGGATTAGCTGAACACCCTGTTGTGATTTGCAGAATCCTATGTTGGCGAAACGTCATTTTCCAGCGACCCACTTTTGCTTTTGACACTGAGTTCAGAGGCCATGTGTATGTTGACTGGGGTGAACAGCCATATCATCATCTGGGATCTGGAAGCTTTAAAACCACTCATTCTGGACTCCTTCATGTAGGAATGAAACTGGTCAATGGGGACCTTCCTTCCGCCCTGGTTGGAAGAGTTTGTATCAAAAGACCGTACCAGAATGCTGGTAGGAGTGAAGTTCCACAGAGAAAGACCGAGGACTGTGAGCATCGTGATATTTTATGTGAAGCGAATACCATTCTATGGGCTACCACTATTCACGACATGAGTATGAACATGGTCGCTACAATGGCACCATCTCACGGACATCCACCTGGTCCAATTCCAGACTTGGCATTCGTTGAGGCTGCTGTTGTACTAAATATGAAGCCAGAATTGGTAAGACCCTCTAGCTTTCAGGGTTTTACAGCCTTGGTGGAGAGGAAACTCCCCAAGCAATTTAAAAAATATATTGGTAACACATCTCCTGAGCCAATCCCAGGATTGGATGCAGAGGCACATGCAAAGGCGGTATTTCTGTGTTTCTTGCAACATGTTCAATTCCATTTCTCTCTGGGGAAGGTTTTTGTTTCTGATTACCAAGGTATGAATCTCCATAATGTAGTAAACTTGTGCTTCATACTTCCTAATTTAGGAGCTGGTCCCTGGTTGACCAATCCCCAAGTCATGGCCAAATCTGAGTATGTCGTCTTTCATTTTGAAAAATATTGGATCTGATTTTACTTTAGAACCAATGGAAACACACTCTTTAGCAATGGAAACTTTGACGGATCATTGGAGGAATTTTGGGGAAAGCATCAGTGTCTCGATGGTGTCAGTGGTTTGGCCTAGAAACATTGAGCGATTCAGATTCAGATTAAAAAGAATGAATGGTCTCAGTTCTTCTTGCGTAATTGGGTAGCATAAACATTTCTGTTGATCTTCCACAAGATTTGATTTCTTTTGTTGCCCAGTAGGGAAGACCTGGATGTTGAAGTTTAAGTGTTTGTATGTATAAATGGGAAGTCGAAGGGTCCTGACTTGAGCACAGTAAAGGGTGAAAGTACAGAGGCAGGCCAGGTGTTTAAAATCCAAGAAAGACAGAAAAAAGAAGAAAAGGAGGGTTTGGGGGTAGGAGAAAACATCTCTTTGCCATAAGCAACAAAGGATGCCAACTTTGTGTGAGAGGGTATGATAATTCTTATATATTCTCAATTGTGGAGCTTGTCGTAGAATGGTCATCGAGCTCGAGGACACTGCATTCTTAATGGCTGACAAAGCAGCTCATCTAGCTCAATGGCACAGCCACACAAACCACAGGAATGAAGTGTCATCGAATTCACCCTTTTTTGCTCCATCAGTAAACTTTGTTCATGACCTCCAGATGTCACCCCTGTTCATGCCATCCCCTGATGCACCTCCTCCTTCTGGTGGGGACTGAACAATCTCATGATGAGTGTAAGACATTTCTCTTGGGTATTTTTCTTGTGAGACTCTTTCCTCTGATTGTTTCGCACCCAGGCAGTAGTCATGTGGGGGTTTCACCATAGGCGCAGAACATAGGTATCAATCAGCAATGTACCAGTTTTCCCGATTTAGACACAAATAAGTTTGGATGTAATTGCAGTCACCGGTACGTTTTCAATGCAGAGGGTGGCTGTCTGTCGATGAGGCTTTCTCCCTCCATCCTGTCATTTTTCGCTACATTGTGTATGGTGATGGCGCAATGGCTACATTGGCTGATTCCCAGATGGGAGGTTCGATTCCCCCAGTACACTAAATCACAGATACCGATATTCAAATCAGTATCGGTGATTTTTCTTACAGCAGTAATCTGTGTTTGACATGTGCAATGTGCATTTTATTTGAAAGTCCATTGTTGCTGCAGACTAAAGGTTACTCAATTAATTAAATATGGTCACTCAAGGACGAACTTTCATTTTCTTGGACCCCAACTTGGACAACCCTACTTTATAAATTTTGTCCCATAAAGGACTCTATCTCTCCCAGGATAGCTCCCAACTTGTTTGTCCCAGGACTTTTTTTGGTCCCAGGGACTTTGTGTGGTCCCGGGGACTTTGTTTGGCCCCTATGTTCCCACTGTTCTCACACTATTAACGTTTTCCCCAGCAAGCTGCCTGGTTTCAAAGAGCTACCGTTGACACGCTCGCAACGTGTCTACCCGTGTAATTTTGCGATATGTATGAATACATACCTGGTATAAGGGCTAGTTACTGAGGTAACACAAAATACAGAAAGAGCGCAATACTCTATGCATAGAGCGCAGTGTCAAACACACAGAGTGCAGTAATATATGTATGGAGCATGATACCGAGTCGCGCGCAGTACGACCTCGAGTGACAATTAGTAAAGTGCATACTCTAACTTAGAATGATACTGGTTGAGGTCACACTAAGTATGAGAGTTCAGCACTTGACATTGAATACACTAGAGGCAGATCAGATATGCGCTCCAATGAATTGATGACAGACAGACATGATATGAGAAGGATTGATCTGCCACGCACGCTGCGCGCATGTATGAAAGTAGACATAGAGCGCAGTGATATCAACACCGCGCGCGGTATAACAACGTGCGCATGCGTGCGCAAGTCTGAAGTGACTATTGGTAGAGTGCATGCTCTAACTTAGTATGATACTTCATTGAGGTCACACTAAGTACAAGAGCTCAGCACTCAATACTGAATGCACTATCAACAGATTGCATACATGATCCGCAGACATAATAAAAGACATGCCTGATCCCAAGAGAACTACGTGACACATTGATTGATGACGCACAGGGCCCTGATCGCGCGGCACGCGCGCGCGTGTCCCAAATAATGCCTGAGTATAGATAACTCCGAGAGAACCCAGTTTGGCCAAAGAGCGCAGTGCCTAGGCTTACCATGGGTATCCCCCACCAACCAGAGAAAACTAGAAACTCAACATTTGAATGAGATACAGTGTATAGGATTGGTTGCCACGCTGACACGCTCGCAACGTGTCTACGCATGTAATTTTGCGAAATGTATCAATACATGCATTGCATAATGGCTGGGTACTGAGATAACGAAAGATACAGATAGAGCGCAGTGCTACATGCATAGAGCGCAGTGTCAAACACACAGAGTGCAGTAATATATGTATGGAGCATGATACCGAGTCACACGCAGTACGGCCTTGGGTGACAATTGGTAGAGTGCATGCTCTCACTTAGAATGATGCTAGTCGAGGTCACACTAGGTATGAGAGCTCAGCACTTGATACTGAAGGCACTAAGATGAAGATCAGCCATGCGCTCTAAGGAATTGATGAGAGACAGGCATGATACAAGGAGAACTACATTGATCTATGACGCGCACCGCGCGCGTATAGAAACATAGAAGTAGAGCGCATGAAGAGATGCGTGCCGCGCGCGTAGATGGAAATAGACATGGAGTGCAGTGTCAAACCAATAGAGTGCAGTGAACAAACCAAGATAGCGTGCAGTGTAACAACGCGCGCGCGTGCAAGTCTTCAGTGATGATTGGTAGAGTGCATGCTCTAACTTAGAATGATACTGGTTGAGGTCACACTAAGTATGAGAGCTCAGCACTTGATATTGAATACACTAGAGGCAGATCAGATACGCGCTCCAATGAATTGATAAGAGACAGACATGATATGAGAAGGATTGATCTGCCATGCGCGCTGCGCGCGTGTATGAAAGTAGACATAGAGCGCAGTGATATCAACACCGCGCGCGGTATAACAATGCGCGCATGCCCACGCAAGTCTGAAGTGACTATTGGTAGAGTGCATGCTCTAACTTAGTATGATACTTCATTGAGGTCACACTAAGTACAAGAGCTCAGCACTCGATACTGAATGCGCTACCAACAGATTGCATACATGCTCTGCAGCCGTAATAAAAGACATGCCTGATCTCAAGAAGAACTACGTGACACAGTGATCGATGACGCACAGGGCCCCGATCGCGCGGCACGCGCGCACGTGTCCCAAATAATGCCTGAGTCTAGATAACTCCGAGAGAACCCAGTTTGGCCAGAGAGCGCAGTGCCTAGGCCTACCACGGGTATCCCCCACCAACCAGAGAAAACTAGAAACTCAACATTTGAATGAGATACAGTGTATAGGATTGGTTGCCACTCCAAGTATCCTCCGAAGAAATGACGAGTGACATGCCAACGTATAGAATGCAGTGCGAGTGGAGTATAAACCATGAGGAGACAGAATCTGGTCTCGAGATAGGCCTCCAACCAAGTGTCCAGCCCCGGGCATGCTATAACAACGCGCGCGCGTTGTGAGGAATAATGTTCCGAGGTTCTAACAGTACTGTATCAAGTTGTATCGATGTGTATGATGTAGAATTGTATAAATACTGTAGTGTAGATGTAGAGTACAAGTTTCGAGCCCCCGGTGTAATAGTGCAAAGCTTTTCAGCCACGCGCTCTAGCACTTAGAGTAGCTAGGAACTTCGAGAGAGAATACAACCCATATCAGAAATCTATTGTGTGATTTAAGTTGCGCGCTTAGACAAGAAAATAGCGCGGCACTCCGTGCAGAGAGTCTGGTTTCGGTTTGACTTCCGCTCTGTGAGAGAATAAGAGTACGGTGTCTTGAAGGTCACCCTTTCAAGTTCTTGAGGGCATCTGTGTGACGCGAGGCATTACAGGCGCAGAGGTTCAAACCCTTTGGCTTGATTAGTGTTCGCTTTTCTGTGTTATTTCCGCAGGTTGGCAAAGGTTCAAACCCTTTGGCTTGTCGGACGGGGTTTCTCTGGATTGCATAGGTTCGAATCCTGTGAGTCTACGATCGGTTGGAAGCTCGAGCGCGTAGGTTCAAACCCTGTGGCTCTTGTGGAAGGTTCGGAGTTCAGTGTCAGTGTAGACACTTCTCCACGTGTTTGTGCAGGTTTTGGTTTAGCGCGCGACGCGCGAGGTTTATTAGTGTGTTGAATTTAATAGGAATTGGTTTCTGCTTCGAGCGCAGTCGTTTAAGCGGTGTTTAGAGTGTTATTGAGTGTGTACAGTGGTTATTAGAGTCCCGAGCGACTGCTAGAAAGTTGTGGAGACGTTTGACGAAGTTGTGTTGTGTTATACACCCTTGCCTTGAGGCCCGGCGACGGAAGTCGCACCCTCTTGTTCTTGAGAAAAGCCTTTGGACTTAGAGAAGTCTAGATATTATACGAGTGCTATTGCTGCGCGTGTATCTTAGAGATATTGAGAATTGAATTGTATTGGTTCGCTACTTTCATCGCATTAGAATCCCCCCACGAACTTGAGTGTGTTTGTGTGTGTAGTGTTGGGTGTGGGTGTGATCAGTGTCTTCGACGCTGTTGCATTTCTAGCTCTGCGCACTTAGACAGCTCTTCAACGCCAAGTATCCTCCGAAGAAATGACGAGTGACATGCCAACGTATAGAATGCAGTGCGAGTGGAGTATAAACCATGAGGAGACAGAATCTGGTCTCGAGATAGGCCTCCAACCAAGTGTCCAGCCCTGGGCCTGCTATAACAATGCGCGTGTGTTGCGAGGAATAATGTTCCGAGGTTCTAACAGTACTGTATTAAGTTGTATCGACATGTATGATGTAGAATTGTATAAATACTGTAGTGTAGATGTAGAATAGAAGTTTCGAGCCCCCGGTGTAATAGTGCAAAGCTTTTCAGCCACGCGCTCTAGCACTTAGAGTAGCTAGGAACTTCGAGAGAGAATACAACCCATATCAGAAATCTATTGTGTGATTTAAGTCGCGTGCTTAGACAAGAAAATAGCGCAGCACTCCGTGCAGAGAGTCTGGTTTCGGTTTGACTTGTGCTCTGTGAGAGAATAAGAGTACGGTGTCTTGAAGGTCACCCTTTCGAGTTCTTGAGGGCATTTGTGTGACGCGAGGCATTACAGGCGCAGAGGTTCAAACCCTTTGGCTTGATTAGTGTTCGCTTTTCTGTGTTATTTCCGCAGGTTGGCAAAGGTTCAAACCCTTTGGCTTGTCGGACGGGGTTTCTCTGGATTGCATAGGTTCGAATCCTGTGAATCTACGATCGGTTGGAAGCTTGAGCGCGTAGGTTCAAACCCTGTGGCTCTTGTGGAAGTTTCAGAGTTTTGTGTCAGTGTAGACACTTCTCCATGTGTTTGTGAAGGTTTTGGTTTAGCACGCAACGTGCGAGGTTTATTAGGTGTTATTGAGTGTGTGCAGTGGTTATTAGAGTCCCGAGCAACTGTTAGAAATTTGTGGAGACGTTTGACGAAGTTGTGTTGTGTTATACACCCTTGCCTTGAGGCCCGGCGACGGAAGTCGCACCCTCTTGTTCTTGAGAAAAGCCTTTGGACTTAGAGAAATCTAGATATTATACGAGTGCTACTGCTGCGCGTGTATCTTAGAGATATTGAGAATTGAATTGTATTGGTTCGCTACTTTCATCGCATTAGAATCCCCCCACGAACTTGAGCGTGTTTGTGTGTGTAGTGTTGGGTGTGGGTGTGATCAGTGTCTTCGACGCTGTTGCATTTCTAGCTCTGTGCATTTAGACAGCTCTTCACCGTATCTGACATTTTCAGTCACCAAAATATTTTCCCGTGCCCGCTGTTTGTGTTACGCAAGTGCTGAAAGGTACTTCCCAGTAGTTCTGCTCAATGAAGAGCACACATGTGCATGTGGTAGTGGTGACCCATGTTGTTTCAATCACAGATGAATAGCAAATGATGTGTTTATCGACCTGCCAGTGCTTCAGTTTCCTTTTGAAGCAGAGGTGTCCATGCATATTTTATTTTATTTATATTCAATCTCAATTCAAATTTGATATCCTTAATCATATCAGTGACTGTCCAGGTGCTGTTTTTCCCAAACATATTTCTCAAGTAGAAGTCATCCATCTCAATTGAGTTCCCAAGTTTGTACTTACAGGATGGTCCCATTGAGCTCGATGATGGTGGTTTGTCAGCATTGATGTGGCTGAGCCATCGAGCTTGATGTTGTTGTAATGTTGAGTAGCATGTTGATCATGACAAGGATAGGATGAGATTGCTCAGTAAAGATTTTTAAGGTTTTGTTTCTAAGTTCACTGATAGGTGCACAACGGAACTGGGATTGGTTATATGATTGTCAAGGATATTTAACCACTAGGTACTGAACTATATGGGGTCTTGTATTGGTAATTTAAGATAAGGAATGGAATAATGGTAGTCCCATAGACAGTAGTAAAGGTATGATAGTAAGGAAATGAATGTAGAAGGATTAACAACACATAAGGAAGGTGGTCTAGATAAGTGACACATATGGTTCTGTGTTCTAGAAAGTACAAGAGATAGATGATATGGAACAGACCATTACACGTTGTCGAAGTTCAGGCAGCTCTTCTTCCACACACTCATGCATTATCAGTATTTACCGGCTCCTCATGGAACAAGATGTGCGGTTAGTCACACTAACCTTCAACACTATGAGGGTACCATATGCAAAGGGGTAAGCAACTTTTGACACAGCATCCTTATTTGTGGTCACAAGGATTTATTTTTATTGCTTGAATATCACGATTGTTAAAAAAAAATATTATCACATTTAGATCTATGTACATAAAAATACATAGTAAATTGGTTCCTTTTCAAATAAACTAGAATGAATTTTTACTTGCCTTATATGTAGCACAGAATGTCTCTGGGGTCATACTACTTTATATAGTAAAAACAAATATGTGCAAATACTGGGTATCGATATAACCAGAGCAGGTCAGTCTTGTATTTGGTACCCTTGCCTTGAGGCCTGGCGATGGAAGTCGCACCTCTTGTTTTGAGAAAAGCCTTTGGACTTAGAGAAGTCTGTATATTATACGAGAGCTATTGCTCCATGTATCTTAGAAATATTGAGAAACCAGTTGTTTTGGTTTGCTACTTTCATCACATTAGAATCCCCCCACAAACTTGAGTGTGTTTGTGTGTGTAGTGTTGGGTGTGGGTGTGATCAGTGTCTTCGACGCTGTTGCATTTCTAGCTCTGTGCACTCAGACGCCTCTTCAGTGCTTTGTAACCTAAATGACTGATTGGTGGGGATTTGACTTGTAACAGACTTGCAAGGATTAGTTAATTGAACATCCTCACAAGTGATAATTTGCTAAATTGTTTTGTGTGCCTGTGATTTCTGAGCACACAGAGCCATGAGGCTCATTACCATCCTCTATGTGCATTAGGTATACAGTCCAAACAAGGGAATGGAGATCAGATGGTGCAAGGCCAGTGTCATGTGAACCCTATTTCCTTCGAGGCTCAGTGAAACAATCAAAGCCACCAGTCCCTTCTTTCTTCACATAATCACCGGGACCAAATTAAGTGGGCACAGGGGAAACTGGAAGGCAAACATGTTGTCTGCCTTGAATTATTTAGCCATCTCTTGCTTTGTTGATAAACTGGCCATCGGTGAATCAAATCCACTAAGGTTTAAGCCTGAGGAAAAACATATCAATTTCAGTCAATAATGAATTAATCAGTGGAATGTCAATGACATCTTCTCCACCAGTGGCCTTATTCTCTCTAGATACTTGAAGGGGTCACCTCAAGGGGATTGATATTTGTGTTCCCTCATTCCTTCCATTCCTCCTTCAGGTAATACCAGTGACAACCTCACATCTTCTTCACTGTGATATTATCTGTGGTCTTGGTTATCATGTTTCCATCAAATTGTGGTGACAGTTCATTATACCAATAGCCCTCCCACTAGTTGGGCCCTTGCATGGCAATGAGTCCATCAGAACATTCTCAGAACCAAGTAAGTACTTTTTGGCTTCAGGCAACACCCCAATCCCCCAGGGGGATGCCTATCTGACAAAGGAAGGAACTTACCCAACATGCGCATGAGAGCCTCATGCTATGGCACCTTGTGTCCATCAGCTTCATAGAACAAAGGAAAGCCAGCAAGGTGACATTCTTGGATTATACTCCCAGGCCTGTCAAGGTTTTATTTTTATTTTTGGAGACTCTATGAGGTATTCGGCAGGAGTTTCCACTGATGCTGCAGTAACGCCAGGCATATTTCAAGGGTAACATGGTGGCAAAATTCCAAGGCACACATAATAAGTACATTTATCCGACCGATTTTACGAAAATAATGTAAATCGATTAAATCCGGCAGCTCGGCACACTGCCAGCTCACTCGTGCGGCCACCTCGTTCTGACCTCGACGACATGCTGCCACCTCCCAGCACAAATGCTGACTTTAACGAGCGCAGCAAACGAGAACCTGACCTTCTAATTTAAGCCATGCATCCCCATCCAGCATCCTCCTTGAATTTTCCTATGACTTATCAACCACTTAGCTCACTAGCCAAGACCTCGAGAGTGCTTCTCAATCTACTGAAGGCTTGGAATCTGTGCTGGGACTCGAGATTGGGCATGCTAGCACATGGTGGACCGGGGGGAGGGAATATGGACACGAGAGAATACAACTAATGATTGTTAGTGCTTTCCCTTCACTCGAATTTGCATGCACTCAAACACAGCTGGATCTTTCTTGTTGAAGGATGACAGTTGCCGACACCAGCCCAGTTGTCGACATTGTGTGTCAGTATGTAGGCAATGTTTCTAATCCTGACACTTTGCTGATGATCATCCCAGATTGAATACTATTGTTTACCTGAACAATGAACTGTACACTAAGCTGAAGACTCGGAGTCTGCGCTGAGAGGAGATAGCATGGACAGTTGCTGAAGATGGGACAAAGGGAAAGGGATACAGGACAGAGACCGTGGCCGACAATTGTATGTTCTTCCCCTCCATCTCAATTCACATATACTCAACTTCACTCCATCAATGCACACACAGACATCTGCAGCTTGCATGCCTGCCCCCGTAATGTTGCACAATGCACCCTTGTTTACACTCCAATTGAGCCCATACAAGTGTGGTATACTGTATGAGATCGAGCTCGAGGTAAGTAGCCCGTTCAATGCATGACTGAAGCTGATGGTCATTTCAGTTTGCGCCAGAGTAGAGGACATTGCAGCCAGTGACGGAGACTCAGCCACGGGGATGGGATGGATATTGATGTGGGGAGGGAGTGTGTGGTGGATGGAGGGGTCAGGCTCCAGGAGGGAGGTCATTTATCAGACGAGAGGGTTGATGCAAGCAGGCGCAGTGTCGAAAGAGGAGTTGGAGGCAGATTCGGACAGCAGATGTGGGTTCGCACATTGTCGAACATGGAGGGAGGATGTCGATTTTGGAGAGGGAGAGCACATGCATTGACGATATAGCGTTGGGCATCCTGTTTTGGTGCTCAAGAGCTTGAACACTCCAGCATCATTGCGGGTGCATGGCATGGCCCTATGCTACAGTATGCACAGGCTAAACTACGTGTATTATGCATAGAAATTCTACTGCTTGTTACCGTTCTGATAACCAAGTGATGCGTTTAAGGAATGTGCACTTTAAGTATTAAATCCTGAGTGCAGGAGTTGATGGGTTCTTGGTTGCTCTTAAATCCTGTGATCCTGGGATTCATATTCTGGGTCTACCTGTGTAAGAATATGATGTGCTGGAGACACTGATAATGCCACAGCATGTATAGAGCCATCAGGAACTATAACCTATGTACCTAATGTCATTGTTGAAGCTGCATCCTGGGGCTTGAGAGTAAATCACTGCCACGTGAGCTTAAATTGAGCCTTAAATCAGCCTTAAATCATGTAAATTGGTCGAAAATAAGCTCTTAAGCCACTTATTCCTGCTTAACTAGCAGAGAATTTCCGGTCTATATATGTTGTTTTGTATGTTTAAATACTGTTCAGCTTGATTTCATAGAGTATTGCTAGTAGTATCTAATATACTCAACCTTAGGATATTATAAACAACACTGTTCTGTCAGAGAGCTTCTGCCAAGGCCAGAATTAGACAGCAGCAGGGCCAGGATGCGAACACAGCTTATGATCATGTGATCGGATCCCCTTCGTTGATTACCACCACTGCGACACCACCCTTCTGGCCTAGCCAAAATTCATGGTGCCAATTTTGCACCTCAGCAACCCTGCTATGTACGAATCACCCCTGGGTCCAACATAGCATGGTTTCTGGGGCATGGAAGGGCACCATTTTTTCTCTGAGCCGACTCTTGCAGAATTCTTTGGGTTGCCAAGCAGGTCATCACCCGCATGATATTCATAGGGAGTTGAGACAGAATAATAGGAGCCCATATTTCTACTACTACCACCATCACCATGGGAATTCCTGACCTCTGGCAGGTAAGTAACAAGCATCTAAATTCATTCCTTCTACTATTTTCTATTTCGTTTGCTTGAAAGTAGCTTACATTGTTTATAGATTGTCTCTGGAGCAGCACAGAACTGCTCCCTTATCGAACTTGCACTAGTCGCTGGCATACAGCATAAAGATGGACACATGCTAAAGATAGGAGTGGATGCTAGGTGCGTACAATCTATGATATAGATTAATGGGCTTAAGAATGAAGTTATTGGTAGCATCTGGATGGTTCAATGCGAGGCAATGTTTTGGGGTCCTTGGCATGCACAAGCTGGAGACAGTCCAGAGTTACGGACACTCCTGTTTTGTCTTGCATACCTGCTACGATGCACTGTTATTCCAGTGTTCGTTTTTGATGGTGCTTTGCACCCAGGCATCAAGCGGGGTAAGAAAGTTAGAACAAGAGCTCCGTGGCTTGAGAAACATTTCAAGGAGATGATTCGTGCTTTTGGTTTTTACTACCATGATGTACGTGTGCCTTGTGCTACGTTGAATCCTTGATTGGTGCTCTTTCTCACCTATTCTATTCCCTAGGCTCCTGGAGAAGCAGAGGCAGAGCTTGCTGCCATGAATAAGGCTGGAATCATCGACATGATAATCACTGAAGACAGCAACGCCCTTGTTTTTGGTGGCATGTGCATCCTCCAACGGTATTTCTCACATCATAACGAAGTCCAGAGTAGAAGTAATCTCATTACTCTATAGGCCGCCACGCTCGAAGGGAGACAATGGGAAAAAAATCAAGATCGATCCAGATGAATATGTTTTGTATTCTTCGAAGCATATCTTAGCTCAGGACAATGTCTGCTTAACTGAGGGTGGTCTTTTCCTGCTCGCGATTCTGCTCGGTGGCGACTATGATGGTAACAAAGGCCTGTCTGGATGTGGGCAGAAGACAGCGCACATGCTGGCTCTGACCAGTTTAGGTGACTCGCTATATTTAGCAGTAAAGACAATGGACAACTCCGAGTTGCAAAAATATCTTACTGTGTGGCGCGATATGCTACACTCAGAGCTTCTGCAGCCCTCTATACCTGGAGCATCGAAGCACCCCTCGCTCGCAAATAAGATCCCGGTCGCATTCCCAAATATGAAGATACTCAAGTATTACGCTCAGCCAATCACATCTTGGCATGCTGGTTTTGAACAGCGAGTTGTAGCATCAGCGTGGGAAGTGCCGTTGCCAGATATTGCTCTTATATCTGACTTCTGCAGCCGCTTCTTCCACTGGGACTCAGACATCCTCCTTCAGCATCTTCGAAAGAACATCTGGCCTGGAATTATCGTTCAAAGCCTTTATAGAGTACATCAAATTTATTCTTTCTGGTTGTGGTGCTCATTGTCAGAAGCTCGGTAATCATGCCTTTGCGACACTGCCCAAAAGCAGGATCAATACACTTCACTGTATATCCGATGGCTCTCTTGCAAATCATTCTATTCAGTCCATTACTACATGCGCCATCTCTCCTCCGACCTATACCAGTCCGAGTTAGCACATGTCTACTTGATGAACAAGCAACTGGAGACTCAAACTGGACTGCTATACAAGATGAATATAAAAATTCAGGCAATTATTCTCCGTTGTGCTCTTCCCATCATGGTAGACATTTATCACAAAAGGAATACAGCACTTCCACAGTCCATATCAGAAGCATGGTGCACTCGTAAGCATGATCAACGCAATGCCTGCCCAAATTGCACATCTGACACTCGTTTTCAGGATGATTATATTAGCACCCACCAAGCCCTTGGTGGCTTTGCATTGTCAGCCAGCAGTGTGAGCCCCACCAAAGAAGATCCTGAGGATAATAAACATAGCGTGTTGGGAATAGATGAAGGTGGATGTTCTGTACAGGATGATAATGAAGGGATCATTGTCCTCGCTGACAGTGATTCAGATAACAAGGTTGAAATTGTTGGATTTTCTCTATTTATTGATCTTGCCGATAGCAATTCAAATAGCGAGGTTGAAGTTATCGGGTAATCTATATTTATTGACTTGAAACCATTGTTTGAGCTGTTGAGTGACATTGATCGACATGAGCACGAAGTACTCCTATTTTAACTTCTACCTCTGCTAGTACCATGCCGAAGGAGACTCAAAGAGCAAGAGCTTTGAAGTCTAAGACCAAGCTGAAAAGCAATCCAAAGGTTGTGGTAGAAGCAACTATTGCAAATCTCATGCAAACCAAATCAGAAACTCGACAAAAATGGTCTCAAGCTGACAACACGAAGATCAACTACCGGGGATACATAGGATGAGCAGTTCGATTTCTCGAGGAGATGGTTGCAGCACGGCAGAAGCGACAGGCAGAGACTGGAGTCTGTGAAGATGACACAGACACCAGTCTTCTCTCTCAAGCATTTTCAAACCCACCAAACAAGTACTCTGTGACTGCATTGTTGAATTTCTTAACTGCAAAAGTGCTTTGTAGAGCAACATGGAAAGTCTACAGCTCAGGGAATTCAGGCTGCAATGGCAAAGATGTGGGATAAGATGTGAGTACCTGCTTGGCGGTATATTACTCTACCAAAATAGACATTCATCAATGTTGATCCTAGGGATGGCCAAAAGTATGCTGGTGACCACTATCATCTTGATGAATCTACAGGAATTGTTACTGGAAACCCTGCACGTGCTCCCAGTGTTAAAGAGTATGTCAAGTGCATCAACACAAAGAGCAGTGCAAAGGGAGCTGCTGCCATCCGCCACCATGCCTGATGCAATGCTTGTTGAGGATCTAATCAAAATTGTCAAGTACTCTAAGGCAGAATGCTCATGTGAACAGCTAGAAAAAACACAAGTTTCAGCACAAGAACTTACACAAATGATCAAACATGGATTGACACGAGCATTTCTGACCTCAGGATTCACACTGTGGACAAGGTAATCCAGTTATCATGTTATCAAAGTCAACAAATGGGTTCTTATCAATACACACCAGGAACTTTGAACTATGCGGCTTGCAGGCATGCGACATTGACTGGGGATTACAAGGCGCAGCACCGTATCATGTTCCGTACTTCAGAGTTCATCTCGATGGGCGTAAGGGGTGGCAAAACAAGCAAGGATGGGATGGCCCGCTGGAAAGTATGTCCAGTTTTCATGCTCATGTGTCTTGAAGATTGAAGATGGAGCATCTGTTCAGGTAATTACTACAATATCTATGCACAGCCCTGATTCTCCAGACATCGACATGTACACGTACCTTCCTCAGTGGGTAAAGTTACTGGAACAGTGCCTTGGTCGTTCTCTGGAACCAGATGACTGACTATATCTTCCCCTACTGTTCATCCAATGGCATCATTCACTCAAAGTGAGAGATGACTCATGACATGATCCAAAACTTGCTAAACAAGTTCGGTCAGGGAGCAAGACTGAAGAGGGCATATACTACTCACTCGTTATGCCATGGTGGTGCTCAATACCGATTCATGTTTGCTCCCATCGGATGTCGTTGGTCATTAAGTGTGATCCGGTGGTGGGGAGGCTGGGCTATTGGCAAGCATGTGAGTTATTCAACCCAAATTCTAAAAGCAAAAATCAGGCTCATATTTGACAGGTTGATACACTGATGAAGTACTTGGTTGACTCACTGCAAAGTTATGAGAGTGGCCACAGTGATGCGTTACATCCCTTACCAAAGGAAGCAGAGCGAAGCTTCATGGGCGACCATGTACTTGAAAAGCCAGTAACCACTGCAGAGTTTCGTGTCTTTGCAGAGGCAGTCTTAACTCGACCTGCTCCAGCGAAAATGGAGTGTACATGTCCGATGCCTGTACATGCTGCATCACCATCATCATTCGTAAATCTGGGAGTAGTTTTGCCGACACCTGCATCCCAAAACTTGTCAGTGTCATCTGAACAATCTAGGATTCGACTGACACAAGAATGTAGTACTTATGCCACAGTCCCACAGTCTGACTGGCATGTCACCCACTCCCAGAGAGCCTCGCTCAAGTCGCCCCCAGGCTCCACCCATCCCTGGGGTTGTAATTCCCGATATCGGTAAAGGCCCTGGTATATGGAGGAAAGCGGTAAAGCAGTGGAAGGTGGGCGAGCCACTGCAAGGACTGCAACCCCTTTGTGATTGGCCTAAGGAATGGTACACTGGCTCACAGCGCACAAAGACTGGCTCTAAATACAACCAGCGCAAGCTGATTGCACTGGAATATCAACAGTACGAACAGTTTGTTCTTTCTTGATATTCATCCTACAGTGAAGTGAGCTGATTCACCGTGTATCTCTCAGACTAGGTGCTGTTGATGCCGTCTTCATTGCTGAATATCCGGAAGCCAATGAAAGTGTTGGCAAGCTGCTTAGCGCCATATGCAAGCAAAGTGGAAAGAAAGGCCAGAAGAGCAAGAACGGGACGCCCGAAGAACGAAGAAGTTCAGAATCAAACAGCAATAATGGTCCCAACTCCACGGAAATCAGTGGTTGAGAACATTTTATCAGACGTGTCACAATGGCCGCCTGGTATAGCTGTATCATTATGTATAGCGGTTATTTTATACAATTATCTATACAATGTATTTCATTAGTAGCACACCCCAGCAACCCGAGGACCTGATGGGAAAGAGTCATGAGCTTGCTTTGTATGGGAAACCATAACGATTAGAATGCACCCTGATTTGTCCTTGGTTCATCTGCTGTTCTGTTCCTATTTCTCCCTGCTTCCCCTCCCAAGCTAGCAAGGCAAGGGCCCAGAAGAAAGTAGCCAAGTAGGCATACAAGACATGCAACGTGATCGGTTGATCAGCCATGGGGACGATGTGGGGGGAACGGAAGGAAGAACAGGAATGAGAAAGGACATGGTGAAAGGATGTGGTGAAGTGCATCCAGATTAGGACGTGCCAAAGTCGGCCGAAGTTCAAACTCCGCTAGGTGGTGTAAATTACCGGTAATAAGTGGAAACCTTGAGATATCCTGAGTTTATTGCAGGAAATACATAGTGTTGCCTTTGAAAAGGGGAGGAAGCTGCACTTACATGTGAAATAAATCATACTATTGGCACCACCATCTGCTAAGGGCATGCACCAGCAAACAGATTGGGGAGTTCTAGGTTCCGCTGTGTACAAGAACAAGAATATACAGGCACCCAATCCTAAATGACCTGATGCGGCTCAGGGTCAAAAACAGATTAGTGGAACAGCCATAAACCTGCCTGGAAAGCTATCACATAACCTCACCACCATTTATTCAAAGCTCAAACACAATAGGAGATGCACCACAAAAGCTAGGGTCAAAAGCTTATAAATATTAAACACTCACTTAGACTTCATTAATGAAAGGTTGTTGATAAGATGAACTGGGTATACTTAAATGATATGTTGAAGGTTTATGTTAGAGGTCAAACACCATAAATGCCAGGATCCTTTCCAGAAACATGTGCAGACCATCTGATCATGCACGTTATCTAGTGCAGTACAAAATCCATCAGATGTTAATTGTCTTCTGAGTAGCGCATGGGATCAGTAATATTTTCATGTGTGGCTCAAGGTTCCATTGATTTGATTCTACCGACTACCAACAGGATCCTACTAGCTGTATATGTCATCTGACTATCATGAGAATATATCATCTACTAGTTTAGGATGCATTTCCTGAAACATTGATCAGTAGCTGAAAGTGGGTGAACAAGATGACAATCTATCAGGGCCCATCTCCTGAAATGATGGGCCAAAAATGATCACCGGATGTATGCCAAGTGGGCAAGGCAGGCTTGCATGTGAGAATGGTTGAGTGAAGATCAGCTCCTGCTGGGTCTTGAGTATGTCTCAAAGACAATAAGCGCACCACATGTGCGAACTTTCAAACAGGAGCTACTGTTGACAAGAAATGTGCTGTTGACCTGGAAACGCACAGCATTACTTTTGCCTTGACAACTGGAATAGTATTGTGTGTTGACAGGTATTGTACTCGGTAGGTCCACCATAATCTAGATACATTGACAGCATAGCTGCAAGTACTGGGGTTATCACTGCAAAGACCAGCCATTACCAACTATGTGGCATTTCATGTGCATAATCCCAGCATGATAGCTAGAGCACAAAAATGTGTTTCCAAGCTTGTAGAGGTGCAAGAGTTGATGTCAGCATGTGAAAAGGTTTAATAACATTTCACAAGGAAATTTTCATGTGTTCAGGAGTGGATATATCCCCAGAGAAAGTGTTAGAAGGAAACTACCAAGAACATCTCTTCAGATCCAAGGATGAAGCTCAGTTACCTTGCTTGCCAAGGTCTCTCTAGGTCGACTTTGGGGATTATGATAGCCATTGTGTCGCATGATTTTTCCCCACAGCATGATGTGATCACATTGCTTTGTCAAAGAAACATGAATGACTATTGACCACATGATTTCTTAATAAACATGATATTATATAGTGCACTGCTGGTATTAGCTTAATGGCAAAGACGAATTGACATTATTGGCTTGTTGGACTGCGATAATAAATGAATGGCTGATGTAACAGGAGTGACAACATAAAAAGAGTGACTAACATGACAAGTGGTAAAATTTGGAGTTGTTTTTGAAACCTTCACCTTGTAGTCAATGTCTTTACATGAGGGTGTTCCAATAGCTTCTATACTTGATGAGGTGAACATGCAGAATATTTTAAAGCTGTTAACGCATCATGAGGAATGTTAAAATTGGTCAGTACACTCATATTTGCCTTATCTCCTTCGATTTTTGTCAGACCCTCTATAGTGAACAATTGTGACTGTTTGTATTATTTAATTGGAAATTGCAACAATGTTCAACAAGATAACCACAAAGCAAGGTAGCAAAGTTGTCAACCAATGACCACTAGTTGGATGAAGGCAAACATCACACAGCCACACAGTGCAGCAAGTGCTGATCCAGCCTGAAGGACCAAGTGATGTATTGTAGGTTCAACCATTCGAGGTGAAGGAGGTGCAACTTACAGTTGTAAATCATTAACAGGGTGCTGCAACCCACTAACTCAGAGACCTCATTTCTTATGCACTATGACCATTCTGCCCATTGAAATGTTGTTTCCCATGGACAAAATGAACTATTCAACTCAAAAGTGATATAAAGGTCGATTCCAGTGTAGTCACTTAACCACTGGTATGGACTCAGAAAAATGGTTAACGTGCTTGAGCCTTTGATGTTTCTTCCTCATAATTCTCCCTAACCCGATCTTGAACTGCCTTCTTAGTATCAAGTTGCAAAGGATGGGAATCAGTCTCACTCCTGATCTTAGACTCTACTAGTTGAGTATCCCCTTAGAGCCCATGACAAGCACCTGCTGGCCCTGGGGAAAAAGTCTAATAGCTATTCTACTTTCCCATATGCCTGCCACAAAACACCATTCAGAAATGGATGTTTGATATACAAACCCAAACACTCTCCTTTGTCTTTCATGTATGGGAAATCAGTTGTATGTGGAGTTCATCAAGTCCAATTTTGCCTAGTTAAAGGAAGTCTTCACAGCACGTCATAATGGAACCCAAGCAATACATCGCATCAGTTCTTTGTGACTGATCTTGTTAACTATAAAACATGGATAGAATATGGAAATACATACCAAGTATACCCAGACACCACTATGATCATATCTTGTTCCCTCAAGGTTAGCTTGATTCTTGAACCTGTGCTTAGCAGGGCATTGGACACCATAGCATCATCCAGGATGCTCCCATGCGGGAGCAGCTTACTGATGCAGGACCATCATAGTCGGCTCTGAGGAATGACAAATAAGAAGTGTTTGATGTGAACACTGGGGATGACGGTTGAGGATAAGAATGGCTGTAGCTTACAAAATACAGATGTCTTGGAAAGAGTGGCTGTCTGTTTGTTTTTGATCCGGGTATTGGTTCGGTCCAGTCAACCGAGCAAATCAAAGCAATCAAAGCAGCTGCTCTTACCTCCCGCAACCCTCATGTTTTGTCATGTTTGTTCAATCCTGCTCCGGCGCCGCTCAAGCGATGTTTTTCTGGCATTATTGACAAAGCACCGACAACTCTACAAGTCAGAAAGAGCTGTCACAAGTAAGTCAGCACATATTCTATGATTGTGAAATTTACCAGTTGCCTAGATCATAGTGAGTTTTGTATTCATCCATACCAAAGTCATACTTATATCTCTCTTATTAGTGTACTAAAATTTCCTTCAGCCCTTCGAAGACGTGATGTAATCAGGATTCTCCAGTCATTTAACACCTGCTCCTTCTTCAATTCATCACCGCTATCATGTCTCGATGGCTGCAATGTATCTGCCTGGAATACTCTGCGAACATTTTTTTCTGCTATACTGCCTGCAAGAAGAAAATACAGTTGAATCCCCAACATTGGACCCAAAGGCGGCGGTATACAGAGGCTGCCCAAACAAATCCATGGTGTTGATGCGTGATGGGGAAAGGACCTCTACATCGCTTGGATCATGAAAATGCTGCCGCTTGATGGAGAGCATGCCATATAGTTTAGATCTCTGGGCTGACAAATGATATATACCATATTTTGTGGATGAACAATGTTCACGTACATAACCCTGACTGCTTCGGTCTGCCGGCTTATGTCTGATACAAGGAGATGGGAAGCTGTGTCCTCAGGAAGGTGTTTGTCTTGTCGTATATTCACAGCGATCGGTACTGAAGCCTCTCGAAGGGTAACGTTCAAGAGCCCATGCTACTGGTACAAGCTAACTGAGGCAACATTGTCCTTCCATTCAATAAAACGTTTTACTGAAGAGGACTGTTGTTTAGGATTTTCTCGTTCGTCTCTGTTCAACCATCCTTAAGCCAAGACAGCGAATGTTGTACTGTTTTGAAAACAACGGGACATATTCTGGCGCCCGCGTCTAACGCAAAACCTTTTCTCACTACGCAGCTTGTTGTAGGGCTCCGTTGACATTTATGCGCGAAATGACTCTTTCATCTTTGGTCACACCTCGAGATAGACACCCGTATGTTTCAAGGATGGTGTGCTCACGCTTCGCGACCTGAAAATTTGTAGCGGTACCAGATTTTCCAGATTGGGCCGAATTGCCAGCGGCTATTTGCCTCAAGGACATCGACATCGTGTGCTCCTGCCCTCCGCTTCTGTTTTAAGAGGGACAAGACACGATGGGACTGTCGCGGCTCACCCAGCTCTTCCACTCACTTGTGCACTTCATCATGGATCCCCGACACCTCAACGAGTCGCATATGCTCGTTTTTTCCAAGGATGTTTACCGGGGAACTGCCTCGTCAGTCGACAATATTCTCAGAGAAATCAACTCTTTCCTTCAGTATGGCCTTGGCCACATCATCGTCCGACGCGTCGAATACTGCAAGTGTCGAAAGACCAAAAGCAGTCCCTGGGAGCACGAGTTCCTCATTGTGACGGTGAAGGAATCCACTGAGTCGTGGGCGAACGGCGTACCTCATGGTTGACCGCTTGGTTGACGATACAAAAGAATATCCTGATGGGCAGGACGGGCTTCTTGCTGACTTAGCTCAGCATCAGGGATGAGTCAGATGCAGAGGCGGCAGATACGTCGTCTACCGACGAGTCCGATGTCGAGGCCTGACCCCACCGTCGAACCCGCGACGACCTCCTCACCTTCCAAGTTGACGGCTTGGCACTCTCCCAGCCGTTTGCAACGCTCTGGCGCCAAGGTCAAGCGAATTACCAAGGGTAATGCCCCTTACGCTCTTGACAGGCTCATGATCTTTCCAGACAGAAAAGGCATCAAACGAGAGCTGGGGAAGACGAAATTTGAGATTCTGATGACAATGGACCTCACCCGTTCCGATAATTCTTCACCTGTTGCCCTGGAACATCTTACTCACATCCTCCAGACCACTTCTCGAAACACCCCGCACTACCATTACATATTTGCGCAATGCTACTGGTTCGCATACACAATCTGGAAAATCCTCGAGATGGAGATGCACCCTCATATAGACGTACACACTCGCCGTCCCCGGCACTGTGTGTGTTCGGCTTACCCAAAAGCAGCCGTTCTGGGTAGAGGTGCATCAGTGGATACAGCGAGGACGCCGGAGACAGTAAAGATGCAGTGGGACGCAGAAAGAACTAGAAGGGATGAGGAATGGGCTGCACTAGCACTGGTGAGTATAATCATCCCTTTGATGTGATGTTGTTCTTTTAACCTCTCACACAGGCATCTCAATCAGACCGTCATCGAGCGGAGGAAGCTGATCGTCGAGCAGAGGAAGATTGTCGTCGAGCGGAGGAAGCAGAAGCTCAGGTACGTGAGCTTCAGGCAAAGTTGGAAGCATCAGAGCGTCATGCTGGGTCTGGGAGCGCAGTCTAAGTCGTGTTTTTCTACTTATCCTTCATTTCGCACTGTCACTTACTTTGTAGTCGTCCATCACTATATACATATTCCTGTCAGTTGTTGATATTGCTTTGTGTTATGCTGACTTGTACTCAAGTTCTGGTGGTATAGCATGATCCGCTTTAACTACAGACTGAGAAATAAGAACTTTTTCCGGCGCTCTAGGTCAGCTATGTCTAGTGCTTCCATGACTCAACTTGAATGAGCATCGGCCGCCCTCGGTTCCGAATCATGAGCTGAGTCGGCCCATCTTCGGCGATTTCGATAGGAAATCGACATCAATTGGTGCAACTCCCATCCCTCAAGCCATCCTCAAGCCCTTCAACTCATTGATATCAAAACATGGTATGTCTATCCTTCATCTGATGCGTTCGGATGGCGTATACCTGTATATCCCTTGAAATTCGCCATATCTGACCGCCCAGGAATCGATGGATGGCTTGGAGTGAGTGTGGATGACGCTGATGATCCCAATATTTCTAGCCTCCAAAGAAATCTAAGCCGCCAAAGGAAGAAACCACCGTCTCATTGGTAGCTCAGGTAAACCACGGCGAGTTCGTTTTCGGTGTTGCACACATCTTCGCCTCTTTCAGCGACACTTTCGTCCATGTTACGGATTTGTTGGGGAAGGAAACCATATGTCGTGTTACCGGTGCATTATAAGTATCGTCTTATTACGTGGATGATTGAAGATTGTATAGGTGGTAGGAAGGTCAAGGCTGACCGTGACGAGTCTTCTCCTTATGCCGCCATGTTGGCAGCTCAGGACGTCGCTGCACGATGCCATGAGGTCGGAATCACTGCTCTCCACATAAAGGTCCGTGCTTCCGGTGGAACTGGCACCAGGACACCCGGTCCTGGTGCACAGAGTGCTCTCCGTGCTTTGGCCCCTGCCGGCATGAAGATTGGACGTATTGAGGATGTCACTCCTGTCCCCACCGATTCCACCAGGCGCAAGGTCTATAGCAACAATTGTTCTCATCTGTGCGTTACTGACTATGGATTCATTAGGGTGGTCGTCGTGGTCTTCGTCGCTGATTTCTTCAGAGATATAGTCGGGTATTGCACCGATCACTGGTCGTATGTAGTAGATGGTCAATTCATTTGCTACCGCTCGACACCCATGAGGTTCTCTATCCTACCCGGCGATATTCACCCCAATCTTTTTTTAAAACCTCAGTAAGACAGGTTTTCAAGCATTGAACTGTCCCCGTTCAACGTTGCTGTATGACGACGATTTTTTCTGAGAACTTTGCAGTGCCGCGACGAACCATAACAAAGCATCGACGTCACCGCCATTGGTACGACACAAAGTTTTCATTTTATTTCCCTTACTGATCGTGTCTTTCCAGCTGTGACGACCGCCGTTTCCAGGCACTATCTACCTTCTTCTCAAATCCCGTCTTTGGATCTATCCTCCCGCCAGGTGCTATCCTGGTTACGCTCTACTCGAAACACGGCGATAGGACCTTCAAGACGATTTTATTCCCGTCCACTATAGCAGCGATATCACAGGGCGAAGTGGCCGGCGTGTTTTCAGAGGGGACGACCCACTCTTGAGCTAATGATAGCGCAGATCATGAGTGGGATGGTACGGACAGCGGTGGAATATACAAGATGGCGCGAAGAACATGCGTAGGATGAATTGGTCATCGCTCCGTCGGCCTTGTATATGCGGAGACAGATACCTCCAAGAGTAGGGTGAGCCGGGAGATGCTTTGCGTTGGCTGGCTGACTCATTTGGAACGTTAGATGCGAGTTCAGTGAGTTACGTCCCGGAATTCTGATACGGGTGCTGATGCACATACACAGCTATCATGGCACTCCCATTTCTATGGCAGATTACAGTCAAGCCTCACGAGAAATGCTAGGGAGGCGTTAATCACAGCACAAACAGCTCGTGCAATACTTTGGGGAGAAGACCCAGATGTCGACCTAAAGTACTGGAGAGTATTCTCACAGATGTAGGCCCTCTCAAATTTAAGCGAGTATCTCATCTTATTCAATATTACACAGGCTACCTGCCGCAAAAGCCTCCCTCGTCAAGTAATCCTCCCTCCTGCATTATACTGGTCTCTCCCACACTAACATCGAAAGTGACATTACTTCGTATTCAGTCACTACTTCGATCTCTAAAATCTGTGCTCCTCTCTCCGATGCAGATACCGGCTACGCCGATTCACGTTCAAGGGTGTATTATGGCCGATCTTACTCTGAACCCGTTCGCGTAAACCCACGGCTTTGGGAGGGGTTCGCGCAGCATCGTTCTAGAATCCACAGGTGGTGGTATTGAGGGTAGGTGTCGGTATCGCTGCGATGTATCATGGTGCGAGGTATTTTTGAGGGAAGGTGAATCTGGTATTCCTGCTTTGCAATGGATGAAGCACGCTAATCAAGTTGTATGGCTTATCTTCTGGATGTATCAGTTATCTTCATGGCATTATCAACGTCATCTTATGTCAATGTTCCTTTGCAGGTATATATCGAAGGTATCATGTCCTGGTCGGCTGTTAGATAGAATGAATGATTCCAGGGAAAGTGGGAGTGAGTAGCCAAATGTCTGAGCAGTGCACGAATATTATTCCAAGTGTTGGTCTGCGTTGCATACTGGGGAAGCCGAGAAGGATCCGTCAATACGAGGGAGTCGAACGCCTACGTACCATGGAGGAAATGAAAAGATATTTTTACAGAATTATGTGACAATTTAATTTACAGACAGTAGATTGCAACGTTTGGAATGGTCTACCAGCGGTGGGCTGTGTAACTGTTGAAATTCGTCTCAAGTTGCGTCATGGGTTGGCGCGAGATTTACCGTGTGATTGATCTTTGATCGCGTGATCTCTTCTCTTTCTATACTCTCCCACACCACGTCAATGCATTTTCTCACTTACGCAAGTCCAGAAAAAAAAAAGTTCCTCTTTGATACGAGCTGAAAGGCTTCACTTCACTTTGGCTTGGACGATTGTTGGCAGAACATCAAGACTACTCGATTTAGTATTTACCTCCTGATCGCCTTCAGGAACAATTTAAAAAATTGGCTACATTTTCCAGCCAGTAAAGAATATTGAGTTCAAATCACGGCAATTCGTCAACTAATCATTTTTGACCCGTTCATTTCCATGAATGAATATTATGTCACTTGTCGTCGAGGTAGCTACGTGCGCCGACAATGCAGCTGATTCTTATTGTCTGTTTAACCATTTCTACATACTTGACTCGATTTATACACTGAATGGAAGCATTTCCGATGCCACTGTCATCATTTATTTCCCACTACAGATTCTAATTCCCATTTCCAAGTCGACTTTTTAAAGAATTATCCAGAGATTTGTTGAAGTGTCGCACTTTTGGTGCTTCTCGTTATGACAAACTATGTCTTACAGTAGTGGATTCCCTTTCCCCTACAACCACGATGATCACCAGCGCATATGTGGCCTCGAGGGTTATCTGGGGGCATTGACAAGTGCGCAGCACGGCCACGAGTGCTCAAGTGCACTACTAAACGGAGCCGGCTCTAGCAATCCTCACCACAACTATTCCTTTCCGTACCCAGCTCTCATGTAGAGCTCAAACTCCACATTCTAGCTCCTTATGACAGATTCACCGTGTGTCCACAATCGCCGGACTAAACGCTGTAGCAACCAGTAGCATCATTCAAAGTATCAATATACCCAATGTTCAGAGGACACATACTGCCATGCCTAAGCCACAAGATCGCGAAAAATCAAGGGATAAAAGCCCATCTGGATACGGCCAGCACAGAAAGATGAATCAACGCATAATATACCTGATATTTGTTGACACGTGATTGTACGGTTGACGCAGTAAGTAAATACCCATACTTCACCACTAACACATCGTCTCCAATCCCGCATCTCGCCGGTTCGCCCATTGCGGTGACCCAGATCATCCCCAAACAACGACGGTGGAGGAACCTTAACAATGTCGACACGCCAAAATGATAGCTATAAGATTGGACGCGACATCTATCTTTGATTATTTCCTGAAGTATCCATGGCCGCATGCGTGCACGAATTGAGGAGGACGAGGAGGTGTGACAATCGCAGCAGGGCGTGTCACCTAATTCGGCCTCGTTCGACAACAAGGAAGATCGGGCGCCGTGTAGCAATGGAAGAAGTACACAAAGGACGTCCTCTGGGGACAATGTTTAGCAAGAGTTAACAGAGATAGAGCAAGAAGCTTACAGATCATAGAATCTCCCTCGCACTTCTATTGGCTCCACCCGAACTCGCCCTAGGCATGCCCGAGTCGCCTCCGAAGAATCGCCTTCCAAGCGCACCATAACATTCGGTCTCAGCAGCCGCGCCCATGCTTCACCCACACGCTCGCCATCCACTACTGAGCCTGCATTCACGATGATCACCACCTTCTCTAAACGAGGACGCGTATCCAGCATCCTTCGTTTCACCTTGGTATTCTTGGGTATCAGGGCCCTCCGCACCTCGTATCGGTCTGTATATGCGAGAGGGATGAACATCGTCTGGCCAACGAAGGTGGCCGATGTCGGGTACGGGGGTTATATCTGGAGAGACAATTAGAAAAGTCAAATGAGAGGAGGCACGACTCACGATCAAGATTCTGATGAGATCCTCTCCAGTCCAATAGCATCGCCGACTCTAACCTCGGAGCTCGATAGACGAGCTCATGCACGCCTGGCATCCAGCTGTCCACCTCCGACGTCACAGGAAAGACTAAATCTCTCAGGTTCTCCAACCAGATGACGCCGTCTCTCCCAAACAGGAAGCGCATCCATCTTGGGCGCAGGTTTCCAGTCCCGACTTTGAGTGTCTCCAGCTCTTTGCAAAGCCCACCCTGATATACTTCATCGCCGTTATTGTCCCCGCCGACAGTAACGACGTTCATCGCCAATCTCTTCAAATGCGGCATACAACCAAAGAACGATGCTACTTCGGCGAGATTGCTGAAGAATACGCCATCGAGTGTAATACTCTTCAGCTGAGCCAGCACGCCTTGCACGCCAGTCCAAACTCTATGCATTGCATCCAAGTACATCTGCCCGGAGAACTTGGCCCTCCGCAGGGAGACGAGCAGAGGTAGCATCCTCGGCAACGCTTCTGTCCCCACATCGGTGCGCATTCCCTTATCCCCAGGCAACCTCCGTTCATAGATTGTCAGCTCCTCGACGAGTAGGGCCTTGTCCGCAAAAATTCGCGCACACCGATTATCCCCCGGGTAGAATGTGATATGCCGAAAAAGATGATGCTGGCATCGAGGTAAGAGCACACGCGAGACGAGGGAACAAGCTGTAAGCGCTGGGGTGTCGTCCACGAGGTAGTCAATGATAAGATCGTATAGCTCGGAGTAGAGGGTAGCCATACAGAAGGAGGACCGAGGAAAACATTGTATATGTATATGGGGGTTTGAGTATAATTATCAGATCGCGGGAACAAAGCGAACTGTCAAGGTCCCGATCATTATTACCAACGAGACCCTGACGCGTCTTGCTCTTCTCGAATGACGACCAGCCCTCCTGTGGATCGTCGTTCATTAAGGGGCTGTCCTTTCTGTCGTCCAGCTTCATCCTGATTCTACTCCTGGTCCTCAGCAAGAAAAAAAAACCAAACGTCGCGGCTTGTTCGGTTCCTAGGTTGACGATTTCTCGTTGGAGAATCCTGGACACCATAACATGGCCATGTACCTGACTAACAAGCGTTAGTGTCATGCACAACCGAACAAACTCTTGAATTTCGCGTACCAATGTGCCTGCTAACGAGTATTCAACGCGCAGATATCGGGGAACGTTAACGTCATGGTGTAAGGAGAAATACACCGGCATTTGCCGCGATCGTAAATGTCCCAGGCAGTTCCCGTGAGCCTTGAAACTTATGCTTTTCAGCGCACTTTCATAATTGTCTTCGACTTTCAACACGGTAATTGCGCGCATATAGGCTTGTTCATTCTCATGTTAAGTGCGACCACTTCTCTTTGCCGTCGAAAACTAATCTCTGTCTTAGTAAGTACTGTTAGGCTATTGCACCCAGGTCATGAAATTTGATTCGGTTATCAGCGCAGGGTCAAATATATCAACGGGTACGCAATATTTATCCTCCTACTTCGCTAGACTCTGACAGTTCGACTGGCCTCGTCAAGATTCAAACATATTACTATAAGCCTCGCCTCAGGATCTAGAGCAGCTCTCATTCCCAGAAAGACGAATCCTCCCATTGGCGGAGATTTGCTGCTGCTCCGCAGTCCACCAAAGTATGCGCCCAAGTCACATTTGCTCCCGTCCCTCGACCAATCCTAGGTGCACTGGCCCTATGTCGGGCTTTGTGATAATCTCTGTATTCCGAAAACCATGGTCTAGTTTAACGGCATTGGAATATGACGCCGTACTCACGAGACAGCGAAACCTTGCACCCACCGATGTTGATTACTCCTTAATAAACTTTGCTCTTCGTTGAAGTCATTGTCTCCTTGGTAACGATCGGGATCGTCACTCTCTACCCCAACGTCCAATATACAGGAGAGATCGTCCCCTACGTTCAGCTCTGACACTCGAATTCTTCCCTCTCACCATAGAAGAGGTACACGGCGACCGATTACGCCCCCTAGCATGCGGATCCCGCCGGTGTTCCCGTCCCTCCTCACTTCGCTCAATGAGAGATGTCGTGGCCTTGATTCGACATCGGCTTCGCGCCATCTCGCCATCATTTCTGGCCAGCGTTCAACCGACCTCTCTTCCTCTCGTGGTCTCTCAGAGTGAACTCCTGAATACGACACGCCTCATTCTCTCCGTTCCCGTCCCTCTTCACATCGCCCAATGACAGATGGCCGGGCTTGGGGTATATGGCTCTCCCACCTATTCTTCAAAACGCGTTAAAATGTGGTTTCATCATTTCAGGCCAGGCCCAGGGTCCTTCTCCCGCCCTTCTTCGTGTAGTCTGCGATCGCCTCTCCAGGAGCGAACCCTTGTTACAACGCTCATCCCCTGGCGAGTAGCTTTCGCCCGTTCCCAGAGTAGCGGGAAGCGAGGATCTCCGTCATTACATCACATTTCTTAAAAGGGCAACACGCCGACCGACGGCAGCTGCTGATGCTAGGTCCCCACCGGAGCTAGGTGCATATGCCGTGAGCAATCTCTTTCAGGCTTTGCTTATATTTTAACGGTTACAGTTTGTATTCTCATATCGCGCCGTGCTGGTGCCGCCTCGGTTCCTTTCTCTATCATTCACCACATGGGGTCGTCCGTAATGCCCATCAGTGCTCTGTCGAGCATTTCCTCTTGGTCCGTAAACCCACAAATGTCGATTTTTCAAACTCGTGCGTAGGTGGCGAAGTTGGATACCGTGATAGCGTCCAATAAACATGTCTTCTTAAATTTGTCTCTCGCTCCGTTGATCTATAACCTGGATTGTCGTCTCATTCAATGCAAGACATCACTCGTCCTTTCCACCTGTCCATTTCTCTCGCTGGTTTGCGTTTGGTCCACATACACTATCTCGTCTCCTCTTGAGTAAATCGCGTTGTAACTCCCGTTTGCAGAAAATTGTCTTTCCTGTCGTGACTCGGAGCTCCACACGCTAGTCTTTCAAGCTCGAGCTCGAGGACACAACCGAGGCAGCTAATGAACGAGACATTTAAAATTCGTTTTCATTCTGCTGAACTATATTTATCGTTCAACACCTCTAGCTCAATACAAGACGTCTCTTCCTTCCGCCTTCATTCGTGCGATCAGCATGCTCTCCATTCATACCTCCGCCACATTACTTGGCAGCACTCCAACCGAGGATGTTTCGTCCAACATACAGCTTGTCTTCGCCTCACACCATTGAGCAATAAGGTTGATTGTTACGGAGCTCAAAACACGTCCCACCTATCCTTATTGAATAAATTATCTTTCCTCACTCAAAAAACAGACAGTAATGAAGGTTGAGGGAGGCCCGAAGGGTACCCTTGATTTAATACCATTATGTACAGTGTTCCGGTCTGTAGTAAGTATTCTGCCTCTTCTCGATTAACCAAAGTTTGTCGTTGAGAGGGAGAGAATTCTGGGGTCATTCCTGCACTTTACCATGGCTACGGCTCCTTAGTACAGCAGTATACCTGTATTTAAAATATTAATCATAATATCTTGAGGCTCTAAAGTGTTCAAGCCGTGAGAGAGAATGGAATACCTGGTCAAGTTAATGCATGATTCGATTCGATTTATCTTATAGCTTCAATGTTTGTTTTGGAAGAAAACGCGGGGCTTTTTATGCATTGAGTACATGTGCAGACCGTGATATAACATATTGCAAAACGTGGAAATTCAGCGGCAAAAGTAGGAGGAACTTTCGGGTAAGACGAGTATGCATATGGGTGATTCTTGGGGTCACATTGGATCAACAGGACTTAAGTATTAATAGAACATGCTCGTATTTAAGAGCTACCTACACTAGAAATTTCGGCAACGAGATGCTGCAAAAGTGAAAAATAAGAAAATGGAACTCACATTTGATCTCTACGACCTCAAAACCGAAAATTTCATCCTTTCATGTCAGGGCTCGTTGAGGTGCCTTCCTATCTCATCCACTCAATCTTCACAATATTGTTGCAATATTATTAATCAACACATGCATTTTCTTGTGTAGGAGGTATGTTGAAATTTGAGTGCGTTGAAGTCCGGAATTTATTCGCCTTTCCTTTTTTGTAGTCACACCACTACTCAGATCAGAACTCGCCTGAAAAATAAGTGCGAGAGCTGGGACACATTGAGGTCCTTGACAGACAAATATTAAGTTCTACCAGAACTCATATCCAGTGTCTGTCTACCATAAATGAGACCAAAAGGAACTAGGAGTCAAACAATAAACTCTGTGAGTCAATCTTTGTCCTGTTGAAGAGCCGTCTGCATGCACAAAGCTAGAAATGCAACAGCGTCGAAGACACTGATCACACCCACACCTAACACTACACACACAAACACACTCTTTAGTTCGTGGGGGGATTCTAATGCGATGAAAGTAGCAAACTAAAACAACTATATTCTCGATATCTCTAAGATACACATAAAGTGATAGCGCTCGTCTCGTATCTAGACTTTACTAAGTCCAAAGGTTATCTCTAATCAAGAGGCACAACATTCGTCACTTGGCCTCAAGGCAAAGGGCTTTCCAAACACTCTAAATGCCGATAGATGTAACCACAACTCTCTAGTAATCATGCATGATGATATGACTGGAACATATCCACCCGTAGATTTTGCGATTTGTATAATATATGCATATCCGATCTATACTGTACTTGACTATTAAAGAGCTAGGATTGAGCCTCCGGATCGCTAGCTAAAGCTACTGTCTGGCAACAGTGAATATATTAAGTGAGATTGGGACTTAGGAATGATATCGCGACGAGTCTGACCTACCCGCCTAATATAGACCACTAACAGGCAAATAAACGCCGTAATAGTTCCTGTTGCCAGCTAGCAAATAAACCAGGAGTATGGATATACGAGTACACTGTGAATGGTTATGATAGCTGTTAGGACTAGCCCTGAGTAAGCCAAACTAGAGTAAACTGCTGGGCTATGCCGGGTAATACCCGAGTCCAACAGAGTCTCAGTATTGTCTGGTTGTGGTCAGAGACTAATGCAACAGTCAGGTCGTCGCGAGTGGATCGAGGGAAGAATTAGGTTGTATAAACTTTAGCTCGAAGCTGAGTATTACAGCTGAAAGCGTGCTACTTATATACTAGAAAGATGGTTCTAATAATAGTCCTCGGTGACAGTGATGGTGAAGATTTATGGAAGTTGATGCGACTGTCATGAATGTGATGCATATAGTGCCAATGTGAAGGTTTGAAGGGTAGAAAGTAAATAAATCATAACATTACCCTCTCGTTAAGGCAGTCGTCCCGACTGCCATTAGGGTTCCTTTCCGTAGGGTATGTCTGTGCCTGTGCTGTGTACGTTTTCCCAGTATGTTTCGATGAGTTTGTCCCATTTTCGCTGTTCGTTGGTGGATTCTTCGGGGAAAGGAGAGGCGGGATCTATGATCCATTGTTGACTTCCGTCGCCAGCCTGGGCTTTGTAACTGACAACTCCATTGTCGTCATATTTGTGGTCCAAGATCACTCTTGGGAATTTTCTGACTTCGATTTGGAGTGTCGCGGTTTCGATGGAGGATGCGTAGGCTACGGTTAGTCGGCCTGCGCGTTTGGCCTTCTTTTCATAGTCCTTGATTGTTTTCCTGGCGTGTTCCATGTCTTTTTCTCGTACCCAGCTATTGTGTTCTCGGGTCCAGCCTTTCCACTTGACGTAGTAGTCGGTGACGACTACTCGGTCTTTCCCTCTTTTCCCTCTGACTTTCCTGGTGCGATGATCCAGGACTTCTTCAATCTCGTACTCCTCCTCGTCTTCGATTAAGTCGGGTGGAGGTGGTGGCGGTTGTTCCTGATTGGGGAATGCGGGTGGAATATATGGGGAGAGGAGTTTCTCGTTGAAGGTGGGGTGGATTTTCCAATGAGGTGGGAGTTTCAGTTTATAGGCAGAGGCACCGTATTTGTTGAGAATGATGAAGGGGCCTACTCGCTTATCGTCGAGTTTCTTTTTGGGGCGGGGAAGGCTTAGATGGGAACTATCAAGCCATACCCGATCTCCGACTTTGTAGTTGACCGCGGGTCGCTTTCTCTTATCGTACTGTGTTTTCATTTTGTCCGCTGCCTCTTCGAGTGAGGCTTTTGCCTCGGCATGGATGCCTTTCATTTTGTCGGAGAAGGACTGGGCGGTGGGGTTGGTAAACGGGTTGGGTCGGCGAGAGTCCGGGACGATCCTAGGGTTCCGGCCGTAGTTGACCATGAACAGGCTTTTACCTGTGGCGGAGTGGATGCGATTATTGTGGACGAAGGCGCCGATTGCTAGCCATTCGCTCCAGTCGTTCTGTAGGTGGTTGACAAATATTCGGAGGTATTTTTCGATTTCTTGGTTGGCCCTCTCTGTCTGTCCATCGGTCTGGGGGTGGAACGCCGTGGATGCATTTGGGGTTATGTCAAGTAGTTTATAGAGATCTTTCATGAAGTTTGAGACGAATTGGGGGCCTCGATCTGAAATTACTACGCTGGGCATTCCGTAGCGGGCGTATATGTGATCTCGCAGTATTTTTGCGTATCCTTCCGAGGTCAGTTCCACATTGCAGGCTACCGGGACCATTTCTTTTGAGAAACGGTCAATGATCATCAGGATAGCGTCAAACCCATTTGACTCTGGTAGACCGGTTATCATGTCCACCGAGATATGAGTCCAGGGTTCGGAAGGGATTTCATTGGGATGAAGGGGGGCTGCTTTTGCTTGTGTGCTCGCCTTCGTTCGTTGGCACGTTTCGCAGGCTTTAACGTAGGCTTCGACGTCTTTATGGAGTTTTGGCCACCAGAATTCTCGTTGGATGAGTTCCTTGGTCTTGGCGATTCCTGGATGACCAGCAGTAATGTGATCGTGGGAGCGGGATATGATTTCTCCGCGGAGCGTGTGGTCTCTTGGAACGTATATTCGTCCATCGTAGTGGAGGAGTCCCTTTGCCTCCATTATTCCTCTTTCGTGGTTGAGGGACCCCGCGATGCCTTGATCCCATTTTCCATGGTCTCTGGTGGCATCTTTGATTTTGGTGTGGGTTTCTTCATCGGTGGGCATGATCATTACCCGGAAATGTTCGGGTTTTAGGACAACTATGTCTTCGTTGTCCTGTTTGCCTTGGCTATGGTCATCTCGTCGACTCAATAGGTCGGCTTTCCTATTGGCAGTGCCGGCCTTGTGGAAGAGGGTGAAATGATACTCTGCGAGCTCCGTTACCCATCGGGCTTGGCGACGGTTGAGCTTCTGGGGCTTCCTGAAATACTGTAGGTTCTGATGGTCCGTCCAGATTTCGAACGTGTCGGCCGCTCCCATAAGATAGTGACGCCACTCCACGAGGGAGAGCATAATGGCTAGGAGTTCCTTGTCGTAGATTTCGTAGTTCCTTTCCGTGACGGTAAGGGCCTTCGATAGGAACGCAACCGGCCTCCACTTCCCGTCTTGTTGTTGGCTGAGGACAGCGCCGATTGCTCCTTCACTTGAGTCAGCCTCCACTCTGAACTTCCCTGTCTCTGTCGGCATCGCCAGAATTACGTCTTCCGCCATCTGTTTCTTTAGCTGTTGGAATGCCTGATTTTGGGCGGCTCCCCATGTCCAGGGTGCGTTTCCCGTAAGTTGAGTCATAGGGCGAACGATCTTTGAATAATTCTTGATAAAGCGTCGGTAAAAGTTGGTGAATCCCAGGAACGATTGCAGCTCCTTCTTCTTCGTTGGTGTCGGCCACTCGGTGATCCCTTTAACTTTCACCGGATCCATTTTAATCGCTCCTTCGCTGATTATTACCCCGAGGTACTCCGTTTCCAATGTTTCGAATTCACATTTCTCAGCTTTTAGGAATAATTTGTGTTCCCTCAGCTTCTGAAGCACCCTTTTGACGATTGTTCTATGTTCCTGACGATCCTTTGTAAAGATAAGGATGTCGTCGAGGTAGATGGTGACTTTTCCTTCGGCAATTAAGTCTTTGAAAATGTCGTTCATCATCCATTGGAAGGTGGCTGGGGAGTTCGTGAGTCCGAAGAACATCACGGTTGGTTCAAAGAGTCCCCGGTTCGTCCTGAAGGCTGCTTTCTGCTCGTCTCCTTGCTTGATTCGTACATTATTATATCCCCACCGAACGTCTAGTTTGGTGAAGTATTTGGCGCCCTTGAGTTTGTCCATGAGCTCTGAGATCAGGGGGAGTGGGTATCTGTTTTTTATCGTCATTTCGTTGAGTTTTCGATAGTCTTGGACGGGTCGTAAGGAGCCATCCTTTTTTTTGACGAAAAAGAAGGGGGAGGCGAAGGGCGACTTAGACTGTCGAATACGCACTGAGGCGAGGTTTTCGTCTAAGAACTTGTCAAGTTCCTCCTGTTCATGGCGATTGAGGGGATAGACCTTACAGTCCAAGGTCGACTGCGCGTTGGGGGTTAGTTCTATCGCATGATCCCATGGCTTCCGTTCAGGGAGTTCGTCGAAGTTTTCTTTGGAAAAGAGATCCTTAAACTCTTGGTATGCTGGGGGTACCATTTCTTCGAATGACTTCCTTTCCTTCCCGGCGTTTGCTTGCACGGCGAATTCGTTAGCGTGATGTAAAGCCCGAATTTCAAGGGCTTGTTCAAAGTCGATTGCAAGGATGGTCTCCCCTTCCTCTAGTTCTTCATCCCATCTGTCCTCAGGATCGGCATCAGGCAAAGGGAAGGGGTTTTTGTGGCATTGGCAGCGGGCGAACGTGATTTTTCCCGATTTCCAATTAACTACTGGATTGTGTCGTTTGAGCCAGTCGTGACCGAGGAAGAGGTCGTTTTTTCCCAGGTCCGTGACGGCAAGATCGATCCGTTCACTATGGTCACCGATTGTCATCCTTAACTCTACGAATTCAGTGACGTCCCCTGCCTTATTCCGGGAACCGTCTGCGTTGTAGACCGGTACGGGTATTGTCAGTTTTGAAGTTGGTAGCTGATGCCTTTCTACGTAGGCTCGATTGATGGAACTCCCCGTGCAGCCGCTGTCGACGAGTCCCTTGACTTCTAGGGTTCGTCTGTCGACGAGGGTTTCAATGATTAAAGGAAGAATCAAAGCTCGTGACGATGCTCCCTCTGTTCGACAAATGTATCGGATAGGCTCTCGTAATTCATAAAGTCGTTCTCTCGCGACCTCCCCTCCCACCTTGAGCTCATCGATTAGGTCGGCTATGATTTCGCCGACCCGGTCCCGATGGACCCAGAGTGAAAGGGCAGCTCGGGCTTCGGACTCAGTACGCGCTTCCCGAATCGCCCGGAGGGTCCAGTCGACCTCAAAGGGTCTGAACCAGGTGTGCCCCGGGGGAGGGATGCGTACCTGGTCTTTAGCGGGGGTAATGGGGGGTTCTCGTCTCTCCCTCTCTTCTTCCTGCCTTTGCTTCTCCTTCCACATCCGATAAGCCGTGTCGTCATCCTCGTCGGGTACTTCTACGAGGGTGGTGCGCGGCTGTTGGGGCGTGCAGGCCCCCGTTTGGCCCTTCTCGCGGGCGCTTGCGATTTCTGACGCCGGGTGATGATCTTGGGGGGGCCCTTCCCTACAATCCCGGTCGTCAGGTTTTGCTGTCTTGGGTCTTCGCCGCTTTTCTTCCCGGTGTTCGTTGTTGTCCGTTCCTTTGTCGGATCCCTCCTCTGACAAGACGGCTTCCCTAAGGGTTGTTCCCTTTGCGTCCAGTGATTGAACGTTGTTCAGTCTTGTCGCAGCTGGATGCGTTCCTGCACCTTGAGCGGACACGCAGGGGATCGTTGGTGCTCTCGAATGGTCAGAGGAGCCTAGGGGGAGGGGGTCGGTCCAGGGGGGTGGGGAAGTGGAGCGTTCAGGAGGTGTTTTTATATCTTTTTCTAGCTCCGCAAGCGGAGCATAGCGGTTGTGCGATTCTTTTGGTGTGGTCGTTCTGGAAGGTGTCAAAGCAGGTATATTCGAATGCGTAGATAAACACGTGGTAACTACAGAAGTACAATGAGTCCGACCAGTCGGAGACGAGCACACACCCTGTTTCTTAATAAGTCCGGCCGAACAAGTGGAATCGCTCACTTGTCGGCCCCGTCTTTTACTTCCTCTATTTTCGTGGTCGAGGGCGTCTTCTCCTCGACTTGCTTTTCCTCTTTTTCGGCAGTGGCGAGTAATGCTTGCAGCTCCTGCGAGTTCCACTTCTTTCTTTCCTTCTTCGGCTCCTTGCAGTCCCTGGCTAAGTGCCCTTTCTGGTTGCAATTAAAACATCTTCCTTCGGCTCGCATCCGATCTATGTCCATGGGTTTCCCCGTTCCCCCATACGTCGTTCCGGTGGCGGTCTTCTTATCCCCTGACCCACTTGTCGCGCCAGCAGCTTTTTGCCCGCTGCTGGCGTTGTTGTTTGGGCGGTTATCGGGGCGTCGACCTCCGTAGTTGGTTCGATTGTAGGCTAGGGCAACGGATCGTTGTTCGTGCATAGTGATTATGCGGGCCTTCCATTCTATGTATTGTCTCGGGATGTTCATGCCCATGTCCGTGATGAATCTGATATAGTCTTCGGGTACTCCTTGTCGGAGTGCCCTGACCATTGCTCCCCTTTCTCCGGTGTCTTGGATTCTATCCGCTAATTGGGCTTCCCCTTCCAGTTTCTGGAAGTATACTACGGCCGATCCGTTCCCCATTCGGAGGTCCATCATCTTTTTCTCGTGTTGCTCCTTTGCTGTGGCGTCCATGAATTGTTCTTGGACAATGTGCATGAAGTCTCGCCAGTTCGGGTAGCGGAACCTTTCTAGTCGTTCGCTGTAGAATTCCATCCGTTTAGTGGTCCACCATCTGGCTGCTGCTCCTTCGAAATAGGAGGCTGCGAACGGGACTTTTAAAGTGGGGTGGAAGTAGGAGTTGTGTACTTCAAAATATGCGACGCAGTCTCCAAAGAATCGGACTATGTCGTCATGTTTTCCTTCGAAGGGGAGAGGGGTGCGCAGCAGGGTGGGCTTGACAGAGGGGAATAGGTCGTCGTTGCCGGCAGGGCCCGTTGGCCATCCATCGTCAGGCGGCCTCGGGTATTTCGGAGGTCGTCTCGGGACTGAGAATCTGTCTCGGTTATGCCCTACAGAGGGAGGTCCTGGGGGAGGGGGGTCTGGGGGTCTTCTTCCTCTATGGGGTCTAGGGGGGGCCGGGGGGGCTGGTTCAGCCGGTTCCTTTCCCTTTCCTTCTACCGGGTCGAGGTCCCAGTATTCGACCAGCTGTCGGATCTTTTCCTGTTCCTTTCGGATTACCTCTTCCATGTCGCTTCTTTCTCGTGCGACTGCTTCTCTTCGGATCCTTACTTCTTCTTCGGAGAGGAGTTTTCCCTCCTCGGTGTATTCCCTTTTTGATCCGCTGGCTTCTCCTGACCCGGCGATTAGTCGGCTCCTGGTTGGCCAGGGGTAATATTCTGATTTCCTGGTTCGGGGGGGGGGGGGGGGGAATCAGGCAACGGCCTAGGTTCCCATGGCGGATTCCTGGGTGTGGAACCTTGAAAAGGATTCATCCCGTCGTATCTGCTCCTCTCCAACCCACTCGTCATAGGTGAGGTCACGGTTGATCCTTTCCCAGGTCTCCTGTAGGGCTCCCAATTCCTCGAAGAGTACCTCGAGCTCTCCTTCAGTTCTTTCTCGTAGAGTTCCTTCTCGTACTCTTCTTCCAGGTCGAGGTCCATATACTCGTTCCCTCTCTCGCTGAGATGGGGTGAGTTCATAGCCTCGAGTTCCTCTGTAGAGCTCCACCGAGCCCGGGTCTTCTCCTCCTCGTCTGAGGTAATCCCTTCGTCTAAGGTTCCATGCCTCTGCTCGATGTTCTCCGAGGAGGCGTCGCTGGTGGTTGGTGAGGTCCGGCCAGACCCTGTCTGGTCCGTTTGGATAGAAGGGGCTCTCGTTGAGCTCGCTTCTTGCGAGGATCTCTTCCACCCTTCGGGGAAGGGGGTCCTTGTGCTGGCTGAGGGCTCATTGTCTCGTGTTATATTGTCGTCTGGTCTCCCAGGGCTGCCTCGTCGGCTGGGGCCTTCCGACTCGAGCGATTGATAGACGCTCGTTCCTGAGCTCGCGGGCCCGCTGCTCGTCGCTCGGGGTGTCGCGAAGGACTGGCCAAATGATGAATCTTCCCTCGACCTCCACGTACTCTCCTGGAGTCGGAACTGGTATGGATTGGGAGGGTCCTGCCCCCGAGGTCTCGTGAATAGAGACGGTCTCCGAGTCGGGGGAGGAAGGTTCAGATGGAGAGTCGGGGGGGAATCTTCCTCGAGTATCGGGGTTCGTAACCCGTAAACTCCGCGGCGGGGGTTCCGTGTTGATGTCTGCGAGGAGGGGGCTCTGTCTGAGGTCGGTCTCTCGACTAGAGTTGGATGGGTTCGGGCTGGTGAAGTCCTCCTCGATTCTGGGAGTTCTAAGTCTTGGGTGAAGGGAGTCCCGAGTCCTGGAAGGTCCAGCGATGGGGCTCTCGGACTCGGACTCATTGGTTCTTCTGTTAGGGCTCCTGGTATTGTCCTCCGCCGGGAGGTTGGTAGTCTCAGGAAGCCTTATAATCTCTGTCGTCGGCTGGACCCATGGGGGGGGGAGGGGTCCGAGGGGAACATTGTAGGTTGGATTAGGGTGAAAGGGAACGGGTTGTAGGGGAACGGGTTGTAGGGGAATGGGTTGTTGGATTGGTTGAGGTGCTGGCCAAGTGCGGATGCACCAGGCCCGCAAGTTGTTGCCGAAGTAGACTAGGACGACAATAGAAACTCCAAAGACGACGCTAGATGATACTAGTGCGACGATTAGGATGTTTTGGTCGAGTGTCGTGATGTCTGGGGTGATGCTCATGAGTTCCGATGGTGGCTAGCACTCAAGGGAATGTAGGGAAGCTTCGAGCTAATTGTTAGGACTAGCCCTGAGTAAGCCAAACTAGAGTAAACTGCTGGGCTATGCCGGGTAATACCCGAGTCCAACAGAGTCTCAGTATTGTCTGGTTGTGGTCAGAGACTAATGCAACAGTCAGGTCGTCGCGAGTGGATCGAGGGAAGAATTAGGTTGTATAAACTTTAGCTCGAAGCTGAGTATTACAGCTGAAAGCGTGCTACTTATATACTAGAAAGATGGTTCTAATAATAGTCCTCGGTGACAGTGATGGTGAAGATTTATGGAAGTTGATGCGACTGTCACGAATGTGATGCATATAGTGCCAATGTGAAGGTTTGAAGGGTAGAAAGTAAATAAATCGTAACAATAGCAAGCAAAGTTGGTGTTCCGTATAGAATATCCAACCCCATCAGTAGGGACACGGAAAATACAATCGAGTCTGGACAAGATCGCTAGGGTCGCCTCACTGATGTGAATATACTATCTGCCGATCAATTGTCTCGGAGTATTCTATTTGATCATGTTGCATCAGAATAGTTCTAGTTGGGCACAGCTTATAGTGGTCACCTAATCGTGAATCCGCATGAAGCCTGGCGACATACAGGTAACCACGTTGTTCTGACGACGCAGCAGTAGGAATTCCGGCTGCGAGACAACTAAGTTAATATATTTGGTCTGGAATCCGGGAACAAACGTAGCTAGAACAGGTTGCATAGCAAGGAGATATAATATGCTGATTTAGGTTTAACCAGTAGTAGTTTACATTATGTGGTATGACTAAATAGCCGAGGCCACACGGACAGTCAGTAGTATATAAGTACTATACATACAAATAAACAGGAGGCTTTGCCACCCCAGAGTTTTAGCCATATAGCACAGTACCTAAGGTTGAATCGCATGGAAGTAATACGAGCCTCGGATGAATAGCGTATAGCTAAGTCCACCAACGAATAGAAAGCACATAACTTGATTTAAATAATCCCACGAGTCACAGAGACCGCTATATATTCGCAAAGAAACCAGAAGTGAAGAGGCATAGAAGCTGATATAAACCAGTGAGCTAGGGATAGTGGCCAGTGCGCCATATATCAGTCAGTGAACTGGAAAACAAGGCAAGAGCCAATTTAGCTTCGAGAATTTGGAGTTGACTCAGTACTCTGAGAGTGAAGTCGATTTTAAAACAAATATATTTGATTCTACTATACCACTATACAATCCATCCCTCATATTCTCGCTTTGTTGAAGTCCGAATTGGCAGATTTATCCCTTTTGTTTCGTCCAGAAGGTTGAATATACAGAAAACTTATACTATTCAGTTTGCAGGGGCCTTCTATCAGTCTCGAAACACCCGAACTTACATATATTGGTGATTGTGAAGCGCAAGGATTGCTTGAGTTGAGTATATACGAGTTACACTTAGTATATATTTCAAATCTAGTTATCGTCGTACAGTTACCGAGCACATCAGCGACTCAAATAGCCACCAAAAGAAACCACTAATTGTCAACCCAACACTTTAAAACCTCATGCGCTAAACCGTATCCTTCACAAATACTTGGAGAAGCATCTACACTGACACCAACTCCCAGAACTTCCACAAGAACCACAGGGTTTGAACCTATGCGCTCCAGAGAAACCCTGTCTGACAAGCCAAAGGGTTTGAACCTTTGCCAACCTGCAGAAATAACACAGAAGAGTGAACACTAATCAGACCAAAGGGTTCAAACCTCTGCCCTCTGTAATGCCCCACATCACACAAATGCCTTCAAGAACTCGAAAGGGTGACCTTCAAGCCACCATACTCTCGTCCTTTCACAGAGCGCAAGTCAAACCAAAACCAAAACTACTGCACAAAGTGCCATGCCACTGTCTTATCCAAGCGTGCAACTTAATTCACACAATAGGTATCTGATATGGGTTGTATTCTCTCTCTAGAAGCTACAAACTGCTCCAAGTGCTAGAGTGCGTCGCTGATCTGCTTTGCACCGTTACACTGGGGGTCCGAAACTTGTACACTACTTCTATACTACTGTATTTATACATCATGTGCTCTACAAATTAATACAACTGGTTTTAGTACTATTTCCTGCTCGGATCTCAATCGTCTGTGTCCCATGTGTCCCATTGAGCATGCCATCTCATTGCACGTTGGTCAGAAGGTCAATTAAGACCCAGACTTATCTCGCACGCATGGTTGCGATGTCGGTTAGCAGTGCACGCAGCATGTAACCCGCCACATGTTATCTCCTCAGAGCTTCCACCTATCAGGATTTGCTCTGCTCATATTCCTCCATTGTCTTCCAGTTGGCAAGGTGACTTGCATGATGCCTAGACCCCGCGTGCTTCAGCTGCAGTGTAGTATCTCGGTTTTATCTGCCCTGGGGCTTTCATTATATGACACACGCAAGTTGCCGGTCGATCTGTGCCTTGCGCATCATAGATCAAGGTCTCTTGTAGTTCATTTACATCGCACATGTATTCAATTATCTTTTTAGAGTATGCGCGCCACTTCATCTTAGTGCAGCTAGTATCGAACACCGGGCTCTCATATTTAGGATGACTGTGTCTCATATCCCCCTAAGCTAGAGCATGCGCTCTACCAATAGTCACTTCGAATATTTGTGGTATTATGCTTATTTCATTGCGCTCTTCTCTAATCTCTCTTATTTCAGTCACAGGACTTCTCAACTGGTGTCTAATGTTATAAAACACGAAATTACATGCATAAACGCCTAGCGGGCGTGTCACCATTTAAGAGAAAAACATAACACAGACTCAATTAGAGCTTGGTGTATAATTAAAAGCTGACAGTAAAAGGGAGATCAGGGTGTAGGTAGCTACGTCAGAGAAAACGAGTCCCACCGGAGTTATCCCAAGCGGCGGTCGGCATCATCAAAACACTGCACTCTGTCAATTCAGACTGGAAGAACCAAAGTGATGAGTACACAATGGTACTCCTACACTGTTGCTGAAGCACTTCAGAATTGATTAGAATTATTGACAGGACCAAATCGTTGAAGTGGAACTCACAGAATATCTGAACAAATACAAAGCTAGCAAGTGATTCTATGTCTCATGAGACATCTATGTAATGCAGTAGTCTGCCGAAGAGGAAGATTATCTACCTCATGATGGGATGAGGGAAGGAAGAAAATGTGGTCTGTCTAATATTTCGGGACGTGTCGGTGCATGTGCCATGAAGCGGGAATCATGAATGGGTCTTGCTGTTGACGTCCACCATCTTGCTCTACCATTGATATTTTATGCCCTCTTCATCTCGTCTATTCTCAATAATAAGATGATCAAAGTTTCATTATCTTCTCCAAAAGACATTCCGTTGAAGACCCTTGAAAAAACCAGTTGCTTGCGCCAATTATGGAGCCAGGTTTCTGGTAGTGTTGTCTAGTGCATTGAACTCTTCTGCAACAAAAGTGAAAAGCTACCATTTTCAACAGTTAAACTCAGTGCTGGCCACATTTACATCAGTAGTCACACCCTTCAGCACTCATAATCCGACCTTGTTTTTGGTTCAGCAATTCTCTGACACTGAGTCTCAGGGATGTCAACAGTTTATCGTTCCTCCACGACATTATTTGATATCCTCCACTACGCTGTACTTTTGCCTTGCGACATTGTTCACACTGGTCAACTACATTCTGGTACTGTAAGTGAGCGAGATACCAACACCGGAAGGATGCTGCTAAATGTTATGGGTCCATCACGCCAGTACAGATTTAGGGAGCTGTTTTGAATTGAAGGCGCTAAGATTGCATGAGTACTTGGCAAGGGATGATTGATAAGGTATGTAAAACACCCTTCCGTTGATGAGCCTCAGGGCTCTGTAGGCTCAGAACTCGTGAACTTTGCCATTTCTAAGTGACAACCGACTCAGCACTGGATATAACATTATCTCTGGTGACATGCCTGCTAGGTGTTTACATGTGTAATTTCGTGTTTTATAACATTAGACACCAGTTGAGAAGTCCCACAACTGAAATAAGGAAGATTAGAGAAGAGTGCAATGAAATAAGCATAATACCATGAATATTTGAAGTGACTATTGGTAGAGCGCTGATGAGCCTCAGGGCTCTGTACGCTCAGAATTCGCGAACTTTGTCATTTCTAAGTGACAACCGACTTAGCACCAGATATAATATTATCTCTGGTGTGCACACGCTACTATAGGACCTTCTTGACACTTCAACGACCGGATATAATGGAGAATATCCATCCCAAATTGTTTCACGGCTCAAATCATATGCCATCACAGCTAGGCACCAATATCAACCAATTAGTCGACCACCAGCGATAAATCATACAACACATCAGAGCGCATCGCTAGCGCATCACGGCGTAAAACCCCGGCATTGATCCTTTAATTATATGAGGTCATAGCCATCGACCGTTATTCCGCTTCAATAATCACCGGGTTTTGGTCAGCTAGACGCCCAGTTTTACCAATAAAACCGTGCCAAGGCCACTAGCGCTCAATACTCCTTTCATACACCTCAGGTTATCGACCGTACCCTCCCAGTCTGCAGTTAAACAGCACCTCAAAAACCATGCTGGAGAAGACCCATGATCTAGGAAATTTACCTTTCTTCGGTAACGCAGAGGATTGGCTGTTACAAGCGACTACGGAGATACATATGGTCACTAGAATCTTTACAAAGCTGCAGCATTATAGCTTTACTAAGTACCACTAATAATTATTATCTCCAGTAGTATAAGAGTGGGTAGAAAATCGTAGTACAGAAGTTAATCAACTACCACCCATTACTCTGCCATTAGCCTCGCTATACACTTGTCACCAGATATAATCTCGTCTCTACACACTTGCTACAGTCATTAGCACCAGTTCTCAACGAACCATACCCCACACATAGCGCAGTATACGAACAATAGCAATTGTTTGTACCCCATATGCTCGCTATAAGCCAGAGACCGGTTTTACACCGTCTGAGCTTCGTACTCCTTCACGCTCTCCTTGAGAAACGCTCTAAACCGTGATCGACCGGTTTTAGGAATTATCTCCGGCATCACACATCGCACGTTAGCTTGCACTCTGTCATTAGTGGTTGATACTCGCGTCTAGCACGTAACACCGGTGTTCGTGTCATACACCGCCTCTTTTGTTTTATAGGATTGGATCGTCTTCATCTTCATACCATAGGAGTTTTATTTGGCTTTATTTTCAACATCGTTTATCGCAGCCCGCTTGGGTAGTCTCTGGCAGACTTATAGGAATCGACATCGTCAACATAGGATCGTTTTGGATTCAACACTGTTTAGGACCATTATAGGATAGGATAGGATTGGATAGGATAGGATAGTCCCTCAAGAGGACTCATCGGTTTGGCATTGACATAGGATAGGAACATCTATGAATAGACTCAGCTTTCGACATCGACTTCAGTATATTTCATCTCATATAGGATCAACACTCGTTATCTCCATGCCCCACCAGATATAAACATATTTTCACACTTTTGACCACACTAACCAGCATTATTAGGATCGCTACCCAGTACATCAACACTCCACCAGTTATAAACCAACTACCGCACACATAGCTTCATTTTCACCGTTATTTTCAGAGGACCTGTGTCTAGAGACCTTGTCTAGTCGTTTCTCCTCATTACACTGGATTTGCAGTATTCACATCATACCAAAAACCGTTCAATCTCGTCATTGAGATTATCACTGGCCTACAGCCAATACCTTTTAGTACTCGATCGCTTGAGTGCTACTTGCTTGACTGAAAAGTCGCAGTATAAACTCGCATCTAGAGGAAGTGATTAGGTTGCATGGAGGTGCCCTGAACAACTCGCACAACACAGTACCTTTATCTCCGGTCTACACCGTCATTAATCATTACTCTTTGAGTTTTGGTTTGCCATTGCCACGGAAGTTTAGGTTCATCAGCGCATGCTCTAGCTTAGGGAGATATGAGACATGGTCATCCTAAATATGAGAGCCCAGTGTTCAATACTAGCTGCACTAAGATGAAGTGGTGTGCATACTCTAAAACGATAATTGAATACATGTGCAATGTAAATGTACTACAAGAGACATTGATCTATGATGCACAAGGCATGGATCGACCGGCAACTAGTACATGTGTTAGGATCGTGCCAATAGGATGAAGTGAAAAGAATGCACGCTGTGGAATCCGTGGAGTGCATGGGGCTTGGTGAAGCTATTAGCAACATCACCCTTGGGTCGAGGCCCAAAGAAGGATTATGGATGGAGTCTGCAGGATTATGATCTCTAGGACCAAAGGTTAAGTCCAATGGCTATCGGAGTCTGTGGATGTAGAGAGATGGATTATGGCTTGAAGGCCGAAGAGAGTGAGGACGAGAGTTATTAGGCTAAACCAAGTTGATATTCGAACTGAGGTATGTACTACTAAATGTACAGCTTATATACTAGGACAGAGTCTGACAGGTTGGGGTCTGGAATAGTGTAGGTATGGCTAGAGTGACGTGATCTGGAATGTTCTGTATCTAGAGGAGTCAAGTATTCCATGGACTCCAATATAACACCTACTCACTACCATGATGGGTTCTAGGTGTGATAAGTGAATATGTGAAATAAGTAGATGAAATAGAGATATATGAGATAGAAACCGGGATTCAGAATCCGACGGATTCCGATGATTGACTTGGAGCCAGTGGAGTGGATGCTTGGATGAGGTCCAGTGGAGTCTGCGGCATGATTGTTACAGTATCCCCTCTTTAGCATTCTTGCCCTCAAGAGCACAGATTCCTGATGGCAGGGGGTACCACATGGAATTTGTGAGTGAGGTATCACATGATTTTCACCTCTTGACTTGTTACCACCACCATCTCGGTGGTAGGAAAAACTTGCTTTCTTCTTTCTCCATTGATAATAACAATGACCGATGCCTACCAACGGTCGACAACTCCGGAGCTGTATGAGGGGCCGCCTACTCCGGACGACTTGGACATAGAGGAACTGCCGGTGTTCTACGCTGGCAGGGATAAGGAGGAGGAGGTTTATCAGAGTCCCTGGAGGCACATGAAGCATGGGTCGCTGAGCGACTGAAGGCTGAAAGGGCTGTAGCTGCCGTGGAGGCCGCAAAAATGAAGGCCCTTGGAAGGGAGCAGAAACTTCACGAGTTGAAGTTGAAGAAAGAAGCAGAGGCTGCAGCGTAGACAGGTGGAGGAGGAAATGCTGGCAAGCGAGGCAGAGGAACATGGAGGCTAGTGGAAGAATGGAGAAGTGCTGCAGAGAAGCAGGCAGCAGAGAGGAAGAAAAAGGTGGCAGCCATGGAAGCCAAAAATAAAAGGTTGGCACAGGTGGAGTCCGAGGCTGTGCAGACGAGGTGTCTGCTGTGAGAGCAGACAGAATTGGCAAGGAAAGCTGCAGGAGGCCACAGCTGCTGCTGCATGGGCTGTCGAGGGGGATGATGAGGAGACTGCAGAGAATGCGGGCAATGAAAAAGAGAAGGCATGGGAAGAGTTGCGCTGGTGAAGGAAGGAAAAGGGGAAGGCAAAGGCAATGTCAGTCGGGGCTGCAGGCCCTTCAAAAGAGAGGAAACAATTGATGAGGTTGGTGGTAGAGGAGAGCGAGGATGAGTGGACCATGGGGCCATCAGAGGAGCAGGCTGGCTAAGAAGACGAAGGGGAAGGTTGTGGAATGTGAGGAGTTCCATGGATCTGGTAAGTGGACTTGGAGCTTTTTTATTTCTTTGCTGATTTGTTGTTTTTAGAGAAGTGTGGGCATTGTCAGGCTGATGGCGCCTGATGTATTATGTCTGCAACAATGAGGTCCTGCAAACGAATGCAGGATCCACAAGGCGAAGTGTCTGTGGACCGAGGAAGCAGAGCCGTCAGCGCTGGAGGGAGTGGTTGACTTGCTGCAAGGGTTGCATGCAAGGTTTGACAATATGGAGGAGAGGATGGAGAAGTTGGAGAAGGAGCTGGCATCCGTTGGAGGATAGGGTTGATGACTTCAAGGAAGGCGACACCCTTGAATACCCTCAAGATTTCATTTTGGTGGCATCTGTGGAGGAGTGGGAGACTTCCCTGGAGGAGCTTAGGGATTTGAAGGGTGCGAACTCCGGAGGCGCTCCGCTGGGCAATGCGACTTCAGCTGGACCAGGACGTCACTCAAGTCTTCTATGCCCACCTCATTTCCATGGAGTTCAACGGACAAGATCCATTTGAACTTGCGAATATTGACTACTGGCATGGAAGCCATGGAGAAGGCGTGCTGGAGCGATTGGTCGCAGCTAGCAAGAGGTTTAGGGAGACTTGTGCTGAGTTCTACTGCCTTGGAGGTCTCCAGATCAAGTGGGCTCTTTGGAGGGAATACTTGAAGGGTGGTGAGGACTTCTTGGTTGAGGATTCCGAGGGAGAGTTGGACGAGAGCAAGGTGGCCAGGCTGGAGATGGTACTGGAGTCCATGGCGGAGGGAGTACCTGGGATGGCAGAGTGGATGAAAAAGGTGAAGGGGAAAGGGAAGGTAGTGGACAGTGGAGAGGCCGGCAGGTCCATGGACATCTAAGCCTAGCCTCTTTGTATTTTTTGGATATTTGTAGATAGTATATAGATAGTAGATTGTGCCCAGAGGGGCATAGAATGTATATGGTTTTGTTGATGCTTGAAAAATGTGTGAATAAAGTGTGAAGTCAAGAAATGCATCCAACAGAGTCTGTTCCTGATTAGGCAATGAATTTGCAATAGATTTTCAGAATCGAATTTGAAATTGGGGAGATGGATTCTGATGGGAACTGATGGAATGGATGATCAAGAAGAAATAGGTGAGGTCTTGACTGAGACCTTGCGAATGGTGACCTTGGATAATGGTCCTGGTTTGTCTGGGTAACAACGATGGAAGTCTTCAATGTAGTCTTCCGCGGAGAACTCTGTAGCAGGGATCCAGGCAAATTCTTCATCAGTACCTTCGTAGCCCAACCATTGGACATGGTAGAGGAGTGGACAACAGAACCGATGGTCGAGCTTTGAATCAAGAATCTGTGCGATCTCATATTGCTCTTCTCCGTCGACTTCCACAGGAGGTGGAGGTGGTTGGGTGTGATTAGGAATGGTATTGATTTCCATGGGTTCCAACTGTGAGACATGAAATACAGGGTGAATGAAACAGAGGTCCACAGGAAGTTTGAGCATGAAGGAATGGGATCCAGGCTGAGCAATGATATTGAACGGTCTGAGGAATTTCTCGGAGAATTTCATGGTAGGGCAAGTAGTCCTGATGTGTTTGGAGTTAAGGAAAACCTTGTCACCTACTTTGAAATCTAGAGCTGGGGACCGTCATTTGTCTGCTTGGAATTTGTAATGAGACTGAGCATGAGTGATTTTGTCTCTAAGGAATTGGTGAAGATCGTTGAGGTTGACTATGAATTTGTGGGCCTGAGTGGAGGCAATGTCATGTTCCGCATACACCGTGATGTTAGGATGGTAACCCTTATTAGCGAAGAATGGAGAGATTCCGGTGGAAGCGTTCAGAGCATTATTGTACATGAATTCAGCAATGGGTAGTAAGGTATCCCAATTGTCTTGTTGGTAAGAACAATAGATACAGATGTATTGTTCAAGGGTTCGGTTAGTGCGTTCAGTTTGTCTGTTGGCTTCCAGACAATAACCAGAAGTGAAGTGAAGCTCCATATCAAGGGATTTGGCTAGGGCACAAGTGAATTGGGAGACAAATTCGGAGCTGCAGTCGAAAGTGATGTGGTTGGGAACGCCATGCTTGGAGAAGACATGGGTGATGAAGAGCTGAGCTAGCTCTGAGGAGTTGACGGTGTCATGAGTGGGAATGAAAATGGCTTGTTTACTTGTGCAGTCAATAACAACAAGGATGGTGGTGAATCTGTTGGATTCCGGGAGCTGTTCAATGAAGTCCATGGAGATGGAAACCCATGGCCGTTCTGGTACAGGCAAGGGTTTGAGTAAGCCAAATGGGTGGTGTCTAGGTGTTTTGTTACAACTACAGGTAGTACAGGATTTAACGTAGTGGTGAACAAATTCATGCATCTGTGGCCAGGTGTAATTCTGTCGGACTAATTCAAGAGTCCTGTTTTGACCAAAATGACCTGCCAAGATATGGTCATGATTGTTTTGGAGGACACAAAGACAGAGGTCCATGGAGCCTGGGACATAGATGTGATTGTCAAGGCAGAGTATTCCTGACTCATCTACAGACCACTGGGAAGGGTTGGAAGGGGAAGAAGCAAGGCAGAAGCCTTCAGTCGCCATGGAATCCACTGGTTGTGTGAGCTTGATATCAGAATGCAATTGGTCTACATCCATGATTTCACTAGTGCGGAGTATGGGACCTTCAAGAAAAGTAGCTGTGGAGAGAAGCGGAGAGTTGCTCTTGAGTAAATACAGGGCAGAAATTGTGAGGATTGACTTGAGCGTATTGACTATCCCCCTCTTTAGGGTAGACGTCCCATCATCTAGTGAGTGCATCTGGTTTCCCACCTAATTTTCCTGGACAGAATCAGATAACTAGGTTGAATTGGGAAAGGAATTCGGACCAGCGGACTTGTCGGTGTGTAAGGACCTTGGTAGTAGAGAAGTACTGAAGGTTTTTGTGGTCAGTAATGATGTTGATGGATTCTGCGGAGCCTTTGAGGTAATGATGTCAGTATTTAAAGGCTTCAAAGATGGCAAGAAGTTCTTTATCATGGGTATCATAGTTAAGCTCGGCTCCATGGAGACTGTGGGACAAGAAGGATATAGGGTGAATTTCCCCATCATCAAGGTAGATGGAGAGGATAGCGGCAATAGTGTAGTCGGAGGTGTCGGTTTCCAGGACAAGTTGACGGTTGGGAATCCAATGGGTAAGGATGGGAGCATAAGTGAAAGCCTGTTTCAACTTGTTGAATGCTGCTAAGCATTTGTCGTCAAATTTCCACAGAATACCTTTGCATGTAAGACATGTTAGAGGGAGTATGATCTCACTGTATTTGTAGATGAAACAGCAGTAGAAATTGGCAAAACCAAGAAATGATTGGATATCTTTGACCTTCCATGGGATGGGCCAATCAACAATAGCTTTGACTTTGTCTTCAGTGATTCATAAGCCTTCAGGAGAGAGGATATAGCCTAGATATTCCACAGAATCCCAATTGAACTCACATTTAGACCCTTTGCAGTAGAGCCCGTTGGCTCGAAGTCTGCGTAGGACTTCACATACATTCTTTTGGTGTTCTGTGGGATCATTGGAGTAGATGAGGATATCGCCGGGGTACATGACAACAGAGACATTGAGCATGTCTGCGAAAATGTTGTTAACAAAACATTGGAAAGCCATGGGAGCATTGGTAAGACCAAATGGCATGACATGCCATTCAAAAGACCCCTAGTGGGTATGGAATGCGGTTTTCCACTCATCTCCGTTGGCAATATGGACTAGATGGTAGGCATGGCAGAGGTCGAGTTTGGTATACATGCACATGGAGCACATGGAATCAAGAAGGTCAGATATGAGAGGAAGTGGATAGTGGTCCTTTTTCATGATTTTGTTAAGGCTGCAGAAGTCGACACAGAGTCTGAGTTCACCAGTTTTCTTCTTGACGAAGAGTACCAGAGCACCATGGGGAGAGCGTGTGGGAGAGATGAAACTGTTACAGACATTATCATTGATAAACTTGTGTAAGGCTTTGAGTTCAGATTCGGAGAGGGAATAGATGGGTCCGAGCAGAGGTGAGGAGCCTTCCTCAAGGTTGATCTTGAGATCATAAGGATGATGCTCAGGGAGTTTCTCTGAGAGAGAGTCACTGAACACATCGGTGAAGGCATGATACTCTGGTGGAACATCAGATAAATCTGGTGGAGCCATGGAAGCAGCCTGGCCACTAACACTTGGCATAGAAATAGAAGGTTGGAGTGTGAACTGTTGTGCACCCTCCTCTGTGCAAGCTCATACAAAAGCAGCTGTGGAAATGATAGATATTTTGGGGGCAACCGAAGCTGAAAATGATGGGATGGACGGGTATGAGTAGATAGGCTCATATGCTGGCAGAGTCTGTTGGGATCTCGGAGGTGGTTTGGATGGGATAGGACCTGAAGGGTCCTTGCGAGCTTGCACAGTTGCATCAGAGGCCGTGGAAACGTCTGGAACAGATGCACCAAATAGCTTTGAACAGAAAGTAATACTGTGCTTTGCCCAGTCAATCAATGGATTGTAGTGGGAGAGCCAGTTGTATCCCAGGACAAGGTTACAAGATGAATCAAGACATGTGATGTAGAAGTCAATAGGAATGACATCTCCCGATGGGAATCATACAGAGAGAGTAACAGATTGTGAGATGTGAGATCCGGTGGAGCCATCGAGAAGCCGAAGTTGTACAGGAGGAATGGAATTGGTAGGGATGTTGTGATCGTTAACATACTTCAAGTCAATGAAGCAATGGCTGGAACCAGAGTCGACTAGAGCAAGAAAATGTAGGATGGTGGAGATAGGAGATCCATCGGGCTCTGATCTGGAGCCGACTTCACTGGATAGGGATATGGTGAGGGAATGGTTGGAAAGAGTGGCGGCATTGAGGGTTACAATCTCCAAAATGCAATGACAGTCAATGCAACCCTGTCCTTGCACGGAGGAAGCAGGGTCGCTCTCTATTTTTCCGGCTCCAAAGGAGCCGAATCAACAGAGGTGGGAGTAGGGTCAGAGACCTCACCTGCACGTCCATGTGTGGAAGCCACAGCTTTTTGCTTGTTGCAGTCCTCAGTCTTGTGTTTGTTGCCACAGAACATGCAGAGGTCGTGCTCGCGGCGACATTCCTTTTCCTTGGGTGTGAGCTTACCGTCCTTGCCTAGCTTGTCAGCGTAGGGCTTCTTGGAGGCACCCATGGAGCCAGAGGGAGAAGAGGTGGATGATGAACCCATGGTGGAACCATAGGATTTTGGGGCCATGGAGTTGTAGGAAGAGCTCGAGTTAGAACCCAAACCCTTAGGTTTGGAAGTGGAGGAGGTGGAGGGCCAGTCATGGTTTTCCCTGGAGAGCTCAGCTTTCCTAGTCCAGTAGTGAGCATCAAGCTCCTGGGCGAGGGTCCGCATGTCATGGAGGTTGTTGGGTTTTCCATGGTGAGCCATGTCATCCTTGATCCACGAGCAAAGTCTGTGGTAAAAAGCATGATGGAGAGAGTTGTTGCCATACCTGATAATGGCGGCATGTTGATTGAAGCTTACTATGTACTTCATGATCCTGTCTCCATCACACATCCAAAGATTTTCGAGTTCATCTTCAGCATCTCCGATGGCATCGAACAGACCAAAATTGGTATGGAGCTCCGAGAGGAAGGCGGCGTAGGAGTATGCCCAAGCGGGAGGATTGGCTTGATTGGCATGGAGGATATCTGGTTTGAACCAGTTGAGGGCAACACTGGAGAGGAAGGAGATGGCGTAGTTGACTTTGGCAGTGTCCATGGCAAATGTGTTGGGCCTGTCATTAAAGTTCAACTGCAGGGAGATGATGAACACCTTGAGTTTCCGTGGGTCCGCTGACATGCTCGCAACGTGTCTACCTGTGTAATTTTGTGATATGTATGAATACATACATGGTATAAGGGCTAGTTACTGAGGTAACACAAAATACAGAAAGAGTGCAGTGTCAAACACACAGTGTGCAGTAATATGCGTGTGGAGCACAATAACGAGTCGCGCACAGTATGGCCTTGAGTGACAATTAGTAGAGTGCATGCTCTAACTTAGAATGATACTGGTTGAGGTCACACTAAGTCTGAGAGCTCAGCACTTGATATTGAATACACTAGAGGCAGATCAGATATGCGCTCCAATGAATTGATGAGAGACAGACATGATATGAGAAGGATTGATCTGCCATGCGCGTTGCGTGCATATATAAAAATAGCCATAGAGCGCAGTGATATCAACATAGCGCATGGTATAACAATGTGTGCATGTGCGTGCAAGTCTGAAGTGACTATTGGTAGAGTGCATGCTCTAACTAATGAAGGAAGAATAAGTACTAAGCTCAGTTGGGCACAGCATAGGTGAAACAACTGTATATTGAAGGTACTATACCTAATGAAGGAAGAATAAGTACTAAGCTACGAAAGGATGTGAGTAATATGGTAACAAGTGCAGTAAGGACAAACATACCTCAGTCGGGCACAGCGTAGGTGAAACGACTGAGGTATAGGGTGTATATGGGCAAGCTATATAGGCAATCGGAAAAGACAGGAGGTTTGATATAAAAGGTAGTAGCTAGGAACGAGGGATGATAGAAAGGTAAAGTAAATGTATACGTACGGATATCCTGCAACACTCCCCCATATCCGTATCATCCCACATGAATAATGTTCAGCATTTCGAGGTATCCATGGTGAGCATCGCATGGTAAGGGCTTTGTAAATATGTCCGCAGGGTTGGCGTTGTCATGGATGAAAGTGACATTGATTTCCCCATCCTTGATGAGCTCTCGGATGTGTAACAATCATGCCGCGGACTCCACGGACTTCATCCATCATCCACTCCACCGGCTCCAAGCCAATCATCGGAATCCGTCAGATTCCGAATCCCAGTTTCTACCTCATATTTCATATCTCTATTTCATTTACTTATTTCACATATTTCATTTATCACACCTAGAACCTGTCACGGTAGCGAGTAGGTGTTACATCGGAGTCCATGGAATACTCGACTCCTCTAGATACAGAACATTCCAGATCACATCACTCTAGCCATACCTACACTATTCCAGACCCCGACCTGTCGGACTCCGTCCTAGTATATAAGCTGTACATTTAGTAGTACATACCTCAGTTCGAACATCAACTTGGTTTAGCCCAATAACTCTCGTCCTCACTCTCCTCGGCCTTCAAGCCATAATCCATCTCTACGTCCATGGACTCCAATAGCCATTGGACTTAACCTTTGATCCTAGAGATCATAATCCCGTGGACTCCGTCCGTAATCCTTCTTTGGGCTTTGACCCAAGGGTGATGTTGCTAATAGCTTTGCCAAGCCCCACGCACTCTGCGGAATCCACGGCGTGCATTCCTTTCACTTACTCCTATTGGCATGATCCTAACAGTATATTCGAACTGAAACCCTTGAGTCGAAATTTTTAGAAATGTCTAACACTACCCTCGATCCCTCACAAACCCAATCCTCCTCCACGGCTCTGCCTGTAACCCGCCTCTCCATGCGCGACATTCCTGCCTCCGCATCGAAAGAGGATCACACCCTCTTTGGCGAGGATTCAGCCTCCGCACAACGCTCACGTAGGGAAACCTACACTCACAGTGGCTTCACCGCCCACCAATCCGATGTCAACACCACTCCAAATCTGTTCTCCGCGGATTCCGCTAGTAGGAACGGATGGGGTGGTTATCGAAGCATCATCCTGGAAACCCCGCACACACGGCCTCTCTTCCCAGTTGAGGAAGAAGGTGACAATGGGGATCCCAGTAGCAGTGACGGTGAAGCAGAGTCCCCTAGCAATCGCAATCGCAATCCGTGCAATCCGCAGCGCCCCGGCCCACCAGCTGGCCCACCAAATCCAGGTGGCCCTGGAGGTCCCGGCAGGCCTGGCGGACCAGGCGGTAACCCTCCTAATCCTCCCAATCCCGACCCCAATGACAAGAACCACCTCATGATGGAATTCATGAACCTCCTCTGCGGCCTTACCCGCCAAGCCAACAACCCACCTCAGCAGATCGTCCGTACCAAAGTCAAGGCACCAGACACCTTCGACGGAGCGGATCCGTGGAAACTCAAGGTGTTCATTGTCGCCTTGCAGTTGAACTTCAATGACAGGCCCAACGCATTTGCCACGGACACCGCCAAAGTCAACTACGCCATCTCCTTCCTCTCCGGTGTCGCCCTTGACTGGTTCAAACCGGATATCCTCCATCCTAATCAAGCCAATCCTCCTGCTTGGGCATACTCCTACGCCGCCTTCCTCTCGGAGCTCCATACCAATTTTGGTCCGTTCGATGCCATCGGAGATGCTGAAGATGAACTCGAAAATCTTCGGATGCGCGACGGAGATAGGATCATGAAGTACATAGTAAGCTTCAATCAACACGCCGCCATCATCGGTTACAGCGACAACTCCCTTCGTCATGCCTTTTACCATGGGCTTTGCTCACGGATCAAGGATGACATGGCTCACCACAGAAAACCCAACAACCTCCATGATATGTGTACCCTTGCCCAGGAGCTTGATGCTCGCTACTGGACTAGGAAAGATGAGGTCTCCAGGGAAAACCATGACTGGCCCTCCACCTCCTCCACTTCCAAACCTAAGGGTGCGGGTTCTAACTCGAGCTCTTCCAACAACTCCGCGGCCCCGAAATCCTACGGTTCCACCGCGGGTTCATCATCCACCTCTTCTTCCTCCAGCTCCATGGGTGCCTCCAAGAAGCCCTACGCTGACAAGCTAGGCAAAGACGGTAAGCTCACACCGGAGGAAAAGGAACGCCACTGCAAGAACGACCTCTGCATGTTCTGTGGTAACAAACACAAGACCGAGGACTGCAACAAGTGCAAATCCGCGGCTTCCATGCGTGGACGTGCAGCTGAGGTCTCTGACCCTACTCCCGCCTCTGTCGATTCGGCTCCTTCGGAGTCGGAAAATTAGAGAGCAACCCTGCTTCCTCCATGCAAGGACAGGGTTGCAGTGACTGTCATTGCATTTCGGAGATCGTAACCCTCAACGCCACTGCTCTTTCCAACCATTCACTTACCATATCCCTATCCAGTGAAGTCGGCTCCGGACCGGAGTCCGACAGATCTCCTATATCCACAATCCTACGTTTTCTTGCTCTAGTCGATTCTGGTTCCAGCCATTGCTTCATCGACTCGAAGTACGTTAACGATCACAATATCCCTACCAACTCCATTCCTCCTGTTTGACTTCGGCTTCTCGACGGCTCTGCCAGATCTCACATCTCACAATCTGTTACTCTCTCCATACGATTCCCATCGGGATATATCATTCCCATCGACTTCTACGTCACATGTCTTGATTCATCTTGTAACCTCGTTCTGGGATACAACTGGCTCTCCCGCTACAATCCGTTGATTGACTGGGCAAAGCACAGTATCACTTTCCGTTCAAAGCTATTTGGTGCATCTGTTCCAGATGTTTCTGCGGCCTCCGACGCAACAGCGCAAGCTCGCAAGGACCCTTCAGGTCCTATCCCATCCAAACCACCTCCGAGATCCCGATGGACTCCGCCAGCATATGAACCTATCTACTCATACCCGTCCATTCCATCATTTTCCGCTTCGGTTGCCCCCAAAATATCTATCATTTCTGCGGCTGCTTTCGTACGAGCTTGTGCAGAGGAGGGTGCACAACAGTTCACACTCCAACCTTCTATGCCAAGTGTTAGTGGCCAGGCTGCTTCTGCAGCTCCGCCGGATTTATCTGATGTTCCACCGGAGTATCATGACTTCGCCAATGTGTTCAGTGACTCTCTCTCAGAGAAACTCCCCGAGCATCGTCCTTACGACCTCAAGATCAACCTTGAGGAAGGCTCCTCACCTCCGCTCGGACCCATCTATTCCCTCTCCGAATCCGAACTCAAAGCCTTACACGAGTTTATTGACGATAACATCCGTAATGGTTTCATCTCTCCCACACGCTCTCCCCACGGAGCTCCGGTACTCTTCGTCAAGAAGAAAACTGGTGAACTCAGACTCTGTGTCGACTTCCACGGCCTTAACAAAATCACTAAAAAGGACCGCTATCCACTTCCCCTCATATCCGATCTTCTTGATTCTGCTCGCTCCGTGCGCATATATACCAAACTCAACCTCCGCCATGCCTACCATCTGGTCCGTATTGCCGACGGAGATGAATGGAAAACTGCATTCCGTACCCGCTATGGGTCTTTCGAATGGCATGTCATGCCATTTGGTCTTACCAATGCTCCAGCGGCTTTCCAATGTTTCGTCAACGACATTTTCGCAGACATGCTCGATGTCTCTGTTGTCGTGTACCTCGACGATATCCTCATCTACTCCGACGATCCTGTGGAACACGGAAAGAATGTACGTGAAGTCCTATGCAGACTTCGAGCCAATGGGCTCTACTGCAAAGGGTCTAAATGCGAGTTCAATCGGGATTCCGTGGAATATCTAGGCTACATCCTCTCTCCTGAAGGCTTACGAATGGCTGAAGACAAAGTCAAAGCTATTGTTGACTGGCCGATCCCGCGGAAGGTCAAAGATATCCAATCATTTCTTGGTTTTGCTAATTTCTACCGCCGTTTCATCTACGAATACAGTGAGATCGTGCTTCCTCTAACACGTCTTACACGCAAAGGTATTCTGTGGAAATTTGACGACAAATGCTTAGCAGCATTCAACAAGTTGAAACAGGCTTTCACTCACGCTCCTATCCTTACCCATTGGATTCCTGACTGTCAACTTGTCGTGGAAACCGATGCCTCCGACTACGCTATTGCTGCTATCCTCTCCATCTACCTTGATGATGGGGAAATTCACCCTATATCCTTCTTGTCCCGCAGTCTCCACAGAGCCGAGCTTAACTATGATACCCATGATAAAGAGCTTCTCACCATTTTTGAAGCCTTTAAATACTGGCATCATTACCTCGAAGGCTCCATGGAATCCATTGATGTCGTTACAGATCACAAGAACCTTGAGTACTTCTCTACTACCAAGGTCCTTACACACCGACAAGTCCGCTGGTCCGAATTCCTTTCCCAATTCAACCTTGTTATCCGATTCCATCCAGGAAAACTAGGTGGGAAACCGGACGCACTCACTAGACAATGGGACGTCTACCCTAAAGAGGGGGATAGTCAATACGCTCAAGTCAATCCTCACAATTTCCGCCCTGTCTTTACTCAAGAGCAACTCTCTGCTTCTCTCCACGCTACTTTTCTTGAAGGTCCCGTACTCCGCACCAGTGCAATCATGGATGTAGACCAATTGCATTCTGATATCAAGCTCGCACAACCCACGGATTCCACGGCGACTGAAGGTTTCCGCCTTGCTTCTTCCCCTTCCAACCCTTCCCAGTGGTCTGTAGATGAGTCAGGAATACTCTGCCTTGACAATCACATCTATGTCCCAGGCTCCGTGGACCTCTGTCTTTGTGTCCTCCAACACAATCACGACCATATCTTGGCAGGTCATTTTGGTCAAAACAGGACTCTCGAATTAGTCTGACGGAACTACACCTGGCCACAGATGCGTGAATTCGTTCGCCACTACATCAAATCCTGTACTACCTGTGGTCGTAACAAAACACCTAGACACCACCCATTTGGCTTACTCAAACCCTTGCCTGTACCAGAACGGCCATGGGATTCCATCTCCATGGACTTCATTGAACAGCTCCCGGAATCCAATGGATTCACTGCCATTCTTGTCGTTATCGACTGTGCAAGTAAACAAGCCATTTTCATTCCCACTCATGACACCGTCAATTCCTCGGAGCTAGCTCAGCTCTTTGTCACCCATGTCTTCTCCAAGCATGGCGTTCCCAACCACATCACTTCTGACCGTGGCTCCAAATTTGTCTCCCAATTCACTTGTGCCCTAGCCAAATCCCTTGATATGGAGCTTCACTTCACTTCTGGTTATCACCCGGAAGCCGACGGACAAACTGAACGTGCTAACCAAACCCTTGAACAATACATCCATATCTATTGTTCATACCAACAAGACAATTGGGATACCCTACTACCCATTGCCGAATTCACGTACAATAATGCTCCGAACGCTTCCACCGGAATCTCTCCATTCTTCGCTAATAAGGGTTACCATCCTAACATCACGGTGTACCCTGAACACGACATTGCCTCTGCCCGGGCCCACAATTTCATAGTCAACCTCGATGATCTTCACCAATTCCTTAGAGATGAAATCACTCACGCTCAGTCTCGCTACAAATTCCAAGCGGACAAACAATGGTCCCCAGCTCCAGATTTCAAAGTAGGTGACAAGGTTTTCCTTAACTCCAAACACATCAGGACTACTTGCCCTACTGCGAAATTCTCCAAGAAATTCCTCAGACCGTTCGATATCATCGCTCAGCCTGGATCCCATTCCTTCATGCTCAAACTTCCCATGGATCTCCGTTCCATTCACCCTGTATTTCACGTCTCACAGATGGAACCCGTGGAAATCAATACCATCCCTAATCGCACCCAACCACCTCCACCTCCCGTGGAAGTTGACGGAGAAGAGCAACACGAGATTGCACAGATTCTTGATTCAAAGCTCGACCGTCGGTTCCATTGCCCACTCCTCTACCATGTCCAATGGTTGGGCTACGAAGGTACTGATGAAGAATTTGCCTGGATCCCCGCTACAGAGTTCTCCACGGAAGACTACATTGAAGACTTCCATCGTTGTTACCCAGACAAACCAGGACCGTTATCCAAGGTCACCATCTGCAAGGTCTCAGTCAAAACCTCACCAATTTCTTCTTGATCATCTGTTCCCGTCAGAATCCGTCTCCCCCAATTCAAATTCGATTCTGGGAAACTATTGCAAATTCATTGCCTAATCAGGAACGGACTCCGACGGATGCATTTCTTGACTTCACACTTATTCACACATTTTTCAAACAGCAAGAAAAAATTCTACATTTTATGCCCCTCCAGGCGCAATCTACTATCCATCAACTATCTACAAATATCCACATAAAATATACATAAGGAGCTAGGCGCTACGCATCCGCGGGACCGCCAGCTTCTCCACTCTCTACCTCCTTGTCCTTTCCTTTTCCTTTGACCTGTCGCACCAAGTCCACTATACCCAGTGCTCCGTCGGCTCTGGACTCTGGCAACATCTCTGCCCTGACCTCCTCATCCTCCTCCAATTCTCCTTCGGAATCCTCCACCAAGAACTCCTCACTACCCTTCAGGTACTCCTTCCACAGCACCCACTCCTTCTGGTGACCTCCAATGTTGTAGAACTTAGTACGAGCGTCCCTAAACCTCGTACTGGCTGCGATCGCCCGTTCCAAGCTGCCATTGCCGTGGTTTCCACGCCACAATTCGATGTTGGCCAGTTCAAACAGATCCTTACCGTTGAACTCCGCAGACGTCATGTGGGCATACCACACTTGGGCGACATCCTGGTCAAGGCGTAGTCGCATTGCCCGCCGGAGGGCCTCGGGGTTAGCACCTTTGAGTTCCCCCAACTCTTCCCTCGACACCTTCCACTCCTCCTCGGACACCGCTGGCACGAAATCCCATGGATATTTGATAGCGTCCCCTTCCTCGAAATCATCCACCAAGTCACCGACCCAGCCTCTGACGGCCGCCAACTCCCTTTCAATACTCTCCAGCCTACCCTCCATCTCGTCAAACCTTGCCTGCAAATCTTGCAGCAAGCCCAAAACCTGCTCCATGGCCGACGGCGCCGTCTTGTCCATCCACATACACTTCGCCTTGCAGATGCGACACCGCTCACAAGACCTCATTGTTGACGACATTATGCAGCGGGCTCCGTTGGCCCTACACCGCTCACACTTATCTACAAAAACACAATTCAGCATAATAAAAAATGTTCACCAAGTCCACTTACCCTTTCCATGGAACTCTCCACGCTCTGCAGATTTCACCTTTTTATGTGGCCGCTCCTCCGACGGCCCCGCGCTCTGCTCTTCACCACTTTCCTCCACCACCGGCTTCGATATCTGTTTCCTTTTCGTTGATGGACCCGCAGCCCCAATTGAAGTCGCCTTGGACTTGCCTTTTTCCTTGCGCCTTCTACGCAACTCTTTGCAAGCCCGCTCCTTCTCCTCTTCCGCACCCTCTGTGGCATCTTCATCATCCTCCTCGGCTGCCTTAGCTGCCACCTCCGCGGCCTCCGCAGCCTGCCTCGTTGCCAACTCAGTTTGTTCCCGCAGCAGATGCCTCGTCCGTGCAGCCTCGGATTCCACCGCATCCCGCCTTTTCTTTTCAGCCTCCGTGGCCTCCTTCCTCCTCTCTTCCACTGCCTGCTTCTCCGCAGCAATCCTCAACTCCTCCGCCTCTCTTGCTAGCCTTTCTTCTTCAGCCCGCTTCGCCGCGGCCTCCGCTTCTTTCTTCAACTTCAACTCATGAAGTTTCTTCTCCCTTCCAAGGGCCTTCATTTTTGCGGCCTCCACGGCAGCTACAGCCTTTTCGGCCTTCAGTCGCTCAGCGACCCATGCTTCGTGTGCCTCCACGGCACTCCAATAAGCCTCCTCCTCCCTATCCCTGCCAGCGTAGAACACCGGCAGTTCCTCTATGTCCAAGTCATCCGGAGTAGGCGGCGCCTCGTACGGCTCTGGAGTTGTCGACCGTCAGTAGGCGTCAGTCATCATTATTGGCGATGGAGAAAGAAAAAACTAGTTAGTCCTACCACCGAGATGGTGGTGGTTACAAGTCAAGAGGTGAAAATCACGTGATGCCTCACTCACAAATTCCACGCGGTACCCCCGGCCATCGGGATCTGCGCTCTTGAGGGCAAGAACGCTAAAGGGGGGATACTGTAATGATCATGCCGCGGACTCCACGGACTTCATCCATCATCCACTCCACCAGCTCCAAGCCAATCATCAGAATCCGTCAGATTCCGAATCCCGGTTTCTACCTCATATTTCATATCTCTATTTCATTTACTTATTTCACATATTTCATTTATCACACCTAGAACCTGTCATGGTAGCGAGTAGGTGTTACATCGGAGTCCATGGAATACTCGACTCCTCTAGATACAGAACATTCCAGATCACATCACTCTAGCCATACCTACACTATTCCAGACCCCGACCCGTCGGACTCCATCCTAGTATATAAGCTGTACATTTAGTAGTACATACCTCAGTTCGAATATCAACTTGGTTTAGCCCAATAACTCTCGTCCTCACTCTCCTCGGCCTGCAAGCCATAATCCATCTCTACGTCCACGGACTCCGATAGCCGTTGGACTTAACCTTTGATCCTAGAGATCATAATCCCGCGGACTCTGTCCATAATCCTTCTTTGGGCTTTGACCCAAGGGTGATGTTGCTAATAGCTTCGCCAAGCCCCACACACTCCGCGGAATCCATGGCGTGCATTCCTTTCACTTACTCCTATTGGCATGATCCTAACAGATGAAGTGTTTGCGTATCCGGATGTGTTTGACTTTATGGTGGGAACGGGTGTTTGTGGTCAGAGCGACAGCTCCCTGGTTATCACCGTACAACGTTCCCGGTCATGGTTGGGGAAGCTTGATCTCGTCCATCCATGAGAGTACCCACATCATCTGTTGGGTGGCACAAGTAAGCGATATGTACTCCGCTTCGATGGTTGACAGCGCAACCGTAGCCTGACGCTTGGAACTCCAGCAAATTGGTCCACCCGCCATAACGAAAATGTATCCCGACGTTGAATGCATCGTGTCTCGACATCCACCATAGTCAGTGTCCACATACCCAACGGGCGTCAGTGGTTGGTCACGAGAGAACACGATCCTGAGGTCCATCGTCCCCTTCATGTATCCGAGGACATGGAGTAAGGCTTTCCAATGTTCCATACCTGGGTTAGACTGGAAACGAGAGAGCAAACTGACTGGGAAACACAGGTCTGGGCGAGTCACAAGCTGTCCCCACATTACACGTCCCAGTAGCTGTCGGTAAGGATAGTGTTCCATCTCATCTTTCTCTGCCTGAGTTGTAGGCGACTGCGAGGTATCGAGCATAATCCCAACAGGTAACGGTGTGGACCGCGGGCGTAAGTATCCAAGGTTGAAGTTCAGAAACAAGTTTTCCCAATACTGGCGTTGGGAAAAGGTGATAGTCCCGGCATCGAGGTCTTGGTCAATCTTCATGCCTAGGAAAAAATGGTTCTCCCCCACATCTGTAAGCTCCCACTTCTCCTCTAGTTCCTTCTTGCGCTGGCTTGCCTCCTCAGCACTTGACGATGCCCCCCATACATTGTCCATATAAGTGTCCATGATAGTGTACTCACCACCTGGCTTGCCAACCGTTCTAACACAGGGATCTGCCTTCGATGAACAATATCCAAGGTCCTCATATGTCTTCCCAAGTGTCTCGAACCAGTCATGTCCTCCCTGCATAGTGCCATAAATGGTATGAACAAGTTTACAGACCTTGTCCTCTTGTCCCTCGACGACATATCCTGGAGGTTGTCTCATGTATATGTCCTCCTTCGTCTCGCTGTTCAAATATGCTGAGACAAAATCTACTTGCCAAAGAACAAGGTCCAGCTTTGCAGCCACGGCGGCAGACATTCAAATGGATTCGAGACAGGTTACGGCGGCCCAGGTGTCGTTGTAGTTGAGTCCATACTGCTGGGTATACCCTTTTCCAATGAGTCTCGCTTTGTCTCTGAGCCAGTTTCCGTCGCTGTCCCATTTCATCCCATACACCCACTTACAGTCCATCACGTTAACCCCATCTGGCCTATCAACGAGGTTCCATGTGTGTTTTGCCATATGCATCTGATATTCAACATCCATCGCAGCCTTCCATCGACCTTCATCAGCTTGCAATGTGTCTTGATAGTTACGTGGAATGTATGGATCTGGCGAATTTCTGGAGGCCATCAATGCATGAGGTTGTTTTCTATTCGTGGCCCAATCGATTCCACTCGCACGAGCTTTGGTTTCACATTGTTCAGACAATAAGGACTCGGCGGCATCAGTACTAGGACGTGTCAGGTGACTTGATCGACAGAGCGTTGGTTCAGTGATAGTCTCTTGGGTAGTAGGCGTTGGTGGAGTAGGAACAGGCAGCGCTGGTGGTACAGGAGTCGAAGTAGGCGAAGTGGTGAGTGTAGGTTCAACCTCTGTCTCCCCCACACTCATACTTCGGTGTGCAGGGCCCTCATCAAAAATGACATCACAGGAAACGAACACCTGGCCCGATTGATCGAGTACCCGGTAGTTGGACCCTGCATATCCCAGGAAGGTGCACTTCATTGATTGGTTGTCCAGTTTGCTTCTGCCATCGACTAGGATCCCACCGGAGGTTGGTTTCTTCACCCAGCAAGTTGAACCAAACACACGGAGAAAGGCAACATCTTGGCAACACTTCGAGAAGGTCTCCACTGGCACCACTCCAGGGTGACGACTTGAAGGTGCCAAGTTTTGTGTAAATATTGACATTGATGCTGCCTCCACCCAATACCGGTCAGTGAGTCCCGAGTCGCTGAGTAGGGCACGGGTATCCTCCATTGTGGTATGTAACGCTCTCTCTGCCAAGCCATTCTGGGCTGAGGAATGGGGAGCTGTCAGCTCCAGCAGAATTCCATGTTCGGTACAATAGTCAACCCATTTTGCCCCCGCAAACGCTCTATCCGCACGAACTTGCTTGATCTTTCGGCCAGTTTGTGTCTCGGCCATTCATTGGTACCTATCAAAGGCCGCAATCGTTGTATCATCCACTTTATCAGCAAGAAACTCCCCCACTTTGTACGACGTCCCACTGTCAATGAAAATCATCATGTAGGTTTTCCCACTCGGGGAGGCAGTCCTCGACGGTCCCCACAAATCTGTTGCCACCAGCTCAAGGGGGTCGACATTCGGGTCCGTAGGCTCATCAAATGGGCGGTGAGCATGGCGTGCAAGGATGCAGTCTTCGCATCGTCCTTGTAGGGGATCAGAGGTGATTTCAAGCCCATCAACCAATCCCTTCGACACTATTTCTTCAAATTTTCTTGGGGCTCATGTGGACGAAACGGCGATGCCAGGTGCATAACGGGGCTGGAGAAGACCTGGATGACATAGCCTGTGTATTTGGAGCTGCATCTAGGACATACATACCATCCGAGCCTCGTCCGGCGAAGATTTCCTTGCCTGACTTGTCTCGAATGGCAGCTCAACCATTGGAGAAGACGGTCGACAGTCCAGCTTTATCCAATGCACTCACTGAGATGAGGTTTGCCACCAGCGAAGGTGAGTGTAAAGCATTTTTAAATGTAAGCTTCACGTTCTTTCCACCCAGCCTAAACATCTTTGTCACTGTTCCCTGCCCGACAATGTCGAATGTACCCTTCCCTTCGACAGCAGATGAGCCGGTACAGAATGCCACTGGTGCGTATTCACTGAAATCCTCCTTGTTTTTGAAGAAGTAGTCGCTAGCTCCCGAGTCCATAAATGTCAGGGTGACAGACGGGGTGCATCCCTCAAATGTCGTGGTTACGAACACCATACTCACTGGGTCAGCTGTAATGGGGTCAACGACATGAACTTCGCCTTCATCCTCCCTCTCGTTGTTGTCATCATTCAAAACAGGTTCGTCCCATCTCCAAAACGAGCGTGTACCATACCACTCGTATAATCTTTCACCAGTACTTCCATCCTCAATTACAATGCCTTCCTCATTCCTGTCGAGTTCAACGGTTGTCACTCGTGCAGCCAGGACAAAATGTTGGGTGGTATCAGCCATAGCATCTGACGAGTTCTGGGTCGAGGCTTGGTTTGCGTGATGAGGTCAGCCAAAGTTAGAAGGGAATTGCCCCTCTTTTCCACCCCCGGGCCAATAGCAATTTTCTGTAGTGTGACGGGATTTATCGTGGGCCTTACCACTGGGATTGTGACATCCATGCGGAATACCAGGGGATCCAGCGGCAAGAGCTTGGGATTGGGACAGACCCTTCCCCGTGGCATGGAGCGTCGCAGCGTGAGTCTGGAGGTGAGATATAATGTCGCTCGCGGTGGGCATCTGGTAAAGACTGGGAAGGATAGGCAACCAGTGGTCGGTAGGGACAATGGAACAAATTATAATCCCTTTAAACTCTTTGTCAATCAAGGCCATTGTCCGAAGATCGTTGACAGCACGCTGCTTCGTGGGTAGGTCTGCAACGTGAGCATTTATGTCGCTACTCCCATCGAACTTTGCTGCATTCAGAGACGCCTCAGCTTCTGAGAGGGCCATGTCCGTTTTCTTGGCATGTTCTTCCATGATTGAATCCCAGCATTCCTTCGCTGTTCCGTCTGTCCTAACCCCTAGTCCGATAGGGTCCAGGATGTTCAATACAATGTGGGAATGGGCGAGCTGGTCACGGAAGATCCACTCGTCAAGTGAAGGAGAGGAAGAGTAAACCGGGGTTGGGTCGGGTGGTAGCAGTACGGTTGCTGGTGTGATTGTAGTAGTCACAGGGACAGCAGGGCGAGTTGTAGTGCCCTCAATGTATCCCCATAGACCTTTTCCTTTCAGTAGCTCGGTAAGTTGGAGTTTCCAAGAGGCGTAGTTCTTCCCGTTAAAATGGTTACTCGTGTCGGGGAGGATCATGACTCCTGACATCGACGACATCGTTTAGGGGTGTAAGGTGGTAGTGAGAGTAGTGGTGTGGTGTTAAAATAAAGTGGTGAGTTGAGTCGAAAACACTGTGTATTCTTCTTGACTGAGTTATAGGCAATGGGGCCACATAACCTAATGAAGGAAGAATAAGTACTAAGCTCAGTCGGGCACAGCATAGGTGAAACAACTGTATATTGAAGGTACTATACCTAATGAAGGAAGAATAAGTACTAAGCTACGAAAGGATGTGAGTAATATGGTAACAAGCGCAGTAAGGACATACATACCTCAGTTGGGCACAGCATAGGTGAAATGACTGAGGTATAGGGTGTATACGGGCGAGCTATATAGGCAAGAGGAAAAGACAGGAGGTTTGATATAAAAGGTAGTAGCTAGGAACGAGGGATGATAGAAAGGGAAAGTAAATGTAAATGTATGGATATCCTGCAACACTAACTTAGTATGATACTTCATTGAGGTCACACTAAATACAAGAGCTCAGCACTCGATACTGAATGCACTACCAACAGATTACATACATGCTCCGCAGCTGTAATAAAAGACATGCCTGATCTCAAGAGAACTACGTGACACATTGATCGATGACACACAGGGCCCCGATCGCATGGCATGCATGTGCATGTCCCAAATAATGCCTCAGCATAGATAACTCCGAGAGAACCGAGTTTAGCCAAAGAGAGCAGTGCCTAAGCTTATCACGGGTATCCCCCACTAACCAGAGAAACCTAGAAACTCAACTTTAGAATAGGATACAGCCTATATGATTAGTTGTCACTCCAAGTATCCTCCGAGGAAATGACGAGTGACATGCCAGCGCATAGAGAGCAGTGCGAGTGGAGTATCAACCATGAGGAAACAGAGTCCGGTCTCGAGATAGGCCTCCAATCAAATGTCCAGCCCCAGGCAGGCTATAACAATGTGCATGTGTTGCGAGGGATAATGTTCCGAGGTTGTAACAGTACTGTATTAAGTTGTATCGACATGTAGGATGTAGAATTGTATAAATACTGTAGTGTAGATGTAGAATACAAGTTTCGAGCCCATGGTGTAATAGTGCAAAGCTTTTCAGCCACGTGCTCTAGCACTTAGAGTAGCTAGGAACTTCGAGAGAGAATACAACCCATATCAGATATCTATTGTGTGAATTAAGTCACATGCTTACATAAGAAAATAGCACGGCACTCTGTGCAGAGAGTCTGGTTTTGGTTTGACTTGCACTCTGTGAGAGAATATGAGTACAGTGTCTTGAAGGTCACCCTTTCCAGTTCTTGAGGGCATTTGTGTGACGCGAGGCATTACAGGCGGCAGAGGTTCAAACCCTTTTGCTTGATTAGTGTTCACTCTTCTGTGTTACTTCCGCAGGTTGGCAAAGGTTCAAACCCTTTGGCTTGTCGGACAGGGTTTCTCTGGATTGCATAGGTTTGAACCCTGTGAATCTACAATCGGTTGGAAGCTCAAGCGCATAGGTTCAAACCCTGTGGCTCTTGTGGAAGTTTCTGAGTTTTGTGTCAGTGTAGACACTTCTCCACGTGTTTGTGAAGGTTTTGGTTTAGCACGTGATGCGCGAGGTTTTATTAGTGTGTTGAGTTTAATAGGAATTGGTTTCTGCTTCGAGCACAGTTGTCTAAGTGGTGTTTAGGGTGTTATTGATTGTGTGCAGTGGTCATTAGAGTCGTGAGCGACTGCTAGAAAGTTGTGGAGATGTTTGATGAAGTTGTATTGTGTTATACACCCTTGCCTTGAGGCCTGGTGATGGAAGTCGCACCCTCTTGTTCTTGAGAAAAGCCTTTGGACTTAGAGAAGTCTAGATATTATATGAGCACTATTGCTGCACGTGTATCTTAGAGATATTGAGAACTCAATCGGATTGGTTTGCTACTTTCATCACATTAGAATCCCCCCATGAACTTGAACATGTTTGTGTGTGTAGTGTTGGGTGTGGGTGTGATCAGTGTCCTTGACGCCGTTGCATTTCTAGCTCTTTGCACTCAGACAGCTCTTCACCACTCCATCAAAGGTGTCCGGTACCTTGACTTTGGTATGGATGGTCTGCTGAGGTGGGTTGTTGACTTGGCAGGTAAGGCTGTGGAGGAGGTTCATTAATTCCATCATGACGTGGTTCTCGTCATTGGGATCAGGATTGGGAGGATTAGGAGGGTTACCGCCTCATCTGCCAGGACTGCCAGGACCCCCAGGGCCACCTGGATTTAGTGGACCAGCTGGTGGACCGGGGCACCACAGATCATGCGGGTTGCAATTGCGATTCACTACGGGGGTAATCATTCTTTCTGAGTCTGAAAATGGTGACTAAATAATGAGTGCCAGCATATTTAACATGTAATTTATTTGGCATGAAAATTGTCTGGTAACTTTGAATAATCAGACCAATAAAACAAGTCTTTTTAAAAATATTAGTTCGAATCAAGTATAAAATAATATCAATGTATGCTGCCTCGAAAAATTGCCTGAAATTTTTTCCTTTTACATTTGTTACTTCAGTACTTACCTACTGGAAGTATGTAAACTGAGGTCAGGGACTACAGATCCCACAAACAGTACCCCAAGTTGAAACTTCCACAGTCCTTGCTCAGGATGATCGCAAATGGAATAGGCTAAGAAAAGGGTGAGAAAAGGCCACAAAACCCAGGTTTCACCCATTTCTCAGCCTTTTTTCAGCCCATTCTGTTTGTGTCCATCCTGAGCAATGACTCAGCTGGTTTCAACTTTGGTTACTATTTGTGGGGTCTGAAGCCCCTGATTTCAATCTATATGTTCCCATCAGGTAAGTACTGAAGCAACCAATATACAAGGCAAGGTTTTCATGCTGTTTTCTGATGCAGTATACATTGAGACTATATTATACTTTAATACTATCTTTAATAACCAGAAGATGTTCATCTTATTGTCCTGATTATTTAACCTTTGCTCACAATTCTTGCACAACACCGATTTCATGTTAATTATGCTGGCACTTAGCCCCTATCACTATTTTCTGACTCAGAAAGAGTGATTACCCCCGTAGTGATTGCTAGGGGAGTCAGGTTCACCATCGCTGCCACTGGGATCCCCATCGTTACCCTCTTCCTCGACTGGGAAGAGTGGCTGTGCGGACTGATTGCATGGGGTTTCTGGGATGATGCTTCAATAACCACCCCATCCATTTGTACTAGTGGAGTCCGTGGAGAACAGATTGGGAGTGATGTTGACATCGGATTGGCAGGTGGGGAAGCCACTGTGAGTGTAGGTTTCCCTACATGAATGTTGTGCAGAGGCTGAGTCCTCGCCGAAGAGGGTATGATCCTCTTTCGATGCAGAGGCAGGAATGTCGTGCATGGAGAGATGGTTTATGGGCAGTGAAGAGGCGTCTGAGTGCACGGAGCTAGAAATGCAACAGCATCGAAGACACTGATCACACCCACACCCAACACTACACACACAAACACACTCAAGTTCATGGGGGGATTCTAATGCGATGAAAGTAGTGAACCAAAACAACTGGCTTCTCAATATTTCTAAGGTACACGGAGCAATAGCTCTCATATACAGTCATTCACTGGTCACTTAGACCCTAAAATTTGATTGATGGCTGGAATATTTTTTTTTTCGCAAAATGGCTAAAACTTTTTGTACTCATTATATACTACTACAATCTATTGAGTTTGAAATTTTTTGACAAAGCTATATGTAGAGAAATGGTCGCTACAGAGGATGGTTCTGGTGATGGTCCAAAAAAGGCAATCCCAGTCATCTTAGACCCCAGTCCAAAATCAGGCCACGTCATCTCTCTTCATAGGTATCATAATTATTTAGGCTGCTATAGTTGTAAAACTGCTCTGGAGACTCACTGGAGGGTTTACTGGGTGCTGGAATATGTTTTTAATGGATTAATACTGTTAACTTATTTGTATCATGTGACATACCCTAATAAGGCAATTTCTGTTGATTGAAGTGAGAATGCCTCAGAACATAGTGAAGCACTATATAAACCAAAGAAGAAGGGTCAAGAAAGTAATTATATATTATATATTATTTTTCAGAATTTTTTGAAGCTTGGAAAATGAGTGGAAGATGAGTTTTGAGCCAGGGTCTAAGATGACTGGGGGGGTCTAAGTGACTGGTGAATGACTGTAATATCCAGACTTCTCTAAGTCAAAAGGCTTTTCTCAAAACAAGAGGTGCGACTTCCATCGCCAGGCCTCAAAGCAAGGGTGTATAACAAAACACAACTTTGTTAAACGTCTCTACAACTTTCTAGGAATTGTGTGGGACTCTAATAACCACTGCACCCTATTGATAACACCCTAAACACCACTTAAACAACTGTGCTCGAAGCAGAAACCAATTCCTATTAAACAATCCACAAGAACCACAGGATTCTAACCTGCATGCTCGAGTTTCCTAACCGATCGTAGACCCACAGGATTTGAACCAATGCGATCCAGAGAATACTAATAAACACAGAGAACCCTGTCTGACAAGCCAAAGGGTTTGAACCTTTGCCAACTTGCAGAAATAAACTAGAGTGAGCACTAACCAAGCCAAAGGGTTTGAACCTCTGCTGCTTGTAATGCCTCATGTCACATGAAACCCTCAATCAATAGAGTAGTGCCTACACTGACATGAACCTCTCAATCCCAACACAGAGCTCAAGTCAAACAATCAATGCAACTTAAGTATGGAGTGCCCTGCAAGCCTTATCAGCCACGCTCAAGACTCAAATCACTCAAATTTATATCAAAGACATCTATATTCTCTCGCTCGAAGTTACAAACCACTCCCAGTGCCAGGGCAAGTAGCTATTGTCTCTTGCACTGTCACAATTGGGGTTCAACACCTCTGACTCATCACTAATGGACAAAGTGCAAGGCTCAAACAGCTCCAAAGGATCGCATGTGTATCAAATAAGCTTGTCACTATTACACTGGGGGTTGGAAACCTATGTTACTCTATCTACAATATTGTATTTATACATTTCTACATCCTACAAGTTGGTACAACTTAATACACTACTGTTGCAATCTTGGAACATCATCAATCGCAATGTGCACGTGTTGTTAGGGCATGCCTGAGGCTGGACACTCGGTCAGAGGTCTATCTCGAGACCAGATTCTGTTTTCTCATGGTTTAGACTCCACTCGCACTGTGCTCTATGTGTTGGCATGTCACTTGTCATTTCCTTGGAGGATACCAGGAGTAACAGCTGGTCATATAGGCTGTATCATAATTTACTCTTGAGTTTCTAGTTTTCTCTGGTAGGTGGGGGTTACCTGCAGTAAGCCTAGGCACTGTGCTCTATGGCCAAATTGGGTTCCCTCTGGAGTTATCCATTCTTAGCTATCATTTCATACACGCGTGTGACTCTTTGATCAATGTCTGCCCTGTGCGTCATAGATCAGTGTGTCACATAGTTTTCCCAGTATCAGGTATGTTTTTCATTAATGCATTAGAGTGCGTATGCAGTCTGTTTCTAGTGCATTCAGTATCAAATGCTGAGCTCTTGTACTTAGTGTGACCGTATCCTGTATCATTCTAAGTTAGAACATGCATTCTACCAATCGTCACTCAAGACTGACATGTGCATGATATGGATATCACTGTGTTCTGTGTGTATTACACTGCGCTCCATTCATATTTCACTGTGCTCTATTCATATTCTTTGTTATCTTAATGCCAGGATGTTGTAAAATGTATATATTGATACATTTCATGAAATTACACTTGTAAACACTTTGAGAGTGTGTCACCGCTATAGAGTTCTCCACGGAAGACTACATTGAAGATTTGCATTGTCATTACCCAGACAAACCAGGACAATTATCCAAGGTCACCATCTGCAAGGTCTCAGTCAAGACCTCACCCATTTCTTCTTGATCATTCATTCCATCAGCTCCCATTGGAATCTGTCTCCCCAATTTCAAATTTGATTCTGGGAAACTATTGCAAATTCATTCCCTAATCAGGAATGGACTCCATCAGACGCTGATGTGCTTGGTAACAGTGAGTGGCGAAAGGACTAGTGAGTTGCAATGAACTACAATCACCACTAAAGCTCTCAAAACTCTTCACTTATCACCAATGTATTGAATTCAGGTGTTTTGAATATGATAGAAGCACTCTGCAAACTTCAATAATCCAGTAGACTTGTTCAAAAAGACTTCTATTTGTTACTTGCGAGCCTAACAAAGGTAACACTTGTACTAGTGGGGGTTTTAAGACACGGTTGGGGAAAGGTGACTTGATTTAAGCTACTACACTTTCCAGGACTATGACTGCTTCAGACTAGTGGCTCTATTGGCCCTGTAACTGCTCCTTACAAGCAATGAACACTTGACTAGTCGTGCTCTTTGCAAACTAGCAGCACTCTTGGCCTAAGAATACTACTATGACTGCTGAGAACTTGCTTGAACTAACTCCGAAAGACTCCTGATCATTGCTTGACACAACAGTAGACTCAAAAGGGGCTTCAATTCACTTCAATACTAAGGTGACTCCATGACTAGTGGTCGCTTCGTCGAGGTTTAAGCACAAAATCCTTTAATTGGGGCACTAGAATACTGACTAGTATGTCACAATCGTGGGGAAGGCTTGCCTCCCACATGTGTACTTGTCTGTCTACTTATATACTACAGCCATAAGGCACAATCCAGGTCTAATTAAACTGAATAGGGAGTATTATTGGTAAGATTTCGCTTGGCTAGTCACAAGAAATGGTGAAAAAGCATGCAATAGCCAGCCTGGAACCAGTTGCATGCTTACTAGTGGGACCTAGGAGCTCCAAGGGGAGCCCTATCCCGTGTCTCAAGGCTGCTATTTGCCTGTGGTTGTCAAGGCTGAATGACTAGCCTGACGGACATGCCTACAACAGTAGTCAGTCATGATCAGAACCGCTGCCCGGCTATACTAGTGCAGATTGTATGAGATCTGTATCACACTAGTCAAATCTCCAACAAATGCAATCTATTACTGATGCTTTTCCTAAGTCCTATTCGAGATTCCATGTAACTAGTTTATCCTGACTTAGGTGCTTCTGCCAAGACCGGTGAAGAGCTGTCTGAGTGCACAGAGCTAGAAATGCAACAGTGTCGAGGACACTGATCACATGCACACCCAACACTACACACAAAAACACGCTCAAGTTTGTGGGGGTATTCTAATGCGATAAAAGTAGCAAACCAATACAATTGAATTCTCAATATCTCTAAGATACATGTGCAGCAATAGTGCTTGTATAATATCTAGACTTCTCTAAGTCCAAAGGCTTTTCTCAAGAACAAGAGGGTGCAACTTCCATCACCAGGCCTCAAGGCAAGGGTGTATAACACAATACAACTTCATCAAACATCTCCACAACTTTCTAGCAGTCGCTCACGACTCTAATGACCACTGCACACAATCAATAACACCCTAAACACCACTTAGACAACTGCGCTCGAAGCAGAAACCAATTCCTATTAAACTCAACACACTAATAAAACCTCGTGCATCACGCTCTAAACCAAAACCTTTACAAACATGTGGAGAAGTGTCTACACTGACACAAAACTCCGAAACTTCCACAAGAGCCACAGGGTTTGAACCTATGTGCTCGAGCTTCCAACCGATTGTAGATTCACAGGGTTCAAACCTATGCAATCCAGAGAAACCCCATCCAACAAGCCAAAGGGTTTGAACCTTTGCCAACCTGCGGAAATAACACAGAAGAGCGAACACTAATCAAGCCAAAGGGTTTCAACGTCTGCCACCTGTAATGCCTTGCATCACACAAATGCCCTCAAGAACTGGAAAGGGTGACCTTCAAGACACTGTACTCATATTCTCTCACAGAGTGCAAGTCAAACCAAAACCAGACTCTCTGCACAGAGTGCCATGCTATTTTCTTATCTAAGCATGCAACTTAATTCACACAATAGATATCTGATATGGGTTGTATTCTCTCTCAAAGTTCCTAGCTATTCTAAGTGCTAGAGCGCATGGCTGAAAAGCTTTGCACTATTACACCATGGGCTCGAAACTTGTATTCTACATCTACACTACAGTATTTATACAATTCTACATCCTACACGTCAATACAACTTAATACAGTACTGTTACAACCTCGGAACATTATCCCTTGCAATGCATGCGCATTGTTATAGCATGCCTGGGGCTGGTCACTTGGTCAGAGGTCTATCTCGAGACCAGACTCTGTTTCCTCATGGTTGATACTCCACTCGCACTGCACTCTATACGTTGGCATGTCACTCCTCATTTCTCCGGAGGATACTTGGAGTGGCAACCAATCCTATACACTGTATCTCATTCTAATGTTGAGTTTCTAGGTTTCTCTGGTTGGCAGTGGATACCCGCGGTAAGCCTCGGCACTGCTCTCTTTGGCTAAACTGGTTTCTCTCAGAGTTATCTATGCTGAGGCATTGTTTGGGACACGCGCGCACATGCCGCACGATCGGGGCCCTGTGCGTCATCAAGCACTGTGTCATGTAGTTTCTCTTGAGATCAGGCATGTCTTTTATTACAGCTGCGGAGCATGTATGCAATCTGTTTCTAGTGCATTCAGTATCGAGTGCTGAGCTCTTGTACTTAGTGTGACCTCAGCAAAGTATCATACTAAGTTAGAGCATGCACTCTACCAATCGTCACTTCAGAATTGCGCATGTATGCACACATTGTTATACCATGCGCTATGTTGATATCACTGTGCTATATGCCTATTTTTATATATGCATGCAACATGCATGGCAGATCAATCCTTCTCATATCATGTCTGTCTCTCATCAATTCATTGGAGTGCGTATCTGATCTGCCTCTGGTGTATCCAATATCAAGTACTGAGCTCTCATACTTAGTGTGATCTCAACCAGTATCATTCTAAGTTAGAGTATGCACTCTATTAATTGTCACTCAAGGCCGTACTGTGCATGACTCTGTATCATGCTCCATACATATATTACTGCACTCTGTGTGTTTGACACTGCACTCTATGCATATAGTACTGCGCTCTTCCTGTATTTTGGGTTACCTGAGTAACTAGCCCTTATACAATGTATGTATTCATACATATCGCAAAATTACATGGGTAGACACATTGCGAGCATGTCACCGGTATGCTAGTGATCGAACTCTGTGCTAAGTGTGCCCTTGGCCTCTTGTTTGGTTTGTTAGTCATGTCCTTGGTCCACTCATGGCTTTATTCATTTAGCCCACTAGGTGGCAGGATACTCATGTGACTGGCTGGTAGAGCTTGGCCCACAGTGGTGCTGTCTCTAAGTCCTGGTTTTACTAGTCACATACTAATCTGACTATCAGCTCAAAGCCTCTGCTATAGTCCTCTAAAGCCTCACTAGCGTCGGATAGATCCACAATAGTATTGTTGCAAAATCGCAAAATCTAGGTGTGAATGCATAGATAGCATATCAGCACATGGTTGCAATGTCGGTTAGCACTGCACACAGCATGTAACCTGCCACATGTTATCTCCTCAGAGCTCCCGCCTATCAGGATTTGTTCTGCTCATATTCTTCTATTGTCTTCCAGTTGGCAAGGTGACTTGCTTGGTGTCTAGACCTCATGTGTTTCGGCCAAAGTGTAGCATCTCAGTTTTATCTGGACTTGGGCTTTCATTTAATGGTGCATGCAAATTGCTGGTCGATCCGTGCCTTGCTCAACATAGATCAATGTCTCTCGTAGTTCATTTACATTGCACATGTATTCAATTATATTTTCAGAGTATGCACACCACTTCATTTCAGTGCAGCTAGTATCGAACACTGGGTTCTCATACTTAGTATGACCATATCTTGTATCTTCCTAAGCTAGGGCATGTGCTCTACCAATAGTCACTTTGAATATGCATGGTATTAGGTTTATTTCATTGTGCTCTTCTCTAATTTCTCTTATTTCAGTCATGGGACTTCTCAACTTGTGTATAATGTTATAAAATGCGAAATTACATGCATAAGCACCTAGTGGGTGTGTCAACACATGCCACTTTATCTCAGTGCAGCTAGTATTGAATGCTGGGCTCTCATACTTAGGATGACTGTGTCTCATATCTCCCTAAGCTAGAGCATGCACTCTACCAATAGTCACCTTGAATATGCATGGTATTATGTTTATTTCATTGCGCTCTTCTCTAATCTCTCTTATCTCAGTTGTGGGGCTTCACAACTTGTGTATAATGTTATAAAATGCGAAATTACCCACATGAACACCTAGCGGGCATGTCAGCGGTCTCAGAGGCATTGGAGTATTTCATTGGGCTGTTTCTGACCACGGTGCAGGTAATAATGAGGACATAATCACTGATGCCAGTCTAGGATTTCAATGGTGCCTCAGTTATGCTTGCATGAATAGGGAATGCCCTGCTTACTATTTTTAATCACCTTGTATTGTCTACTTAAACAATATACTACTCATTTTGAAAGTTTGTTTCATTCATGTCAACGATGCCTATTTTGATGACACCAGCTACTGTAGTCAATGCCTCAACACCTGCTACTTCATCCACCCAAATATCTGAACCCACCAGAACCACCAAATCTCCTGACTGGGATGCCGAAAGTGATTTACCAACACTAGAAGAATTGTTACAACAGACATCGCCTGATAAAAAGACCCAATGTTCTGCCCACAGGTTAATGGTCCTCATACCCACAGTAACCCTTCACTGAAAGAAATTCTATTCATCACTACTGAAATAGACCACCACATCATTGGGAGAACAAAAAAATTACAAACTCAGAGATGACACTCCATTGAACAAAATGCTCACATCATTGCTGCATCATATGGCAAAGAAATGTCCTCATTCAGGTTCTTCTTTAGCCAATGTGCACTAAAATTGAATCTGACCATATGCTACATAGGTTTGTGTATGAAGGACATAGAATCAATCAAGAACAAACTCCCCAAATGTATGACATGGAAGACAACAGTAATGTGATCGTGATATAAATGGCAAAACCACCCTCCCTGACATTCCATGTAGATGTGATTGATGCCATGATCAAATGTACATCTCTTAATTCACACACTAAAGAAAACTGTCTCATATGCATTTAGAAATCAGTGGATTTGGAGAAAACATTATGACATGCACAAACACACTTAATATGAAAACGTAAATAGCATGTGTCACGATTCCCCCCCCCCCCTGATCATTGTTGTCACATACGGCATCTCCCCTTCTCCCCTTGGGAACATGTCTGGCCTAATCAAAGGACATTCTCCCCACTTCTTCTCAACTATATGGAACTACCAAAAATCTCTGTCTTCTTCAACCAGGGACCAGCCCCCATGCTCTTAACCCATCATAGCACAAATTTTCCCACTGACATTACAGTCATGGCAAAATGCTCATCAATGTCATCACCAACTCACAATGAACCACCACAATCTCCAACACTGCCAAAATGCTGATATTTGTCCTATACTGAATCACAGAACCCTCATCCACAGTCAACATGCCTCTTTAAAAAAAATGGTCTGGCACACATCTACCTATGTGAAAGTCACAGTGACTGTCATACTCATCCCACAGCACACACCCACAAAGATAACAATATATCATAACAAGATGCCCATCAGTTCTGTCTTCAACTCAGAGCCCAATCCAACGATCACCACCCACCCACATGGCCCATGCATGTCCTATATGAACTTACAAAATGTTCAGGCACATTCACACACAAAAAGTCATTGAAAAAAGGGACCCAACGATTTCACTGGGTTTGTCCAGTGGAGTTTGAAAAATGCCAACATGCTGAGGACAAATCATCAGCATTTGCCACCACACAAGAATCAACAAAAAAACAGACCAAACGATTTCACCGGATTTGTCTGGTGGAGTTTCAATCATGCCGAGATGCCGAAGGAATAATTGGCATTTGTCACAGAACAATGATTTTTGGGAAGTGCCGTGGAACACCCACTTTCTGGAAGTGGCCAAACTTTTGGCAACTGCTGGACGATGATGATACCTCAGCAATTACCATGATGTAACAACTGTTCAGAAGTTGCTGATATCTCAGCACTTGCCAAGTATTCATTTACATGCTGAGATGCCAATGGAATACTCTGTGCCATGCTTGTCATCAACATCTTGGCATGGCTGAAACTCCACTGGCAAATGCCAACAGCAGACCTGACTTGCACAAAAGTTGATGCCTACAATGGTATTTCCTCTTGCCGTACCTGTGCATGTCTGTGCATGTAAACTACTATGAGTAAGCATCATAATTGCCTTTGTTAATAAATGCTCATTCACATTATTCATTTGTGTGAACACTTATCTAGACTGAAATGACCACTATAACCAACATCATGGACATTATTATTATTCTATCAGGTCAATGATGACTGGACAATGTTAAGATAACGTCTCCCTTCATTTTCGATATCTGAAGTCGGTTTTAGTTGTGGTGAAAACCATACAAATTCTACTTCATGAACAACAAAATGTTATTAGCCACATGTGGCTATAGAAGAAGACCAGCCAATGACTACGCACAAAAATTTAAACTCTCTTCATCACCACCACTACAGATGTAAGTCTTCAACCTATCTTTCAAACACCTGCTTAGTCACCAATGCCAGAAATGATATTTTACACTTATATCCTCAAATCTTGGCCTTTAACTCCTAAAAGACACTTGCATTTAATGCCTTTGCTCCACTGGATACTGTGGCTCAAGCAAGAAGACATACGCCATTGCAGTGGCAGTTACAACAAATTTGTTTGCTCAGTCACATAAATTTCTCCATAAATTACCATGTATAAACAAACAAATGTCTGAAACATTTATATAGTAGACTTCCTGACCATGATCATCCTCATTACACCATATGTATATATGATACGCATCATCATCTTCTTGGTAGTATACATTACGATCCTGACATGCCTATTTGGTGGAATTTCAACCTGATTTACCAGTGAATCACACACAAGCCATCAATTTTGTGCTATATGGCAAAATTCTTGAAAATCACGTCTTCTTCGATGAAAAACAACAATGTTCCCTCAAAAGAATGTAAGTTCCCCACATTTACTCTACCGTTTTCTTACTGAGCTTCAATCAGTTTTTCTTCTAAATTGCCATGCTTTAATACCTGAATTGCATGATTTTCCTTGTGTATGTATATATACCAATTTTATTGAAAAAGATACCAGCTCCCCTTACTATGATCAAATTGATGAATTTATGTCTTTGATGGCTCGCCGGTGCCCCAGATAAGGTAGCAGGCTGTGCTGCTTGCCAGCCTTACTTCATTATTTTGCTATGCTTGTCTGTGACTCTCTCAATGCTCTGTGCCTTGCCCTCACCAATTTCCAGCAGTTCCTTCATAGTGTTATCCTTTGGACTGCTTCTCGCATCAACCATAGTGTCTTGAAAGGTTTTGAAGTTCGCCTTAACTGGGGAGCATTCATTGGTTTGAAATGGGAAGACTTTTTGTTTGGCGTCTCCCCTGCTACAGTCATAATGGAAGTGTGCAAGCATGGAATGACAGCCAAGGAAGTCTATGCTTATTACAAGGCTGACGATGCTGTGCCAATCACCCCATACATCCCTCATTTGCCTGTTCACTACCCAGACATTGTAGCTTACATGCACTTTCCATACCATCCTCGGTATTCTCGCATGGATTTTTTCAAAAGCTTACCATGTATTCTCACCAATCAAGCTGACAATAACACTTCCATGACTTCCACCTTAGTCTCTCCCTACCCTGAGGACAATGGCAATGTCAAAATGAAGGACCAATGGATTGAAGACATGATGACGTCAGGAGGCCATTAATCTATGTATGTTCCTTTACTTTCCTCTGAGACGTCAACTGTAAGTTGAGCAGCCAACTAAACTGTACTAGACTTTGCATAATTGATCAAGTGGTTCAAGTGATATACCCAAGCAAATAGCAAGGATGTTGAGTCTAATCTGATGATACTTTCTGGGACATATAAGTGCAATGTAGATGACAACTGGTCCAAGACAGAGAATGCTGACAGCATACTTCATTATGTGAAGCAATGGGACTCATTTGTACCGGCACTCACCAGTTCCGTGCCTAACAAAGAGGTCACCTACTGGAAGCTCATGTGGTGCAACCCGTAACCAAAATGGATCTCCCCTATGAGCTGTATCACTTAAATTGGAGACGCCGTGCACAATCTTCTTCCTACTAGCACCAGTGGGGCAACTATGCACATGGAAGACGGCATAACACTTGCAGCATGCCTCCAGGTCACCAGAAAGGACGACATTCCTCTCGCTGCATGGGTCTACAACAAGCTTCAGTCAGTTCACTTAGTCTGTATTTTAAGGACCATCATTCGGAACTGATATGCGTAGCTTTGAACGTGTCTCATGTGCCCAAGGAGTGGGATTCAAGAATCGTGAGAACTGGCACTGCACCAACTGGGAAGTCATGTTGGAGGATTCCAAGGTGCTCGGTAAGCTTGTTAGTGACTGGTTAGCCAAACACAATTCAGAGAAGCATGCCTATGAAAATTATGATGCATGTGCAAAACATATCAAGGAGGGTATGCCATTCACTGATACCAACATTTGTCAGGGATACATCTACGAGCCCTGGACAGTCCAGGATCCAGTAAATGCAGCAAATGAGGGTGGAATCATGCAGGATACTGGTAATTGGTCTTAGCTCAATATGGGAGATCTCGTTAACTTGGAAGCATATGATTGGTTGATGTGGGGGATATGGGTCTACTTGAACGACTAACGAACCTACAGTATCAACGAGATGATGGCATACCTGTTGTCGTGAATGATGGCTTTGGTGTTTAGGATCAACTAAGCTTTGTCCTATTTTCAAAGGGCTTACCGGTGCAACAGACCTGCGACAAGTACATCTCTAGCATTTCTTGTTGTATCTTGTATAAAATGTGTAGTATAGCCGGTAGATTTTGGTGTTCATAATCGGTGGTCGTGACTCGGATCACATGATGTGACGTTTCCCGTGTTACAACAAGGATATGCTTTCGTTATCTTTTCTTTTATCACACCCACGATGCACTGGAAGGACAAGGACAACAACGCAAATGGTACTCCCCCCACTTCGTCATGTGTAGCATTTTACTAACTCTTGCTAGAAAACGACCCCGGTTTCGTTACCTTTTTCAGGAAGTTGCCTCCAAAGTCCCCAGAGATTGGGACCATGCAACTGTTCTATTGGACAGCGGCAGACGAACTCTATTCTGCGTATGGACCAGAAAAACTCTATGCAGCTACGTATGTCTCTCATGTTAATTTGGTCATCAGATACCTCGGAGCTGGAGGTCAAACAGTTACCGAGACCGAACGTGAACTTACTATGGATGATGTCGACGGCCAGAAGTCTGAATGGCGGAAGTGGGTACACTGCTTTCCGGACGTTTCTACTATCCTGTTCCTCGTCAGCTTGAGTGGGTACGATCGCTGTCTGGTAGAGGATAAGTGTGCGGTATGTGATTGTCGCTGGTATATAAGCAAATCAAGAGTCTAACTCGTATTGATAGAATCAAATGCAAGATGCGATGGGTATCTGGGAGCTCATATGCCACTCCCAGTGGTTCAAGTACACTTCAATTGTACGTTGGACCACGTTTCATCGGCCAGTTCACCCAGATCCGTCATTTCTTTAGATCCTGTTTTTGAACAAGAATGATCTCTTCGAAAAGAAGATACCTCAATCTAATATTAAAAACTTCTTCCCTGTGCGTGACGTTCTCCTGCGAATCTTAAAATTGTTGCTCATCGATAGTTAGGACTTTGATGGTGAGCCAGGTGATGTCTATGCAGGTAGCGATTACTTCAAGCATCGCTTTTTGAAACTCGCTACGAAGGCTGATCCGCAGAATGAGAGGGAGATATTTATCCAGTATGTCAGCCTAGATTCTTTGGTTCAGAAGTACTGAAGTAAAAATCGCAGTATGACAACGACAGTGGATACTTCCATGCTTCGGGTGGTAATGGCTGCCATGGAAGGTACATTTCCTCCATTTAGCTTTTATAGTACATCGATTTCTGACGCCGCTTCCTTCAGAGTGAGTGCCTTTTCTACTACTCCATCACCCCCTTTTCCTCATTCACGACGTGCACTCAATCTTCTCCTATCATCTCTCCCCTCAGTATTATTCTCCGGACCAACCTTGAGAGCGCGATGTTGCTCTAACCTTTTGATTTTGCTTCTTTCAATTTCTGTTTGTGCACGATCTGCCTTCTTCTTTTCTTTCCCTCTTCTGTTTCTACATGTGTCATCAAAATGCTTTTGAGTTCTATTATATCTAGTAATGTATGCTTCCTTTTCCTTGTACCTCTTTGATGCTCTCTGATCTTCGAGCAGATCTGCGCTGCTTTCCTTTGATCGCTATGCACCTTCGCTTTCTGTAACATGCACGTACTATTCACGACCATACGACCATCACTACTTATGTTCCCTTACATCAATTTCAGTATCACTTGCATCATTCAAACAGCGATGTGCGACGACAGCATCGGAACCAGGTGTTCTCTGCCAAGGAAAAATATGATGAATCAGCACCGGTTGCTACTAACGAGCCCACTTGGATTATGTTAATATTTCATCTAGCAGCGCGCGTGTATCATGCCTTGAAGGCCAACCTTCGTATTGAGAAGCCAGTAGAGCCAGGAAATCACAGAGACGAAGATACAGGTGATGCATGCGGCTTCACAGCCGATATCGAGATTCATAGCACCATTCATCAGCGCTTCCGTTCGCTAGTGTTCTCACGACCTCAGTCCCTATCGTTTGTCAGGAAAATTCCTTGTCAAGAAGAAGCAGACTTTGCTGTGGATGGGCATGCTACGTAAGGGTTCTACTTCGTTTTGTGCCGTACCCGATGAAAAGTGGATGGTAGTATTTATGGCTAAAAGACGTTTCTCCACCCATACTGAAGTTTCGATTTCGCGGTACAGTTTCTCAAGTAGCCTAACCGGTAGAGTCGTAAAGGAATTTGAAGTTCTGTATGGTTCTTTTCCCTCTGGAAAGCTTAAGCTCGTTGTAAAAAGAACGTCCATCAGATACGGATAGGATTTTATCGTGATCTGGGTTGTTCATTCTTAACTAAAGGAATATTGTCTGACAAAGCATGCTGACACAACACCAATGGTGAGAGTACAGTACATCATATCAAAGCATGTTGGACATTTACCTGGAGGCTATACATGCTTGAAGATGCAGTCAACATTCAACATAAAATTAGCTCTTCTGAGCGCCTATCTGCGGGCTTAGGACGATATGAATCGAGTCGCCGTCAGCGCTTCTAGCCTCTAGTAGCGTGATTTCTGGTACATGTCTGTGTTATATGCCCTTCCATCAGTCTAGAATGGCAGTTATTCGATATCCTAACGCCAATTCAAAACTTGGAATGAACGAAAAGAAGAACGAGGTGTTAAGGTCATTTGCACCAGTGTTGAGAGAGTCGTCCAAGAGTCGTCGATATCAAAGTATGTAGTCAGCAGATAAATTTTTTGTGCCGACTAATGTTGCTTTTAGGAGGTTCTTCCGTGATATCGCATTATTGGAGTCAGGCAAGATCGTTCCATGCGATGCCATGTTCCTGGGACGACACAATGTCAGGTGGTGCGAATCTGGTGCAACAGGGGAATGCGACGCGATCAAGAAGGCGACCTTCGAAGAATGCATGTCTGTTAAGAATAGAGCCATGGAAGAAATTCAAAGAGCACACAAAGATGGGTTACGGTGAGTATTGGAAAGATGAAGACAAACTGTAAGTCAGATTGCTATTTATAGCCTCTGGATACCATAATCAGCGACTACGAAGCACTGTTTTGTGAATATTCGAGGTAGTAGACAAGCATGATGTGATTGGTTATTGATTCGCTACTACCTACAAGAGGATGACAAAGCAGCTTGTGGGTGGAATCTGAGAGTGTAGAACGAAGTGTGATTGCGCAATGAAATACTATCGTGAACAAAAGCGCAAGTAATCCCGCCGACTCCGAAGAAATGCCTCTCCAAGCGCCGCTCTTCTCTTAAAAATATTATGAAACATTTTATTTCGTCATTCTCCTCCCAACCGTGGTTCGGGCAGCAAAATTGAGATTTGGCGCAGTGAAAACGGCCATTTTTAAACTTGGGGACAAAGAGAAGGTCTCTATTTTTTCGAAGGCTCTTCCAAGGAATCCAAGCCCCTTCGGCAGTCCGAAGGTGAACGGGACAAATGGGACAAGACAGCGCTGGAAACACGAGGAATCTCAAAGGCTTATTACCCGTGGGGGTAGAAGCATTGAAAGTGTTTTGAACTTAAGAATAGAGTGAACGGTGAAGGTGACTTGATTTTTCGTCCTTGAAAAGCAAAAGTTGAGGTGGCGGCAATGACGGCATATTTCAGACTCCGAATATCTCCCCGAATTTCATGTTGAACTCGTATTTCGCCTTGACTTAATCCTTTGTGGTGCTGCCCGTGTACCCACCAGATCTCTACATCAACCAGGATATGACATGTTCCATCATACTCATTATCAAGTGAATGCCCAGTATGAGCTCTCTACGTACAATGGAAAACGAACGTCTTCCCATTTGGATGGCTCTCTCGAGACCCAAAAAAAGAGGAAGCGTACTTCAGAACCCGATCCTCGTGCGTATAAGGAACCGGCTGTATTTTATCATCATTATCTCATCATCTGTAGATGCATCCAAGCGAGTGTACAACGCTAAAAAAACACAATAGAACGATTCAGATGACCGCTCCGAACAGTTAGTTCCCGTCAAGATGTCTCGGCGCTTCAACTTATATTAACGTCTTAGGGAAAATCGCTTCCTCTCTTTCGAATCACACGAATGGAGAAGGAGCAGAAAGGATTAATGGTATGTCTGTCCTCGTACGAAACCGTCTCACTCATGTCCCTCACATTCACGCAGCCAACGGACATATGTATCTTGTTGAAGATCCCACAAACCAGGTCAATGGCCAGCTCGTTCCAGAATTGCAGCTAGCCCGGTGCATGTCAACTCGATACAGGTCGTCGGAGTTCTCTCGCTGTGTTTCATGTAGCCGACGCAAGGCTGGAGATACTTGTCGATTTCAGGGCGTCCGCTACTTTCTCAAGGATGAGAAGGGGACTTTCATGGGTATGAGTTTCGTCACAAAACCATTGGGTGCGAGGCCCATTATAAAGTATCCTATGACTTGGAATATTCCGCTCTCGGACGAGTATATAAAGATCACAAAGGTATGTTTTGAGATGTTGAAGTATTTTGATAGCCTTATTGGATTCCAGCGAGCTACGGCTCGGGGATTGTTACCCATTCTTCAACAAGAGAGTGATCACATAAATGGGAAGGAGACCGTTTATCGAACTCGGGAAAGTAAGGTCAGGGCGACATGCGGTGTGTTACCTACCTCAAGGCAGAATCGTACACTGAATCAACTCATTCAGATACATGCATGACATCGCTTTTCTGCAATACATGGATGTGCCGGATATGTGGACGCGAAGCCTGCGCCGACTGCTTTGCACAAATTGAAAACCTTACAATGAACATTCATGAAGTCATTCATGCGGAGACCGTTGAGAAACAGGAGCGAAGGAAGCAACGCTCGAACCGAACTCTTCTTTCCTGCAAAGACCGCCACGATCACCGGGCAAGCGATTTCCTCCCAGTAACGCGGTTTTGCAAGGAGGAATTGGAGGAAGCTATTGTCGCAATGGAACTTGTCGTCATGGAGGCCGACAAGGATCCGATTGGTTGTGATGCACCCGAGATGACTTCCCCTGCTTCGGGTTCCAGCGTAGACAGCAACGGGGTGCGAACACTACCTGAAGTTAACTCACTACCCCAGCAGATAGTCAAATATTCCACCAACTATTCGCATCATCAAGACCAAGATCTCTCCTACGCACTCATACCCAAGCCGATAATTACACCTGCTCCTCCCGGACCGCACTTATATCCGAATGACCACAACCCGACAAATATACCAGACATGGTGCCTTTCCATCAGATTCCGCGCCTAAAGTATAACGAGGTCACGGATAATGTCGCTCAGATACACCTAACAAACGGTCAGCCACTCTTGGTCAATGGCATGCTAGAAAAGCTGAAAATATCCTGGTCCCCGGAGTATTTTATCCGGCACCACGGACGTGAAGCGTGTCTCATCGAGGAATGTCAGACAGAGGTGTCGAAACCGGCCACTGTTCGGCGATACTTTGAAGAATTCGGTCGGTATGAAGATCGAAAGGAATGCTGGAAGCTGAAGGATTGGCCACCGTCGTCAGATTTTCAGTCTGTGTTCCCGGAACTCTACGAGGATTTTTGTCAGGCAGTTCCTATGCCCAACTACATACGGCGGGATGGGGTGATGAATATTTCATCACACTTCCCTTTAGAAACGGTTTCACCCGATTTGGGTATGGCTTCTTTTCTTTTCGTCGTATAATGCCATATACTAATTCTTCTCCCAGGTCCAAAGATGTATAACGCGATGGCATCGAATCAGCGACAAGGGAGTAATGGCTCTACACGATTGCATATGGATATGGCAGATGCATTGAATATAATGACGTATTCATGTGCTGGACCTGATGGTAGTCCTGGGTGTGCGGCCTGGGATCTGTACCGGCCTGAGGACAACGATGCGATACGGCAGTTCTTGAAGCAGAGGTTTGGATTCGAAGACCAGGACCCAATTCATAGCTAGCAATTCTATCTCACAGAGGATTTGCGCTTGGAACTCTGGCAACAATATCACGTACAGAGTTACAGAGTGTATCAGCGACCAGGGGAGGCAATCGTCATACCAGCTGGGTGTGCACATCAGGTGAATTTCCTCCCTTTCGTCAACGACGCTTTTCTCAGGGACTTTTTCAAAGGTGTGCAACCTAGCAGATTGTGTCAAGGTGGCAATCGACTATGTAAGCCCGGAAAACATCAATCGTTGTGAGCAGTTGACGCGCGAATTCCGTGAACAGAATCGAAATGGACAGTGGAAGGAGGATGTACTTCAGCTGGGTTCGATGCTATGGTTTGCGTGGCAGTCTTGTTGTCGGCATGAAAGGGCATATCGAGGGGCGGCACCGTCTGCGTGAGATGTTATGTACACTATTTTATTTTGCTGTCTTGGTTTTGTTTATCCGATTCGCTGTAGCTTACTTACTGTTATTTTATGACTAGTGAGAATGGTATTACGGAAAAATGTGACGACCTATAGGTGGATGGATATAATTGTTTCTTCCCTTTCTCTTAGCGGACCATGGCACCCAAGACATGTGTACTACATCAAATAACCAGGGCGATGCTGAAGCGTCCCCAGACTAGACATCAAATCTGCCAAGAATTATTTTGTATGTCTTCGAGACGGAGTGCATTATCGAGCCTGTAGAGAAGAGTCGCTCATCCCATACTAGTCAGTCGAAGAAAGAAGCTCCGACCGCAGCCTCAACCCAAAGTGTCTGTGCTGTGGGAAAGTCATATCATTAACTTGTTGGGTATGCTTGATCTGTACGTTCTTTTCATTTGCCACCCGTACTCCGAAAGGTAATTCACACTGCTGCAGACATCGATGTGTATGCTTGCGAGGAATGCGATGTCGTGAGGAAGGAACCAATGCGAGGTGATCACCACGAGCTCGGGCAGCCTTCCCTACGAATCTCCAATTGTAATCCGCCAGTGGACGTAGTCGCGACCAATCTGAAACTGACATCGCTCCAGAAGAATTTCGACAAGGGTGATCAACGACTTCCGACACTTGAAGACAGAGTTGAGGGCCGGTTATCCCCGATGGAAACAGTGCTGAAGGAATACTTCGCCAGTTCAGCCAACGGAAATCTCCCGAAAGGAAGTGATTGATACATCGAGGCTGCAGTAGTTGCACCATAGTCTATGTGACGAGACTACTGTGTAGATCTGTAGCACATGCCTACGCAGGATTTCTCGTACCAGTAGGTACGCACATGTTATAGATATCAAGCCTACATCATTAACCAACAGTCACCGAATATCAGGGCACTGACGGTCGCGTAGGATATAGAAATTTCTTGCATTTTCTTTGCTTCTTTTTCCCTTTCTTTGGAGACTCTTCTAGTACATTCTCTACTTACTAACATTCCAGAATATTATCTTGGTAGAATACATATGTCGAGTTTAGTAGTACACCACAAAGGCACCTAATTTTATCATCTTGGATTCCACGACCTAGCGTGAACCTGAGTGACAAAGTCGTTTACGCGAAGCGCTTTTTGGAACCATTGGCTACACCTAGCCCTTGCTGACCTCTCAGTCGGAACCTTCTAGGTAAAGTGAGCCTTACTTCTTTTTAAACTCGCCTACTACGTACATTCCTCGTCACGTATTCTGAACTCGGTATCACATATTCTAAACACTGGTGGACACATCGTCTTTACCTTGTAGAAGGAATCTATTGCTCTACTCTTCCGACCCTCTTCAGCAATCCATCATCCATCTTCTTCTTCCATCGGAACACAACATACATGGCAAAAACTACCAACCCTAGAACTGTCTCGTCAACTCGCCCTTCAGTACCGTTTAATTCCCTTGAGAAAGAGGACTCAGTGGTGCACGCTGGGAGGGATCGATTGGTTACGGTACGTCCCCAAGTATCCTTTATTATCTGCTACAAAGCAGAAATATACATATACACGAATAATGCTACAGCTGTTACTACTTACATGATTATCAACTCGACGAATACAGGGAGCATCGCAGGCTAGAGGAAGCGTATCGTACAGTAAAGACAAGATCGAAAGAATGCTCGTCGTACAAGAAAATCGCACTGCGGAGACAGGAATGACGAGTAAGCAATGAAAGAGACCGATATCAATTGAGTCGTGAAGACAGCCTCATGCGTGTTCTACCGGCGAGATGGAGTACGAGATAAAAGAGATATAAGTTGCAAAAGAAGACGAAAAATGTATAATAATGAAAAGAGGATATGTCTTCAGGTCGCAAAATTCACATCGTGCCCGAATTTTGGGACTTGCTGCTTCCTTGTCGAACGCATGCGCTGACCACGTCTCGATTCCATAGGATATTCGCACTTAAGCTGCCTCGTAGCGCACTGACTACAAACGAACGAAATGTCAATCAGTAAACATTGGCGTACGGTGTAGCATATTCGACACTTACTAGCATGTCATATCCGCACTGCCCTCCATGGGCCTGTCGCAGCCTATTTTGCGCCCTCTACATGAGTAACAGGCCAAGTTGTTGTACTTGTTCGGAGGGCCAATGTTGTTACCCGAACTTCCCCTTCGACCAAGATTCATGGCTGGAGGAGACGGAGAGTCCCCGGCCGTGTTAGGTGATGCTTCCATGGGGCCTGTCATGTGCCCAATTTGACTAGGATAAGACGATTCGGGCAAAATCTGCACGTCAGTATCAAAGAAGCTGTTCATGGACGCAGGAAAAGATGGAATATGTGAAACGACCGCTCCAGAGGAGGCGTCAGCGGTGGAGCTAAAGTGCGGATGATTGGGGACCGTATGGAGCTGGTGCTGCTGGGGAGAATTATCGTACTAATTTCATGTGAACTCCAAGAAATGCAAAAGGAGAACCATGACTTACTTGGGAGAACTGGGCGGTTGTATCCGCCGGGCGATAACTGGAGACCCCATGAGAAGGGTACTCATGGACGAGGTTCGGTACCGGTATCATATTGTGATTCTGCCACGATCGGCGTTCGCTGTCGTCACGGTGTGAAACGTAATTCCCGCCCATGGTGTACTCGGTACGGGGTGAAAAACTAGTAAGTGCAGCGAGAGCAGTTGCAGTCAAGGGAATCTGAGAGTGAAGCTGTGAATCCTATGGAGATATTAGGGCAAAAGCATACGCTAAGAGATCAGAAAACATACCGTCGTCAGTGGCACGGGTCTTCGTGTAAATGGGGTTGTATCGGATACGAAATTCATGCGTAGCGGGAGCGACGCGACGGGGTACGCGCGTTGATGGGTGGAGGTCGCGTCTGTAACTCTACCTTGCATCAAGAGTGGCCCTGTATCGCAGGTCGGCTCGTAGCCTTCCTGCGTAATATTTGCCGACGGTGGAAGCCAATGAGATGATTCGTGATCCGGAATGCGCGCAGGTGAGAGAGACGCGCTTTTTGAGTACCTGGATGAATACGAGTGTGGACTAGGCTCAGCAGAGAGCGGGATGGTTGCATGCGGCGCCATGGGACGGAAAGGTGTTCGAGTAGAAGGTGGTGGTGGTAGCAAGGAGAGAAATTTTTGGGAAGCAATAAGGGCCTCCGCGTATAGCTCATCAGTCGGATTTGGACATAATATCGAAAGAACAGAGAGGCAACAACCCTGCTTCGTGCTTCCGTCGATAGCCTCAAGGTAGGCACTGCCACGTGGTCCAAGGTTAAGTCAATGTACCGGGCTGATCAAGGACCAATGACGGTAAATACGCAATGGTCGCCGTCAGTGAGCCATCGTTTCCCTCTGCTACCTTGTATTTTAGAGAGAACAGACAACCAACATGTAACATTATGAGCCAATATGTTTGAGATTGGAACAGAGCCGACATAATGGATATCCAGGCGTCGTCAGGATGCCTGCCGTGCCCTCAGTCTGAGGCCTGATTCTGCCGTCAATATTCAAAATACTAATTAACAAAGAATACGATGCAGGAGATTACGGCGCTTCGTTCCTTGCGTCTTCGCTGAATGATCTTTAAGAAAGGTTAAAAAATCTTTCCTTGGTCCTAAAACGACGATCAATGCGCCAGCGTCAAAATTATGACCCTGACCACTCTGGTAGGAAAATGCATATCCCACTGTGTCTTTGCTTGATTTAATTGAGCATGACATAAGATTCATTACACACCACACTTGGGAGATCTCTGCCCTTCGAAGAGGATATCGACAGTGGAAAGCCGGTTAGTGATCTACTGTCGGAATCTGATCTCGATGGGCATCTCAATTTTTCCACACCGACCCCGAAGGGAATATCCTTCGGCCACGTAAAAATTTTGGTCACGTTTTGAGTTTCTTTGGATTCCCAGTGAAATTTCCTCCTTCGTTCTTCTTGTATCCCCAAGGAAAAACTCAAAAGTTTAAATCTCGAGCCGAAGAGAAAAACTGACTTAAAAAAAGGGATGGAATTCAAATGGAATCATTGGGACAGGTATTGCGCCAGCCTAAGTTGAGGATGTCGATGTCAAGCCGTGGGTAATCAGAAGCTCGGCTGAAAGGGTTGGGCGTTGAAATAAGAAGTCAGCCTGCCACTGCCGGCGTCTGACATACTACTCGGCTGTCCTGGAAGAGATCACATTCGGCACCGGTACACACACAACTTGCACACCACACCCTGTATGCAAATAGAAGTGAGGATTTTATGTCATTACTTCTTTAGAGAATTTCGGACATTTTTATCGTGGATATTCATGAATCCGCACTGCTACAAAAGGAGATCTCTCTGAAACGATACATCAGCACATTCCATGCAGGTATTGCGGTAACAGCTTGATAACAGCCTCCTCGTGTTTGACTAGAGATGAAACATGAAGCCATCACCCAAGATGGAAACAGCATCTGGGACCAAATAATAGTAACAGATCCTCAAACGCTACAACGTCCATCACCATGCTACACCATAAACTGTCTTCACCAAGGTGGAGTAATCGTACTGACTCAAATATAATGTGCATGAAATTAGGTCAATGACTCTCCACTATATCCCATGGTAAGATATAATGATACTGTCCAAGCTACAGTACTCTCTGAAGAAAAACAGGGCACCTCTGCCCATTCAGAGCTGTGTGGCAACTAAACCGTGTAATAGAAATCCACGCGCTGAAATGAGAAGACCAAAGACTAGCTATGCCTTATATCCCCTAATGGAAGACTTTTTGAATAGAGGAATATTAGACAGAATATGCAGGGCAGAGATCTTCCAGAATGACCCTGCACTATACACTCTTCTCTCGGATAAACTTCTCGGTCATTGAACCTTCACTCTCCAGATCTGGATTAGCTATGAAAAATAGAGTGACAGGATGAGATGAAGTGTTGGCTTGGGGCAGGTACTCATAGAAGATGGGGCCGATGTCAACAATGGAGATATCTGGCTATGGTGATGGATGAGTGAAGCTTAAGGACTAGGGAACACCTACCTATAATATTACTGTGTTAGATTTGCCTTGACTTGGGCTTATAAATCAGACTTGAAACGGTTTATGTATGCAAGAAAGTAAGGATGGATGGACATGAAGAAAAGGAGATGGTAGTAATAGGAGAAGAGGCACGCCTGCGTTGCCGATCAACAATGTGTCCCGTTTTGGATATCCATGCCCATCTTGATATCCAATGCCCATGCTCATTCCTGCATGCCATCTGGATCAATGTTGAAGGCAAGAATACATGGGACAGTATCAATGTAGGTGAAGAAAAAGAAGATGGAAAGGAAGAGGAGAGGGAGAGGGGGATGGAAGGGAAGGGAAGGGAAGGGAAGGGAAGTTGAAGGTATGTGAATAAAAGGGAATCATCACTCGATGCTGACACTGATCGACAAACTCTCAAGGAGGTCATGGGACACGAGATGCATGTGCATCTGTTGATGGATGGCAACCGGAACTGGTGCCACCGAGTCTTCACATGTAAAAATATTTCTGATGCCACTGACTCTGCCTTCTGCTCTGTACACTTGGAAATTCTTCGAACGGGGGGATTCCTGTCAGTGAACAAGGCATAAGCATTTCTCAGGCATCAATTTTCAGACAAACAACACGTCTCAAAGTATGCAAACATGTCAACATGTCCTGTTTCCTTACTCTTTCCACCGTCACAAATTTTGACCATTCAACGATTGAAGCTGGCCTAATCTTTATCGCCACTTAGAGTATCAGTAGAATTCATTTTTATATACTATGCAATGCTGACTTTCTCTCTCGATGGAGCATGACATGTTGGCTGGAGATGGGACCTGAGTATGTGAGGGCCTCCATCCGACTCTTTGTAACACATACTCATGGGTGTTTTAGACATTTATTTCCATGATATGTGAGTATCACTTTCTCTACTCCATCCCTGGCCTCACAATGAGCGGTCACTTTTCCTAGGTGATCTCTTCTGCCAGCAACCTCACTGTGCAAAGAATTTGCTTGACAACCAGGGTTTTTCTCTTCCAAGAAACCTACACCTGATCCATCCCTCGTGTACGTCTTATTTCCTGGGTATATCCTACTGAATTGTAGAGTCCATAGGTGTCTAAGTATTGCCCATCAAGTCAATGGAGGAACCTATGGATATGGCACACAAGCCCTGCCCTGCAAGACTCCAAACAACATTGGAGATATCCACAGTATGTGATTGCAGAAGTATGTTATTGACAGCTCATTCCGGCGAATTATCCGATGAAGATTCCAGATTTGCCATGAAACTCGTGTCTGTACAGCGGCACCAAGGAAGATGTTTGATGTAGTATAGGCCCTGTGAGTGCTGCTGGAATTAATGGGGACAATACACACATGGATTTACTATCCAATGATTCAGGCAATGGCAGCCATCTCATGTGGCATAGCTCTTGGCCACTTTCTTCTGCCATCAACGCACTCATTGTATCTTGAAAGGACATGGGTGAGCAAGATCAGTCACGATCAGGGATGTGGCCTATCACCATCACCGAAAGGTACAGGCGATCTGAAAACACTTTCCAATAAGTGATGTTGCTGGAGTCGGCATCTCAATTTGACATTATGCTTTGCAGGGAATATTGCCAAATTCAAAATTGGCCATTTGAGAGCAGACATGTCTCCAGTTTAAAGTAAGAGTACCGTAGCTTTTGATTACAGAATGTATGAATGACTAGTACAATCAAGTACATCAAATAAAACCACATTTCTGTGATAATTGAACGAATACATAAGATTAGTCTCCTTTGAATGTATCTGAGCTCACCTTCAGATATCTTCCCATTTTTATGCTGCATTTTGAGGAAATTGAGTATGTGTCTTTTAGAAATCAATCCATCCCTGAATGACATGACATGTCAACTCAAATTTACTCTAGAAGAACCCATGAGCAATAATGTCAAAGACACCATTCCTGGGCTGTGAGGTAAATTCATGTTTACTCTATCATCATCCTTGGCTTAGACATTGATACCAATATGCTAGCACTCCTGGGAGATCTCTTCTTTCCAATGCTTGGTTCCTTCTGCCTACACGGCATCTTCGTGGTGTCTCCTTGAACGGCTACTGGAACTCTGGAAGATGCTCCTGCTGATTCTCCTGTGAGTGGATTATCATGGTGTGCCTTCTAAATGCTGACAAGGGATAGATGTTGTATCAAGTTTGCAGTTTTGAACGGCTTTCATTTTGATGAATTTTCAGGAATGGCGCTAAGTGTAGGGATATCTATCACACTTTCTTGGCATTTTGACACAGGCAATCCAGATGAGGTGTTCTTCCAATGAAGACATATCCTTGAACAGTTTTTCTTTGAAGGGGGATGTCATACCCACGGAAATCATCCATCCAAATGGGACATTAAATGTGACTTTCCCTTCAAATGGGTATGTTCCAAGACGTTTGATTCATGAATCTGCATTTATTGTTTCTCGGTCTTGGAACACTTATTGTTGATGCCATAGGAAGCAGCACAGAATCCCTCAATCTCCTTAATAGCAGCGGGAGTTTTGACATTTCGGTTGCATCGGAGGGCAGTGCCCAGTGGTGGTACCAGGTCATGTGTTCACCCTGCCATCATCTGCCCTGGGCACTGATAACTTTCTGAGATGGGCACCCACACAAACAAATGAGATGGTGAAGAGGTGTCTGAGTGCACAGAGCTAGAAATGCAACAGCGTCAAAGACATTGATCACACCCACACCCAACACTACACACACAAACACGCTCAAGTTTGTGGGGGGATTCTAATGCAATGAAAGTAGCGAACCAATACAATTGAATTCTCAATATCTCTAAGATACATGCAAAGCAATAGTGCTCGTATAATATCTAGACTTCTCTGAGTCCAAAGGTTTTTCTCAAGAACAAGAGGGTGTGACTTCCATCACCGGGCCTCAAGGCAAGGGTGTATAACAAGACACAGCTTTGTTAAACGTATCCACCGCTCTCTAGATGTCGTGCATGACTGTAATGACCACAGCGCACAATCAATAACACCACTTAAACAACTGCACTCGAAGCAGAAACCAATTCCTATTAAACTCAACACACCAATAAACCTCGCGCATCGTGCACTAAACTAAAACCTTCACAAACATGTGGAGAAGTGTCTACACTGACACAAAACTCCGAAACTTCCACAAGAGCCACAGGGTTTGAACCTATGCACTCGAGCTTCCAACCAATCATAGATTCACAGGATTCAAACCTATGCAATCCAGAGAAACCCCGTCCGACAAGCCAAAGGGTTTGAACCTTTGCCAACCTGTGGAAATAACACAGAAGAGCGAGCACTAATCAAGCCAAAGGGTTTGAACCTTCTGCCACCTGTAATGCCTCGCGTCACACAAATGCCCTCAAGAACTCAAAAGGGTGACCTTCAAGACACCATACTCTTATTCTCTCACAGAGTGCAACTCAAACCAAAACCAGACTCTCTGCACGGTGATGAACCTAGAGACTCCTGCAGGCAGAAAACACAACACCTAAATGGCTAGTATAATTAGTCACAGAATCTGAAGGCAGGTTCTTAGCGAGTCTAGTCAGGCACCTCCGTGCAGTGACTATTGGTCCTAAGTTCATAGCTTATTCAAGGCTACTTGGTGTTATGTCTCGAGCTACTGGCTCTGTATAAGACAAGGTCAGTTCGCGAAGCGGTTATTAAAAACTATCTAGTTCGCGAAGGTGTTATTGCAGCCTAGTATGCGGTGCGGTCTACTGTTGCGCTCGTCTTTGAGTGCGATGTCTGGAAGTGTGAGGATGCCAACAAAGGTGAACAACCGCCTTCTTGGTTTATAGAGTAAAGCAAGGGACGGCGGGGTCGCGACTTAGTTAAGTGCGTTCGTAGTCACTGACTTGTTGGTGTATATGTTCTTAGTGCAAACACTAAGGGTTCTGTAGTCTTTGGTATGGGGGAGTAGTATCCTGAGCATATTCTGCATTTCTGGCTAATACACTTGAGTTTTTATACTAATTTTCTCTAATGGTTCATGTAATCTAAAGGTGTCATTCTTTGTAACACTATTATCGTTGCTATAACGTCTCTTACTGAGCTTTATAACATATAATTGTGTATGCCAGTTTACAATGTATTGTGGCATCCTTAGCTGACTGACGGATACTAGTTGCGCAGTGCTAGCCTGGGTGATTCATGAACTTCATTTCTTATTTAACTTCGCGACCGTATGTTTGTGTTACAAGTCCCATAGCCGGGCACAGCCTGCGCACTTATGCGCAGTCGGTGATCGTATGGGTGGCATCACATGACTAATATTGCATCATGCTGCCTTTGTTTAGGTGATGACATGAATTGAATGACTAGTTTGGTGTCGGTCCCGTGGTAACCGGTATTGCCACGTACTTTGTGCCGTATTGATGATTTATGGTTCATGAACCATTATTGAATATGTGCTTCGCGACCTAAATCACTATTTGGTGGGGATTTGACTTGTAACGGACTTGCAAGGATTGGTTAATTGAACATCCTTGCAAGTAAGAATTTCGTTAAATTGTTTTGTGTGCCCACAATTTCTGAGCGCACAGAGCCACGAGGCTCATCAACAGAGTGCCACGCTATTTTCTTATCTAAGCATGCAACTTAATTCACACAATAGATATCTGATATGGGTTGTATTCTCTCTTGAAGTTCCTAGCTACTCTAAGTGCTAGAGCACGTGGCTGAAAAGCTTTGCACTATTACACCATGGGCTCAAAACTTGTACTCTACATCTACACTACAGTATTTATACAATTCTACATCATACACGTTGATACAACTTAATACAGTACTGTTAGAACCTCGGAACATTATTCCTCGCAACGTGCACACATTGTTATAGCATGCCCGGGGCTGGACACTTGGTTGGAGGCCTATCTCGAGACCAGATTCTGTTTCCTCATGGTTGATACTCCACTCGCACTGCTCTCTATGCATTAGCATGTCACTCGTCATTTCCTCGGAGGATACTTGGAGTGACAACCAATCATATAGGCTGTATCCTATTCTAAAGCTGAGTTTCTAGGTTTCTCTGGTTGGTGGGGGATACCCGTGATAAGCTTAGGCACTGCTCTCTTCAGCTAAACTGGGTTCTCTCGGAGTTATCTATGCTGAGGCATTATTTGGGACACACATGTGCATGCCACACAATCAGGGCCCTGTGCATCATTGATCAATGTGTCACGTAGTTCTCTTAGGATCATGCATGTCTTTTATTACATCTGCGGATCATGTATGCAATCTGTTGGTAGTGCATTCAGTATCGAGTGCTGAGCTCTTGTACTTAGTGTGACCTCAATGAAGTATCATACTAAGTTAGAGCATGCACTCTACCAATAGTCACTTCAGACTTGCATGCGCATGTGTGCGTTGTTATACCACACGCTATGTTGATATTACTGTGCTCTATGTCTATTTTTATATATATGCACGCAACGCATGTGGCAGATCAATCCTTCTCGTATCATGTCTGTCTCTCATCAATTCATTGGAGCGCATATCTGATCTGCCTCTGGTATATTCAATATCAAGTGCTGAGCTCTCAGACTTAGTGTGACCTCAACCAGTATCATTCTAAGTTAGAGCATGCACTCTACTAATTGTCACTCGAGGCCATACTGTGAATGACTCGGTATCATGCTCCACACATATATTACTGCACTCTGTGCGTTTGACACTGCGCTCTATGCATATAGTACTGCGCTCTTTCTGTATTTTGTGTTACTTCAGTAACTAGCCCTTATACCATGTATGTATTCATACATATCGCAAAATTACATGGGTAGACACATTGCGAGTGTGTCAATGGCGCAGCTTGTTCTCAAAGTATCTTGATGTCCATTTCCCCTACATCTCTCTCCATCTCATGTGGGCCAATAGAATTATGTGTTTGCATGGTGCGTTTATGCATTCTGGTGCATTTTGTGCATTGGGGAATTGTGCGTTTCATGTGTTTTTGTAACGATCATGCCACGGACTCCATGGACCACGTCCATCATCCTCTCCACCGGCTCCAAGTCAATCATCGGAATCCGTCGGATTCCAAATCCCGGTTTCTATCTCATATTTCATACCTCTATTTCATTTACTTATTTCACATATTCATTTATCACACCTAGAACCCGTCATGGTAGCGAGTAGGTGTTACATCGGAGTCCATGGAATACTCGACTCCTCTAGATACAGAACATTCCAGATCACGTCACTCTAGCCATACCTACACTATTCCAGACCCCGACCTGTCAGACTCTGTCTTAGTATATAAGCTGTACATTTAGTAGTACATACCTCAGTTCAAATATCAACTTGGTTTAGCCCAATAACTCTCATCCTCACTCTCTTCGGCCTTCAAGCCATAATCCATCGCTACGTCCGCAGACTCCGATAGCCGTGAACTTAACCTTTGATCCTAGAGGTCATAATCCCGCGGACTCCGTCCGTAATCCTTCTTTGGGCTTCGACCCAAGGGTGACGTTGCTAATAGCTTCGCCAAGCCCCATGCACTCCGCGGAATCCATGGCGTGCATTCCTTTCACTTCCTCCTATTGGCACGATCCTAACAGTATATTCGAACTCAAACCCTTGAGTCGAAAATTTTAGAAATGTCTAACACTACCCTCGATCCATCACAAACCCAATCCTCCTCCATGGCTCCGCCCGTAACCCGCCTCTCCATGTGCGACATTCCTGCCTCCGCAGCGAAAGAGGATCACACCCTCTTCGGCGAGGATTCAGCCTCCGCACAACGCTCACGTAGGGAAACCTACACTCACAGTGGCTTCACCGCCCGCCAATCCGATGTCAACACCACTCCAAATCTGTTCTCCACGGATTCCGCTAGTAGCAACGGATGGGGTGGTTATCGAAGCATCATCCCGGAAACCCCGCACACACAGCCTCTCTTCCCAGTCGAGGAAGAAGGTGACAATGGGGATCCCAGTAGCAGCGACGGTGAAGCAGAGTCCCCTAGCAATCGCAATCACAATCCGCGCAACCCACGGTGCCCCGGTCCACCAGCTGGCCCACCAAATCCAGGTGGCCCTGGAGGTCCCGGCGGTCCCGGCGGACCAGGCGGTAACCCTCCCAATCCTCCCAATCCTGATCCTAACGATGAGAACCACCTCATGATGGAATTCATGAACCTCCTCTGTGGCCTTACCTGCCAAGCCAACAACCCGCCTCAGCAGATAGTCCATACCAAAGTCAAGGCACTGGACACCTTCAACGGAGCGGATCTGTGGAAACTCAAAGCGTTCATTGTCTCCCTACAGTTGAACTTCAATGACAGGCCCAACGCATTCGCCGCGGACACCGCCAAAGTCAACTATGCCATCTCCTTCCTCTCCAGTGTCGCCCTCGACTGGTTCGAACTGGATATCCTCCACCCCAATCAAGCCAATCCTCCTGCTTGGGCATATTCCTACGCCACCTTCCTTTCGGAGCTCCATACCAATTTTGGTCCGTTTGATGCCGTCGGAGATGCTGAAGATGAACTCGAAAATCTTTGGATGCGCGACGGAGATAGGATCATGAAGTACATAGTAAGCTTCAATCAACACCCCACCATCATCGGTTACAGCGACAACTCCCTCCATCATGCCTTTTACCGCGGGCTTTGCTCACGGATCAAGGATGACATGGCTCACCACGGAAAACCCAACAACCTCCATGATATGCGTACCCTTGCGCAGGAGCTTGACGCTCGCTACTGGACTAGGAAAGCTGAGATCTCCCGGGAAAACCGTGACCGGCCCTCCACCTCCTCCACCTTCAAACCTAAGGGTTCGGGTTCTAACTCGAGCTCTTCCAACAACTCCGCGGCCCCGAAATCCTACGGTTCCACCGTGGGTTCATCATCCACCTCTTCCGCCTCCGGCTCCACAAGTGCCTCCAAGAAACCCTACGCTGATAAGCTAGGCAAGGACGGTAAGCTCACACCGGAGGAAAAGGAACGCTGCCGCAAGAACGACCTGTGCATGTTCTGTGGTAACAAACACAAGACCGAGGACTGCAACAAGCGCAAATCCGCGGCTTCCGCATGTGGACGTGCAGCTGAGGTCTCCGACCCTACTCCTGCCTCTGTCGATTTGGCTCCTTCGGAGTCGGAAAAATAGAGAGCAACCCTGCTTCCTCCATGCAAGGACAGGGTTGCGTTGACTGTCATTGCATTTCGGAGATCGTAACCCTCAACGCCGCCACTCTTTCCAACCATTCACTTACCATATCCTTATCCAGTGAAATCGGCTCTGGATCGGAGTCCGATGGATCTCCTATATCCACAATCCTACGTTTTCTTGCTCTAGTCGATTCTGGTTCCAGCCATTGCTTCATTGACTTGAAGTACGTTAACGATCACAATATCCCTACCAACTCCATTCCTCCTGTTCAACTTCGGCTTCTCGACGGCTCCGCCGGATCTCACATCTCACAATCTGTTACTCTCTCTGTACGATTCCCATTGGGAGATATCATTCCCATCGACTTCTACGTCACACGTCTTGATTCATCTTGTAACCTCGTTCTGGGATACAACTGGCTCTCCCGCTACAATCCGTTGATTGACTGGGCAAAGCACAGTATCACTTTCTGTTCAAAGCTATTTGGTGCATCTGTTCCAGATGTTTCCGCGGCCTCCGACGCAACAGCGCAAGCTCGCAAGGACCCTTCAGGTCCTATCCCATCCAAACCACCTCCGAGATCCTGACGGACTCCGCCAGCGTATGAGCCTATCTACTCATACCCGTCCATCCCATCATTTTCTGCTTCAGTTGCCCCTAAAATATCTATCATTTCCGCGGCTGCTTTCATACAAGCTTGCACAGAGGAGGGTGCACAACAGTTCACACTCCAACCTTCTATGCCAAGTGTTAGTGGCCAGGCTGCTTCCGCGGCTCTGCCGGATTTATCTGATGTTCCACTGGAGTATCATGACTTTGCCGATGTGTTCAGTGACTCTCTCTCAGAGAAACTCCCCGAGCATCGTCCTTACGACCTCAAGATCAACCTTGAGGAAGGCTCCTCACCTCCGCTCGGACCCATCTATTCCCTCTCCGAATCCGAACTCAAAGCCTTACACGAGTTTATTGACGATAACATCCGTAATGGTTTCATCTCTCCCACACGCTCTCCCCACGGAGCTCTGGTACTCTTCGTCAAGAAGAAAACTGGTGAACTCAGACTCTGTGTCGACTTCCACGGCCTTAACAAAATCACTAAAAAGGACCGCTATCCACTTCCCCTCATATCCGATCTTCTTGATTCTGCTCGCTCCGTGCGCATATATACCAAACTCAACCTCCGCCATGCCTACCATCTGGTCCGTATTGCCGATGGAGATGAATGGAAAACTGCATTCCGTACCCGCTATGGGTCTTTTGAATGGCACATCATGCCATTTGGTCTTACCAATGCTCCAGCGGCTTTTCAACGTTTCGTCAATGACATTTTTGCAGACATGCTCGATGTCTCTGTTGTTGTGTACCTCAATGATATCCTCATCTACTCCGACGATCCCATGGAACACGGAAAGAATGTACATGAAGTCCTATGCAGACTTCGAGCCAATGGGCTCTACTGCAAAGGGTCTAAATGCGAGTTCAATCGGGATTCCGTGGAATATCTAGGCTACATCCTCTCTCCTGAAGGCTTACGAATGGCTGAAGACAAAGTCAAAGCTATTGTTGACTGGCCGATCCCGCGGAAGGTCAAAGATATCCAATCATTTCTTGGTTTTGCTAATTTCTACCGCCATTTCATCCACGAATACAGTGAGATCGTTCTACCTCTAACATGTCTTACACGCAAAGGTATTCCGTGGAAATTCGACGACAAATGCTTAGCAGCATTCAACGAGTTGAAACAGGCTTTCACTCACACTCCTATCCTTACCCATTGGATTCCTGACTGTCAACTTGTCGTGGAAACCAATGCCTCCAACTACACTATTGCCACTATCCTCTCCATCTACCTTGATGATGGGGAAATTCACCCTATATCCTTCTTGTCCCACAGTCTCCACAGAGCCGAGCTCAACTATGATACCCATGATAAAGAGCTTCTCGCCATCTTTGAAGCCTTTAAATACTGGCGTCATTACCTCGAAGGCTCCGCGGAATCCATCGACATCGTTACTGATCACAAGAACCTTGAGTACTTCTCTACTACCAAGGTCCTTACATGCCGACAAGTCCGCTGGTCCGAATTCCTTTCCCAATTCAACCTTGTTATCCGATTCCGTCCAGGAAAATTAGGTGGGAAACCGGACGCACTCACTAGACGATGGGACGTCTACCCTAAAGAGGGGGATAGTCAATACGCTCAAGTCAACCCTCACAATTTCCGTCCTGTATTTACTCAAGAACAACTTTCCACTTCTCTCCGCGCTACTTTTCTTGAAGGTCCCGTACTCCATGCTAGTGCAATCATGGATGTAGACCAATTGCATTCTGATATCAAGCTCGCACAACCCGTAGATTCCACGGCGACTGAAGGCTTCCACCTTGCTTCTTCCCCTTCCAATCCTTCCCGGTGGTCTGTAGACGAGTCAGGAATACTCCGCCTTGACAACCGTATCTACATCCCAGACTCCGCAGACCTCCGTCTTCATGTCCTTCAAAACAATCATGACCACATCTTCGCAGGTCATTTCGTTCAAAACAGGACTCTCGAATTAGTCCGACGGAATTACACCTGGCCACAGATGCGTGAATTCGTTCGCCACTACGTCAAATCCTGTACTACCTGTGGTCGTAACAAAACACCTAGACACCACCCATTTGGCTTACTCAAACCCTTGCCTGTACCAGAATGGCCGTGGGATTCCATCTCCATGGACTTCATTGAACAGCTCCCAGAATCCAATGAATTCACCGCCATCCTCGTCGTTATCGACCGGGCAAGTAAACAAGCCATTTTCATTCCCACTCATGACACTGTCAATTCCTCGGAGCTAGCTCAGCTCTTTGTCACCCACGTCTTCTCCAAGCATGGCGTTCCCAACCACATCACTTCCGACTGCAGCTCCGAATTTGTCTCCCAATTCACTCGCGCCCTAGCCAAATCCCTTGATATGGAGCTTCACTTCACTTCCGGATATCACCCGGAAGCCGACGGACAAACTGAACATGCTAACCAAACCCTTGAACAATACATCTGTATCTATTGTTCATACCAACAAGACAATTGGGATACCTTACTACCCATTGCCGAATTCGCGTACAACAATGCTCCGAACGCTTCCACCAGAATCTCCCCATTCTTCGCTAATAAGGGTTACCATCCTAACATCACGGTGTACCCTGAACGTGACATTGCCTCCGCCCGGGCCCGCGATTTCATAGTCAACCTCGATGATCTTCACCAATTCCTTAGAGACGAAATCACTCACGCTCAGTCTCGTTACAAATTCCAAGCGGACAAACGATGGTCCCCAGCCCCAGATTTCCAAGTAGGTGACAAGGTTCTCCTTAATTCCAAACACATCAGGACTACTTGCCCTACTGTGAAATTCTCCGAGAAATTCCTCGGACCGTTCGATATCATCGCTCAGCCTGGATCCCACTCCTTCACGCTCAAACTTCCTGCGGATCTCCATTCCATTCACCCTGTATTCCATGTCTCACAGTTGGAACCCGTGGAAATCAATACCATTCCTAATCACACCCAACCACCTCCACCTCCTGTGGAAGTCGACAGAGAAGAGCAATTCGAGATCGCACAGATTCTTGATTCCAAGCTCGACCGTCGGTTCCGCTGTCCACTCCTCTACCGTGTCCAATGGTTGGGCTATGAAGGTACTGATGAAGAATTTGCCTGGATCCCCACTACAGAGTTCTCCGTGGAAGATTACATTGAAGACTTCCATCGTCGTTACCCAGACAAACCAGGACCATTATCCAAGGTCACCATTCGCAAGGTCTCAGTCAAGACCTCACCTATTTCTTCTTGATCAGCCATTCCATCGGTTCCCGTCAGAATCCGTCTCCCCAATTTCAAATTCGATTCTGGAAAACTATTGCAAATGCATTTCCTAATCAGGAACAGACTCCGTCGGACGCGCTTCTTGACTTCACACTTATTCACACCAAATTCAAAAAACATCAACAAAATTCATCTACATTTGTATGCCCCTCCAGGCGCAATCGACTATCCAGCTACTATCTACACATATCCATATAAAATATATACAAAGAGCTAGGCGCTAAGCGTCCGTGGAACCGCCGGCTTCTCCAACTTCTACCTCCTTTCCCTTTCCTTTAACCTCCCTCATCCACTCCGCCATTCCAGGTACTCCTTCCGCCAAGGACTCCGGCGCCATTTCAGGCCTTGCCACCTCATTCGGATCCAACTCCCCGTTGGACTCCTCCACCAAGAAATCATCGCCCCCCTTCAGGTACTCCTTCCACAGTACCCACTCAATATGCAGCCCTCCGAGGCAGTAGAACTGTGCGCGAGTCTCACAAAACCTCTTGCTGGCTGCGATCAGCTTCTCCAGCACCCCCTCTCTGCGGCTTCCGCGCCAGTAGTCGATATTGGCAAGTTCAAACGGGTCCTGCCCATTGAACTCCATGGAGGCCAGGTGAGCGTGGAACACCTGGGCGACATCTTGATCGATCCGCAGTCGCATGGCCTGACGGAGAGCCTCCGGAGTTGTGCCCTTCAAATCCTGCAGCTCCTTCAGCGAGGCCTCCCACTCCTCTGCGGACGCCACCAGAACGAAATCCCTCGGATACTCTCCAACACTCCCCTCCTCAAAATCGTCGACAAGATCATCCACACGACCTCCGATGGACTCCAATTTCCTCTCCAGTTTCTCCATCCTCTCCTCCATGTCATCAAACCGGGCATGCAAGCTATGCAACAAGCCCACTACCTCCTCCATCGCCGTCGGCGCCGCCTCATCCGCCCACATACATTTGGCCTTGCAGATTCGGCACCGCTCGCAGGACCTCATGGTCGCAGACATAACGCAACGGGCCCCGTCAGCCCTGCAGCACCCACACTTATCTACAAAACATCACATCAGCACAATAAAATATTCACGAAGTCCACGTACCTTTTCCGTGGAATTCTCCACGTTCCACTGATCTCCCCTTAACTTTCTTGTTTGGCCGCTCCTCCGACGGCCCCGCACTCTGTTCATCACTCTCCTCCACCACCGGCTTTGAGACACATTTTCGTTTCTTCAAAGGGCCCGCGGCCCCAACCGACGTCGCCTTCGACTTGCCCTTCTCCTTTTGTTTTTTGCGCAGTTCTTCGCGCGCCCACTCCTTCTTCGCCTCCGCATCCTCTGCGGACTCCTCGTCATCCCCTTCCCCAGCCTGCGCAGCAGCAGCAGCTGCGGCCTCTGCAGCCTCCCTCGCCAACGTGGTCTGCTCCCGCAGCAGACGCCGTGTTCGCGCAGCCTCGGACTCTGCCTCAGCCAACCTTTTCTTCTCGGCCTCCGCGGCCGCCTCTTCCTTCCTCTTCTTCTCTGCAGCCACCCTGCACTCATCCGCCTCCCTTGCCAATCGTTCCTCTTCAGCCCTTTTCTCCGCGGCCTCCTTCTCCTTCCTCAACTTCAATTCCTGAAGTTTTTTCACCCGCTCATGGGCCTTCTTTTGCGCGGCCTCCGCCGCCGCCGCCGTCTTGTCAGCCTTCACCTTGTCGGCCAACCAGAGCTCATGTGCCTCCATGGCACTCCAATGAGCCTCTTCCTTCTCATCCCTACCAGTGTAGAACGCCGATAGTTCATCGACCTCCAGGTTGTCGGGGGTAGCGGGCGCCTTGTACAGCTCCGGCGTCTTCGACAATCAGGTTGCGTCGGACATTAATTTCTGCGGCGAGGAAGAAGAAAGCAAGTTTTCCTACCACCGAGATGGTGGTGGTAACAAGTCAAGAGGTAAAAATCACGTGATACCTCACTCACAAATTCCATGCGGTACCCCCGGCCATCGGGATCTGCGCTCTTGAGGGCAAGAACGCTAAAGGGGGGATACTGTAACGATCATGCCGTGGACTCCATGGACCACGTCCATCATCCTCTCCACCGGCTCCAAGTCAATCATTGGAATCCATCGGATTCCGAATCCCGGTTTCTATCTCATATTTCATACCTCTATTTCATTTACTTATTTCACATATTCATTTATCACACCTAGAACCCATCATGGTAGCGAGTAGGTGTTATATCGGAGTCCACGGAATACTCGACTCCTCTAGATACAGAACATTCCAGATCACGTCACTCTAGCCATACCTACACTATTCCAGACCCCGACCCGTCGGACTCCGTCTTAGTATATAAGCTGTACATTTAGTAGTACATACCTCAGTTCAAATATCAACTTGGTTTAGCCCAATAACTCTCATCCTCACTCTCTTCGGCCTTCAAGCCATAATCCATCGCTACGTCCGCGGACTCCGATAGCCGTGAACTTAACCTTTGATCCTAGAGGTCATAATCCCGCGGACTCCGTCCGTAATCCTTCTTTGGGCTTCGACCCAAGGGTGACATTGCTAATAGCTTCGCCAAGCCCCATGCACTCCGCAGAATCCACGGCATGCATTCCTTTCACTTCCTCCTATTGGCACGATCCTAACAGTTTTCAGTTTGACTAGTAGTGAAATTAAACTGCTGTAGAGGCATTTTGAGCCAACAAAAATCATATATATATCATAACTCACATTATAATGAGATTGGTCCTTGTAGCATTCATTTGTACCTCAGAAGATGCCCTGGATGTTGTTCTGCAAGGATAAGTCAGTACGTATCTTGAACGCATCTCACATATCAAGTCAATATATAAAACACATCTCGCAAATCTTCACGCATGCATTGTTCAACACAATGCATGCGTTGGGACAAAAAATGCATGCATTCAAGACAAAACACATCGACACAGGTGACTGTGACCAATTTGTGACATGTGCGTTCAGTGCATGAGCATGTATTCAACTGTAGTTCAACCACACAATTGTGTCTCCTATTACTTCTGGCTTATAGAAGATCATTTTCTACTACTTGTTACCACTAGAATGGCTCAGAAAAACTGTCTATTTGAAAGGGAACATATTCTATATTTGACATCAGTACTCTAAGTTTTTTTATTTTGGGCTCACTTGGCTGGGTGTCCAATCACTTTTGCACTACCATCCTGAAGCAAATGCTCTGCAGTTTCAGGCTCCAAAATTTCCTTATGCTTCCTGGATATCATACAAGGCTTCGGTACTGGTCCATGTGCTCACTTCTTCACATTGTCTTCTTCTCTTGCTCAGAACCACTCCTGCCATTCATCTTCATCAAAGTCTGGTCCAGGCTGTTTGGTGTCAACAGATGTAAGGACTACATATAATTGTAAAGTGGTGAGAAGCTCACCTCTAGTTCGGATTCTGTGCCTTCTCTCACACCTTTACCATTCTCTCCTCCAAATTTCCAAGGACACCAGTTATCCTGATGCATTCCAACATCAAGGCCCCATTGGAAATTTCCTGCAATGCCAGCATCCTCTGATCTATCAAACATTCTGTCCTCCAATATACACAAGGCTTCCATATCGACATCCACAGAAGCTATTTTTGGATATCCATCAGTTAGTGAGTCCAGTATAATTTACCAGGCATTCCCAGGCACTTTGAAGAACAAAGATTTCGACATTCTTGTCTCCATTGTTGGCTACTGGACACTCCTCATGGCTCAGGAATGTATCATGATGTCAGTAGGCAACCAGGAGAGTATGTGCATGAGCAACTGGAAGAGAAGCTAAGCCGTTCCTTCTGTGATCTCTAAGGTTGGTAACATGTTGATGGATATAGTTATAAATTCTAGCTTGATCATCAAGTGATAGAGTCCCATTCCAATGAATCACAGGAGGCTTTTTCTTCTGAATATCAAGCCAAGCCTTCGCAGGAATGCTGCTAGAGTCCACAGTCTCAGGAGAGAACATAAGAGTATGAAGAACATGTCGATATGGGGAAAGAGTTTTATCAATTTCCAAGTTGAAAGGTAGAGATTCAGGATTTAAGAGGAACTCTTCAGGATCCTCATTCTCATGGACTTCGTCAGCATGCAGAAATTTTCTGAGCTATAAATTTGATTAATCTATGGTTCATTCAACTTTGCAAGTAAGAATTAATACCTTGATTAAGTGTCACTCAGTACGGTTGTGCCAGAGTGCATCAATAAGATCAGAATCATTAATAGTCGCATATTTGCCTGGGCTGTGTGCCGAGTCTGGTGCAGGAATATTTCCTCTCCATAATTTCACAGTCCAACATTTCCGTCAAATATTATGGATTATGAGGCGGCAAGGATAATAGAACTTTCCAATTTTTGCGAGGGCCATTTTGCCTGGGCTGTTGTTAACAGTATTAGTCTTCTTATCATTATGAATACCTGTAAAATACATATAAAAGGTGCTGCCATGCAGTGGCAGTTGTCTCTGGGGTTTCCTTGCTGTTTAACGAAGGAAATGACTCAGTATCTATAGCATAGCTGGATTTATTTAGACATACATTCGCCTCGACCGCCATGTTGTAGTTTGATTCCTGTCAGCTATCACATCTTTCGACCATGCCAGATCTCTAGGCTCGCACATATGACATTGAAAGATCTTAGGGAGATCATGCTGTGTGTGACAATATGTTTGGCAGGCCAGATGTGAATAGTTGTGACATTCTTCACATTTGATTGTGTCTTCCTTGACTTCAGTGCAATGTCCATTGGAATCCATACCACAGTGGCAGAGAATATGAAGAGGTGATGATGGTGGTGGAGAACTGGAAACTGGAGGCATTGAATTCCTGGCTGTAGATAGATAATACTTGTTTCTATCTTCTGGTGCATCATTCTTGTTCAAAAAGAGCTCCTCCTCTTCTGAGTCATTATTTGGACTGCTAGCAACATTGTTACCATCATCACCCTGCATAGCAATCGGAGGAAGACTTGGTTGTTGTGTACTCTGTTGGCTAAGCTTCGACAACTCTGTAACTCAACAAAACTCCCAGCTGCAACATTCAGATGCATACTTCATAGTCCAATGGCATTCAGCATCAGGGACAGCCTGGAATTCTGTTGCAACATAATTTGGTGGGTTGACAAGATCAACAAGCAACTTCTTCTTGAATAGTTCTTGCTGCTGAGCTTCAAAGTACTGCTGTGCAGACAGGCCTCCACATAAACAATATATAGCAGCATAGGTGCAGTAACCTTTTGGAACAGGTGGAGTCCTTCCAGCAATCAAGACATCCATCGATGATCCACTCTGGAGCTGGCTGTACCCATAGTGATTCATTCCATCATATTCAAAGATGGCTAATTTCCCACTGCTTGTTGGAACAGCAGACCGTGTGATGAAATGATCGCTATTCTTGAAGATTTGGGCAACAAGAATGTATTCAAGGCCCTTATCCTTCACATCATTAAGTGTCAATGGAGTGAGTGTATGTGGAAAGTCCCAGATATGGTCAGTGTTGGATAATGCTTCACTGAGATGCATTTGACCATGAATGCTTGATGGTTCTATTGTTAGAACAACAGGAATCGAGGTAATGAATGTGATATCGAAGGCACATCTCTTGCTGCAATATACATTGTGCCAGCAGTCAGATCTTGTCTGTGATCCAGTTGTAGCCAATTTTATGTGTGTAAGTTTGTTGAACCAAGTCTTGATGCTTCCTTCACAGATTTCGAACTCGTTAATCGATGGGCCATCATACACTGATGTTTTTGAGTGAGGTTTATTGATCAGAACATGATCCAGAGAGCCAGAACCAGAAGACGAGCCAGTACAGAATCGTACAATAGTAGTAAACACTGAAAAGAACTTCTGGCAGTTCTGAAGCATTGGTAAGCTACTTCCCAGAGCTACCACATCTGTATAGTCAATAATTAGAGTAATAACAATCTGTAGTGGTTCAAGTCACTCACCAACAAGTCTTGAAAAGAATCCTCACTTCCAGTAACTAGCTTGATGTGGTAGAGGAACGAACAAAAGCCATCGTGAATATTTTGGAGCTCTTGAGATGGTGCAGAGGATCCAGGAAAATCAGAAAGAGGCCAGTCATGACACCCTTTCTGCATAATATAGAGGTAATAGATTGGGCTCAGAGTTGACCTCTGACTCTCTCCAGCAAACAACGACTCAAACATCAGCCAATCACCATAGTTCAGTGTGGTATACAGAGCCTCCAGAGATGCATCCAACCAGCAGGAGTTATGACTCCAAGGAAAGCTTGGAAGCTCTTTTGTCTGGCTGATGTTGATAACAGAACGAGTCAAGTCACGGTCATAATCCTTTGAAGGCAATATATTATCGAAGAATTGTTTCACAGCCTTTGCATGGGTATCTGCATCAATCTGCGATGTTTTAACAATCACCTGAAGGCTATCCGATGGTTGAGACTCTGAATGAATCGAATTATACTCTCCAGACTCCTCAGAGTCGTAGACAAGGAGACTTGGGTTGTTTCTGCGCAATCGCCTCTGTGGTGGAGGGGATCCTTCATTGTCTTCACTTTCAACAGGTTTTGTCTTCTGTTTCTTCGAGTGTTTTGTCCACTACTGAGGAGGGAGGAAATCCACATTCCTATCTGGTGCTCAACCTTCTCACTGTGTGATTCCATGCTTCGAAGCATGTTTCGGGTCACAAAACTTCTTGGTATGTCCATATTGTGATTGCTGATCTTTCCTGTATTGTAGTGGTGATATTCCATGATGAATGGGTGCACCATCTATATCACAAGTATACAATAAAATTGCTGTATGATAGGAAAGCTAACAGGGACTCACAAAGTGCCTGATCATAGAGAGAATGATGGTACTTTTTGACTTGAAGCAGACTATCCAGACCTGGCATAATATCATGCTTTTTTCCAACAAGCTGATAAATCTTGAAATGCATTGCTTCTTCTACATTTGTACTATCTGGAAGTGTATCCCACACGATGGAATTCATATGCCATTGCAAGGGGAAAATCATCGAAGCATGATCAGGATGTAACCACCAGTTTAGCCACAGCAAAGTTTTTGGAAATCTGCTTCGAATTTCCACAATGGTGTTCTTGAATACTTCATTGTCTTCACTACAATAAAGGAGACCATCTGCCTGGTCAGGTGGTATAACACCACCAAGTCACCTGACATGAGTTGCAGCATTGTGAAAATGTTGTTGGCAGCCCTTGAGGAGTGTCTTTGCTGCTGTGGCAAGATCATCAGGTGAGTGAATGTCATTCCGTTGCAGCCAGAAGTCAACAAAGGCTTTCTCAAACCCAATTCACTGTGGTTCACTAAAATCAACAACCTATGAGGAGAGATATGAGTATATATATCAAGCATCCACATGTAAATTCGACATACACCTGAAAACATCTTGTCATGGATCTCCATCTTCCTCATAGTAGCAACCTTGGCAATTGACTCTAAAACTCCCTTGAAATGATAGCGGTAATGTTCTGCTGATGTACCATTACAGACTGTGAAAAGACCAGGAACCCAGAACTCCAAGACATCACTGAACACCGAGGTCACAATGAGGAGGTACTGCCCAATTGCCCAGTATCCATGCGCCGCATCTGACAAGAGACCATTGAGAGGATCCTTGTGGTGATTGTGGATGTCCAAAACAAGCATATCTCTCATCCATGTTGTCTGAATAGAAATAATTGTTATATCACTGCCATTCTGATACGTTCGAACAATGCCAGGATGGTTACGCTGCCAGTTAGAGAACTGAGTGAGGTACCAGGCACCACTTTCAGCCATCATCCTGGCCTTGACTTGACGATGTTCATATTTGACCTGGTCTGGATGTCGAGTAGCTTGAGAAATATCTGCGGCACCACGGCCGTATCCATTCAACCGTGAAGGTCCCAACATGAGTGCTGCAGGCCCTAGCTTTGGATGTGACTCTACAAGCTCGGAGAATTCAGCCTCCTCCATCCATGACATGTGTAAGACATAGCTGAAGCGTGGATGGTTGTGAGGCTCTCCATTTATGTATCGATATCCACTTTTCCACTGTATAAGGTACGACCTTGACCCACAGTTGAAGTACATCAGCTAGAAACCACAGATACATGGTCCCTTGAGCTGCTGTTTACGTCCATAAGCTGTGACTCGGGGACAATAACCAGCGGAACAGTCAAGATTGTCACATCGGAGGATTCCCAGGCATCGTTTGTTGCTGATTTTGCCACCATTCACAGTAGGGGAGTCTTTAGAGCCATGAATATCACTGCCATTGTTCTTTGTAGACCAATGGACCATCAACTCCTTGGTCTCACAAAAGTCTTCCACAGATACATCGAGTGTGAATCTACCTGAAGGCCAGCCATTCCAGCCACCCTTAATGTTTTTCAGAGATGTAAAAACAACCTCATTGTCGATTCCTCATCTAGCATCTTGTTGTGGGAATTCTCGACAGGATGATACACAGTTAATGGTGCTGGATCAGAGAGATTGGGCTGCTTCCAACAAGTGAAATTGTGGTCTTCATTCATCGTTGAAGGTTTTGGATCGGGCTTTAGCTTTCTTGTTGCTGTGGGTTTCGTAGTGTATGGTCGAGAATCAGAGCCAGCATTGGCTTGGGACAGCCCAGATGGGACATTCATACGATTGGTTGGACAAGGTGCTGTACTATGCTGCTTGGCAATCAGGACATATGATACATTCTCGAGACAGCAAGGAACAATAGATGCCACAGGATCAGGAGTTGCTTGTAGAATAGGTAATGATGATGTATTAATTCATCTCGGATCAACAAGTGCCTTAATGCGACCTGAAAAAGAGAATAAGTTCTCGAGCATTCACAAATCATGTCCCTAACGCACCATCAGAATCAAACACTGGTATAAACCCATCAATATTCACGAGAGGCGTCGGCTCCATACATTCTGATCGCTGTTTATTGTCACTTCCGTTGGGTTTAGTTTGGTCAGGATGAGGTTGTGTGGTGAGTTGAGTATCAGGTTCAAGTAGCCACCTTGCAAAGGTGCATACAAGGTTCTTCTATAAAAAAGAGTTTTGGGCAGCAACATAAGAAGGATGGGATGACTGACCAGCATCTACGCAAGAGAAATGGCGTCTCTGGGGAAGGGAAAATGTGCAACTCTACAAGGAGAGAAAATTGGTGTTGACATATGAAGCAGAGCTGCCTTTATTTTTTGACTTCTCATAGATATAGGTACGAAGTAATTTCAATTAAAAACTGAATTTCCACGAAGTAATTAAGACCTAGTAAGAAACAATAAGAACAGGTGCGAAAAACAATGTTAGCAACAACATACAAAGGTAACGTATGTTCCCCATTGGGAAGCTTCATTGTCGTAGGGCACAGGTAGTTATATAGGCTGTGGCGACGCCTAGCAACAGGAATTACAAGAACAAGAAAAAAAATACAAGAAAATGCACCTCTGTCACGCACGCAAACACATCAAACGCAGCCACGCGTTTTTTTCCCACGCATGCCAAATAACGCACATGCACTCAAATTAACGCACACGCATGATGACTTAACGCAAACGCACCAAATGCACGAATGCAAACGCAAAATTCGCCGTGCCCGTCTCGTCTGCCAAGTCTTTTGGGTCTCCAAGTCCATGGAAGATGCATTCTTTGTCCTGTCTTCCCTTCTTGGACCCCATGGATGCATTTGAAGGTGCTGGTGATGCGCTTCGAGTCGCTGCCGCTCTTGGTCGCCCTTCGTGGTCCCAGGTCACGAATTTTTTGTTTGCGTGGCCTCGGTTTGCTCTTGGTGTCTCGTTCGGGTGCACATAACGTTGGACTCTGTTTCTTGTGGGTGTAGATGGTGTACTCATACGTGTTCCATCGTCTGATATTTACCCGTGGGAAAATACACTCTGATGGCAGTTTCCAATCAAGAGGCAGCGTCGTTTTGTGGAGCAGACTAGAATAGGCTCCCATACATAAGCGAGCGCTCCACATCATATACACAGCTAAATTAAGACCCGGCAAGTGTTACCACCATGCCCGAGCGCCTACCCTCCAATGACTATCCTCTAGGCTCTAATGAACATGCCGCGTATCAATCTTGTCTGGTCCTCGAAGCTCTTGGTAGTAGCTGTGTGGTCGTAAGTAACTTGGAGAGAGGCTTATGAAGCGGCCATGTTAAAATTCATTCCACAAGTTGTAGCACGAGTCCTGGGCTATGCACTTCGTCACTCTCCTTCAGTGGAAGGCAAAGCTCACCTGGTACAGGAAATTCTCGATTGCAATAATAATGGAGAGTTCCTTGCCGGTTGTCTTATCTATGCATCATGGGCATGATGAGAGTTTGTATGTCTTCACCTTCGTCCCACGGCGCGCAAGAATGACCATTGCAACTAGTCAAAAATCCGAAGGCTTCAGTACCGACGTCTTTGTCAAGTCATAGCTCCCGAGCATCATTTTAAGTAACGACAGGTAACACCGCTGCTGCTGTGGCGCAGCCGACTATCAGTTCAAGCAAAGCTAAAGATCTGGTAAGCGCTATTTTTAGGCAGTTCTTCTCAACTAAAGTTCCTTAGGCTTTGGCGCGAGACAACTATCGGTGTACTGTGTCCGAGATTGTGGACCTTGTTAGTTTTGAGAAAGATTCGATGTGATTCGATGACGCACCAGAAGTCGCAGCATCTACATCTCTGGGTCACATATTCGGCCAATCGATGATGGACCATACAGCTGGAGTGACGAGGGCCGCTCGCGCCAAAGTTCGTCTGTCTCCTTACGAATGTAGCATCATCCAATCTCAAATTCTCCTGCCACCAGCTGGAATGGGCCGCTACCGCCGCTGCCGTTATCGAACGGTTTGCTGGTATTCCCATCCTCGAAGAGCTCAATCAAAATGATATTCACCGACCGGAGAATACATTCACGATAGCAGACGGCCTGCATGCTGCATTCGATAGGCTCTCCTTTTCTCTCTGTCCAATTGATGAAAGCGAAGTGTCATTCATCCTTTTCCTTCTGAACGTGAAACCTATATAGGATGATAACAATACATATGAAATTCACACCCATCCTCCAAACCGAAACGCTAGGTATAATCTTCTGGACCGAGTGACGCACACGGATGCAACCAACGAAAAAACCCTCTTCCTGACCATCGTTACTTCCAACTGCACCACGCTTGTGTGACCATTGCTCATCTCTCAGGGGCAGGGGAGGTCGTGGAGCAGCTGTTCCGAGATATGGAAGACGTAAAGGTCTTAGCAGAGGATGGGGGATCCAATCACCTTTTGTCTTTGGTGCTTTCCTCACGTTTGCAGGCACTGAGCGTTTACTGATTGGAATTGAAACTGCTTTGTTCTGACTCAAATATGCATTCGAGATCGTCGTCTTCGTGTCTGTTCGTAGCCATTTAATAAACGATCCCTCGTTCACTTTTTCGGCGCTGTCCTCCCGGTTCTCTGCATAGCATTGTTGTACTATCAGCCAATAACAGCAACAATATTTGCTTTATTCTCGCAAAGTGACCGGGTATCCACACAGTTTATCATAACTTTTTCTTTCTTGGCACACTTCTATTTCAGCTGCATGCCGAGCGCTGGAATCATAGACTTCCAGCAGCCTCCAGTCTTTCTTCAGGCCAATATTTCTCCCAGTTCAACCTAAGATGCGAGAAAAACCATAATGAGCAAACGAGATTTATACTGGGATCCTTACAACAACATTTCCGCCTACTGACGATCACAGCGATGTTCTTACGAAGACGCTGCTCTGCGGTTGAGCGTTTTCTATAACGTCCTTGGAGAGGTACATCCTTATCTCGTTGTCATCCACGCGGCGGTGCTAATTTCTCAAATCTCAAGTCATTCATTACTATCGCATTCAAAGCGGTAAGGGCTGCAGATGCTACAGCAAATTGGCATAAATTGTTTTGTTAGATTTCTCGCTGACCGCAAGCGGTACTCAACGATTACCATCTTGACTCGAAACACACCAAGGTGCAGGGTCAGTCGCTACCACTTTTCCTCTTGTTAATTTCTTCGATCTCGTTCTTATGCAGCCTCCGTGACAAGGACTTTAGGAAATATATTTGAGGTGATCCCGGAATGCAGTCCAGGTCGTGGGACAACGATACGTCGCATTGGGACGAAATCCTCAGTTACGGTGGTGCAAACCTCGGATAAAAGGCTTGAGGTATTAGTGATGCACAATTCAGCCCACGGGAAGTCGAAACGTTGCCTTGGGCCAAAAATCCGGAATCGTGACGACCTGGACTTTATTCAAAAGTCTGTTGATGTATAGTCCCCGCTCGCGGGACAACAACGCTTCGTTTTGGCACAACATTCTGCCATAAACATCAGTCTCGCCTCCTCGTACTGACCTGTAAGCATATCTAGATAGCAGGAAACTTCATGTACTCACTGGATGGCGGCACTCTGCATAAAATCAGAGTCTACAAAGTGCAAGCCTACACAGAACTTACTGTGAGCCTTTTGTCCCTGATCCAGACTTCTGCTATCCACAGCGAGTGGGTTGAAAACCCAATAGTTGTGTCGCCTCGGGGCACCGATTTGGTGAAAATATGTATCTGGAAAATGTCATCGAGAAGGTACAAATGGAGAAGAACACTAGTCAAGGCCAGCTTCTATCGTTCTCTATAAGTGCTTCCATAAACGAAACAAGCCTGATATAATCTGCGGCACAAAAACCACCATCAGTGATCGAAGTGAACCCTTACCTCGGGGTCAGCATCGATATTACTGATGTCCATTCTTGCTCGTGACGAACCCTCCAAAGTCAGTGTCGTGGTGCATTCGTATGGTTTGACAGGTTGCGCTGACCTAGGAAGCGTCAGGAAGGGCTTCGCGTAATTCCTCGGTTTCGACTCGAACGATACACATGGCCCTGATATCGCCTGCGGCCGAGCCCTTGGTACCAGACGAGCCGGAATGGTTGAGTTGGTTCATGAGGTCGTTTCTGTTCCTTGACAACGGCGAGATCGAAGAGAGCAAATAGATTGCGCTTGCTAGGTGTGAGTGGTGCTCCTAATGCGATGGCTCGCTTGGCACAGACGTCCTGTGGTCGTCGCCGAGGAAGAAGGTCAACGTCGTCGCCGTCGACGTTTGGAGGAAGTCATCTGTAGCAATGTTGATTACTATTGAAGTTTTGATATGAATTAAACAGCAATGATGCGCTAGAAGGGAGGTGGAACGTACCAAAACGAAAGCCTGAAAGGTCGGTGGCGAGATGAACAAGACCAATTTTTGATGGTTGTAACAGCCGATGCATCTTCAGCAAGGATATGTGGATGTAAGGTGACCTTCCTTCGCTTCCTACTAAGAAGTGTGTAAGTTCAATTCATTAGCGAGAATGAAAGAAGGTAATCTCATCATGCCCCAAAAATAGAGCATAGGGAGCATACATATACAAAAAATTAGGAAGAATAGGATATTCGTGGGAATGAAATGTCGAAACGTTGAACGTTGAAACTTCGAGCTTTGATGGGAGCAGACATCAAGAGATTAGTATTGGTGTGTTGGTAGGAATGCTTGAAAATATCTGCCAATGGATTTTTCTGTCCATCAAGCGAGGCACACCTTACTTGAGCTGTGAAGGTCATATGGTCGGAAGGAACGTGTATGTGCTCGAGACACGTTGGATTCTCAATGGAAAGGTATTGGAAAATGCATATCTTATTCCGAGCACAAATTTACAGACATGGTAGCTTTCTATCTGCGAGTCACTAGTCAGATGATTGGTCCCACGAGAAGAGCAGGAGACGTATCAACGATCTATTTTCCTGTGTATTGAGAGTCTTGAATCACTCTAGTCTCTAACGACGCTTCGGGGTGGTGCGTTGCTAAGAGGAGCAATGAGATGGTGAACGAGAGACAGAAGGAGAACATACGTCGATGCAGCATCATGCTAGGACAAGAGTTAGTATCACATTTAGGCAGGAAGAAGAGGCGCTATCACAGCGACATCTTAGTAACGGAGTGTTGAGGATGACAATGGCGGCGATGGCAGATTGTAATAACGGAGGTCATGACAATGGTCGACAATGTAATAACTGTTACTGGAGAGGGCACTGAAGTCGTTGCGGCCCCCTGCACTGACACCGCGCAAAAATCGGCCGCCATCATGGTGAGTGGAACGGAAAATGGATACAGGCGACAAGCCTACTAAGCAGGTGGGGACCATAGGAACAGTCTTAGCCATGCTTTACCGTGGTCCTGCAGCAGTATGTACCGCAGCCGTGGTACTGGAGTGCAGCAGAAAAGTCGCTATTGTTTTCAGGGCCGGTTACAGCGTCGCGAGAGTCGTCCAGTGATTGCAGGGAGACGGAAAGCCTGGTGATCATGAAGAAATGTAGAAGATGTTCAGAGGATACTCCTTCATTGCTAGAAATGGGCCGGTAAAATCCTACAAAGATTAGTTATCTGTAACGATAAGAATGACAGAAATCACGCACTTGAGTACCAAAATCAACTCATGCATTGATTATGCAGCCCTGTCACCTCATGCCTGCTGCTAAATATATAAGACAGCCATCTCGAGTATCCACGATGCCCTCTTAGCTCGTGTCCGTGGACTCAGAGTGAAACGGTGCGAGGAAGAGACGTCTGTTTGAATTTTTGTACGCTATTACCGCCATACAGGCGATCTTGCTATCCAGGACAAGTGGAACCGAGTAAATAGAATATCTTCAACTGTACGTCGGTAAATCGTGATTCATAAAGACCTGGAAGGATGGCTTTCGTTCTTTCTAGGAGTGCTTTGAGGCTTTCTATGTGTGCGCATGTTACCAGTCGTACGGACAGCACAGTATAATAGCAGTCCATTGTTTATATCCTCAATGGCGAAGACGGTTTACTCTGTACAGCAACTGGCGGCGGAAAATCAGCTCTCCTCACTGTTCCCATTGTTTGCCATCTCAAGAATATTCCCTCTTTTCTACTAGGTTCGCAAACAGATAATCTGATAGTGAATTCTAGGGTGGAACTTGAATTATGGGAGTCTGGGGCATTCGGTCCATTTCTTGCCTGAGACTCTTCACTTTACACACAATGAACCGAAATGGACCCCTGATTTCAACGTCGTGGTGACTGTAGAGATTCTTGTAACTTACCTGCATCGCGTATTCATCTGGATGGAATGAAACAGCTGGTTATGGTTGTCTGAGCTCCTTGTATCCTCGTTGTTTGCTCAGGAAAAGCTGCTACAGAAACCAGTTGCACGGCATGTCCATAACCTCTCCATTGCTGGAGGGTATGCCAGGGATTCTCATTCACCGAGTCTTTTGAGTCTTGTGGTATGGATATTGGGTATGCATTACTTCGGTGCATGAATCAACACATACCCCTTCTCTATCTTCGTATTGACTCTCTCCTACTTTCTTGAATTTTCTCTTATGGGTACTAGAGTATATTACAACTTTGTAGAATGATAATTCTTTGAACTCTGGGTATATAAACCTGTAAATATCATTTTATTAAGTAATTTTGACCAATCTACAACTTTTAGGACACCTCCACTGCGTGAACTCTCAGCTACGCTTAGTGCTTGGTGAACAATTCGTTGGATACGCTTAGCACTTGTCTTCACCTCTGCCTTGTACTAAGTTCTCGCTTACCGGCTATCTTCCATATAACAATTGCTTTGCACTTACTGTCATGGTCTATCCTGCAGACCGAACTCTCAGATCTCCTCAAGAACCCTTGCCGAGATTCATTCTATTCTCTAACGATGTACATCACTTCTAATCAATCCTACTTCGCTTCAAGCTTGTCGCGAAACGGGGGATCAAGTTCGTTCCCAGTATGTATGCGTGGTGTGCAGCCAATAGTATTGCGCTTGGATGAGCTCTGCAAACGCACGAGGATCTACGCTACAGTACCTACTTTTATACTAAAAGACTATTTACTAGAACGTTCTACACATTTCCCACTTCTTCTTCCTTAATCACCAAGATCGGCACGCTGCCAGATTGCCAAATTCCAACAGAGCTTCACTCCTTGTCTCGTGCTCGCATATCCGGATTTTGGGCATATTCTTAAGATCCTGACTGCGGATTTCGTTAGAGTCAAAGCTCAGCTGGTAGCGTGTACAATCTCCCATAGTGACCGATGTGAAGTCTAAATTTCGTTGTTGCGGGACCTCTCCTGTCGATCTAACAGAATACGCCATTGTAAAGATCGTCGACTTGTTAATTCACTCCACTAGGTGTGAAAGAGTGCCAGGTTCCATCTTCTGGTCTGTGCGTACTCCTGAGACGATGCGAACCTATTCTAACCCTTTCAATGAATAGGCCGAACCTGATTGCTGAGCTAGGCAGAGTTGTGTGCGACCTTTGCCTTGAATATACGCTTTATTTCTTCTCTGTATATTGTGAGTGGCAGGGCTATCCAGTGGAAATCCCCATTTCGTTGCTTTGATTGCTACAGGGTATCCACGGCGGTGCTACATAACGAAATGACAGTGACACTAAGGCCCGAGGCCCGACATAAAGAATAAACCACATACACGCCTTCGCTCGCTCGCTCGATAGACATGTATCATCCGTCTGTCTCCGAGGAACTAAACGTCCGATCGGTATTCATGTACTAGAGCTCTCCGTTAAGTTTTTGCACCGCGACGCTAACGTGTACCTTCAGCGGATCCATCCGAGTCAGGATGGATGATGCAAATGATTGCGGCCGATGCAATCTATTTCGCGGACTATGAATTTAAACTTCAGTGTCATCCTGCTGATGATTTGTAGGTTATTGTAGCTTTCGGTTATTGAAAGTGCACCTTAATTACTAAGTGATCAATTTCTCGAGGGACTTATTGCTGTATTCAATGCGGCACCAACTATTTGTCATGACCTCGATCAAACACAGGCTTCCATTCTCGTCGAGATTAAACTGTTAAAGAATACTTGCTTGGCCCGCACGAGTAAGACTCTACACTGTTCCAGAATTGTCTTCTCACTCGCAGCCATCCTATAGTATATTCCGTGGTTTCAGGTCTGCAACCCTCAGTTTCGAGTGAGAACTTGAATCTTTCTGATCGTGATCAACTTCAGGTGGCAAAACCACGCTGTATAAATGAAATCGCTCCCGGGTCTTTAATCACATACAGTGTCTCCAGGTATGCGTACCGGAGGTCCAACAACCCCGTGTAAAATGTTTGTGGCTTGATTGATGATGGTTTGATATTCTTACTCGGGCTCGATGGTTGTCATTACAAAGACGACACAAAGTGTTTACTAGCATTGATCGAAGACGTTATTCTTCACTACGAACAGTTAATCAAATCAACCCTTCAAATGCTATCATTCACGACTGTCTATTGTATACAGCGATCCGAAATAAAGAAGCCTTTTATGTCAGTTAATTGAGATTGATCGTAGTTGCTACGGTGATGCATACCGAGACCCTGATACTCCCTCGTTCATCACCACTGCGGCACCCACATGGTGCGATTAACCCCTGGACACGCTCGCGGCTCTACGGTCATGAGACGACGGCAATGCTCATACAAAGGAAGTCTGCTCACGGTAAGGTCATAATCATGCCATTATCACATTTGATGACAATCATTTGTGTGCCCTACAGCATTTGAGTATAAATGTATGCTCTTGAGGAGCAATACTTACATCTGCCATCCGACTCGTAGACTCGACGACGGCTCGGACGAGCCGGCCGATTGAATTGTAGAAGAATACACATGAGCCGGCCTACGTGAATAGAGGGTATTAGTGCAAAGCTGAAAGGAGCGGAATGTGACGTGCTGGAAACATATTCATAAACCCAATAGTCAGAATAATGGTAGACTTCACAAGAGGTCGGTATAAGTACCTCCAGAGGCATTCATTCGCAACCCAAAAATATCATGGTAGTTGATGATATGTGATTTCATGTACAAAACTAATAAATTAATAATCTCAATTAGGCATTGTACCCCAAGCCAGGCTGATATCTTTCAGCCCCATGTGAAGGCGTAAGGGCCATCTTTCGTTCCCAGTAGTAAGCATATGTGCACAGTGAATGCTGCATGGAATGTCCGAAGGGCGGTAAGGAAATGAGAACAGAATAAGTGCATCGAGGCGCTATGTTCGAGAAAGCTTCCGAATATTATTGGTCGAAGAGTGATGGTTCGCCATGCCCTGATAAATGGAAGGTGGAGAACGACGCGAGTGGGGCCTGAACGGGCGAGTCGGTGGCAAACAGGCGAGGCTATACAAGACACATGTCGGGTGTTGTGCGGTTCCGAGTAATAATCTTGACTTCTGACACCGGTTTGAACGGCCATGTGAGCCATCTTTAAGTGCTAGCCTCTCATAAGTGAACACTTAGCATTGAACTGTAAATCTTACGTACATCATGTGATAGCCCGCTCGCGATATACATAGCGCCGTAGGGATTCCGGCATTAAAGGACGAGTCACGTACAGCTTCCGTTATTTGCTGGAAGAAGCGGATTTTATCTATTTTGGAAAGATGATCAATATGGAGTTAAGCATAATACCGCTTACTTTCCACGGGCTTCGCTCTTTCTTGAATGTGAAAACATAAGACGGGGATCAGGGAATGCAGTAACTCCTTCTATACACTATAATGCGTATGGAAGTCTACGTGCAAGACCTAGTGGGAAGCTAGCATATGGGTTCCATTCGAAATACCATTGTCATGCGGATTCGCTGTGGGGAAGCACCAATGTGCTGTGCTCTTGTTAACATAGTTATCGTGAGCTGGGACATTCGATGACGAATAAGGTTCTTACCGTGCATAGACACGATGGTCTAGATGGATGTGTGATGAACATTTAGAATGCCTATACGATGTGGGTACATGTCGCCAAAACGACATTTGAACAATGCGTGGAATCAGCGCCTTTCCCCTTCAATCTACTTGCTAAAACTTCTGGAATCAGGGACCGGAAATAACTTTGCCGACGAGAAAAATTGTCTGAATATAGAGTGTTTCCTCCACTCGGAGTATCACGTGACACTTCGAGAAGAAGAAACACTCCGAGTTCTCCCGCAGTACTTTCTGTAGGACTCGGCAAAGTGTCCCGGCACGACATGCCGATACGTCGGCCCTTGCAACCTTACATGCCTACTTACTCATCTCTTCGGTTGGATGTCTATATTCAGGCAATTTTTCTCCTGGGCAAAGTTCTTTCCAGACCCCCATTGCAGAAGTTTTACCCAAATCCCGGAGTCAAGTCTGCATACTTTTGTAGTACAAATGCGGAATACTACATGAGAGCATTTAATCTGGAGTTGCCGAGATTTAATTGTAATAGAAGTGTGCCACCCATTAAGAGAACAACCGTGGAACGACAGGGCAATGCGCCGATCGTGTTCTTATTCAATGTTCATCAACCTCCTGCTTCTATCAGGGGGATCGACCATAGGAAGTAGCGATCGGGCGTGGTTCTTTTCCAACCAACAGGGGCATCTATTGGAGTCCTCATCGTTATCAATAGAGGTGCGAGATATCTCATGATAATATTCTCAAGACCTACCGAATATCTGCACAGCTAAGAGCTTTATAGAAGTATTGCCTACGCCCATTACCGTTACCCACGCACTGAATGAAACTCTGTCGACATCCTCACGTTCATTAATCTCTATAACAACGTAATCCCGATATCTCTTATCGTCACCATGTCTTTGCGGCGTTGTCACGCGCGGGAAACATCGGCTAGCTTCTTTCAGAACACAGATGGATAGTACCATTACGCTTGTATTAACGGACCTCGGCTGGAGGGAAATCGAATCGGTAGGGAATGACGATGCGGTAGCTGTGCAGCATCATACGCGACTAAGTTATGTCCCTCTATCTTTATCTTGCGGCGTTCAGTATCTCATAAAGATAACCTTCGTCATCGAGTCAGAAATGGGGTCAAAAGTAGGTCCCGATCATCGCGGGTATTTTTGGCATTTTTGGCCCTGGCATGTTCTACTCGCGCATCGGAAGGGTAAGATATAAGTGGAACACAATTGACGCTTCGTGTCCGAATATCATGATGCTCATCGACACACCATTGAGTCTTCATGCGACCTCGTATAATTGCGAAAAGAAGTGTCAAGACTAGGGACTTAACTTTCCCCGCTACTGATGTTGACGGTAAGTATTCATGGCTAAGTCAGAATTATAACATCTAATGACTTGTGAGGGCTAATACGTGAATAAACCATTCCAGTATCTGATAATGCACTCTATTCGGAATAACTATCTAAAAAAGAAGTAATTCGTACGCTGATACACAGTACTAGCTAAACAGTGTACTGGAAAAACGCAAATTTCATGCAAGCGAGAGCGTACATAAACACAGCCGAAGGTAATTGAGCTAACGCAGAATTCTGTTGGCCCATGGTGATAGCGATATATAAAATAGCGAAAGAAAAGAGTACGCTCCCTCTCCAGACAGCCCTTGCTGCTGAGACAACAAGCCACCAAACGGCGCAGTAGGGCTGAGAGTAGCCCCGGACCCGCGGGTAGAGTAGATCAAAGCAGGCGAACCAAGCGGCAGGGACAACTGCTCGACGTCATAGACACCGCGGTCAGGGTCTGGGAATACGCTGTGAGGGTATGCATGTCCGTCGCAATTGTTCATGAAGTCCTCGCGCGCCTGAATATGACTGCGATGATGATGAAGCATAGCAGAGTTGCTGGTATTATATTTCAGGTCGCACGTGTCAGATTCATTGTTGAACAGGCGGTTGCCGTTTGAGAGGATGTGATTTTCGCTGTTGACGCAACCGATATAATTTTCAGGTCTGTGCTGTTGGACGCGCTGCGCAGTCGCATGTAGAATTTCCGAGGATGTATTCTTCGATTTTTGGATACTCATGCTGCTGTATTGATCGTGATGAAAACGATGCTGTTCTGCACAAGAAGTCGAATTAGAGTGCGGAAGGATCGAGGACCGCAAATGAGCCCCCTGATTATAATGCTGGTTGCTATTTGACACTTGCGAAGAGACGTGAGAGGAGTTCTGAGAGGATAATGAGATATGGGAATGAATCTGGTGAGCGTCGCGGTCACCAGGTAGACGAGAACCGTTCACGTTGTACTGGTGAGTGATAGCTGCCTACTGGGGCTCATTACTAAGACAGCATCCGATGAGGACGAAGGCCTAGCAACTCGCTTGAAAGGAATGAATGCTGTAGTGAGCATCAAACTTAACCATAAATCATAAACGGATCTACCTTAGATTAGTTTACGTTAAGTAGTTGGCCTGAAGCTCATCGAGGGTAGCCCAAGACCAGATTCCACGTAGCGTATGGTCAATTCAACATAATGGGCGGAACTCCGAACGTGTTATTGAGTCTTGACCATGATCATCATAAAAACAAGGATAACAAAGATAATGTAGGTGTGGGTTGAACGGAAACAGGGCTAGAAAGGCGCGCTTTACCAAACTTCCAGAAACAGGACGGTTCATGGACGCGCATTAAGAGTGCTGCCGTCCGGGTATGATTGCAAAGAGTGGCTAAGAAGGTTTCGAGCCTAAGGAGAAAGGATAGACATTTTCCCTGGAATGTGAGGGCCGCAACATGAACTTCCTGCTCTAGGAAGTCCAACGAGACAGAGTTAGTCCCTGCATGTACACCTCTAAAGCAGATTGGTTGGTCTCAGAGGTAAACCACGTTCGGTATTTGTTGCTTGAACCGACGCATAGTTGAAGGTGCTATTTGAAGTAAAATAGACACAGCCTGACACACACGATGTGAGTTCGAAGCGCACCAGTCTCTCATTGTCTGCTACAAATTTTATGATCTTGTCTCTCGAACAGCGACGTGTTGACTGGCTGCGGCGGTTTTGCTTTCGAGCGTTCCCGACTCCGTGACGATGATGCATGTAATATGATGTTGACAGAATACCCCATTCATTGTTCCCTCATTTGTGAAGACTGATAAGCAAGACGGATATCAAGCAAGCCCGCAACGAGAGAAGTGATAAGACTCGATACCTAAGTGAAATGAGCTCGATGATTTTATCCATCACTCCTTCAGCCATATTCTAGCGAGTCGTTTTATGACATTTCCAGTTGTCTTCCGGCCATCATAGCAAGGAGTGGCTGAGGAAGTCGTTTCTCCTTGGGTTTGTGAATTTCTGCGCGCGAATTTGACTGGGATTTTTCCAATAACGAAAAGGAGTAATAAGAAACGATACATATGAGATGAGGTTCATTCATTCTGTCAATCCTTGAGCCTTGCTTCGGAGAGTCGCGTCGTATTGCTTGCATACATGGTAGTGAGAGGGTAAAGCGACGGACCGGCCGACCGTCAATACTTCACATCATCTTCACAGCCACCGCGCCTATACGGCTTCTTTATTCTCGATTCTAGATTTTCGTCTGCTCCAAGATTAAACCGGTGATGGCCGAAAAACTGAATATTACACGATACTATATCCCGACTCTCGTCACGTATGAATCTACCACTAGTCGATAACAGCCTTGAGTCTAGGGCAATTTCGAGTGGATATCCGCACCTCTGGCATCGTAGGGGGGGTTGGATTAAGCAGGCGGCAGGGAGAGCCTGGGGACGGTAATCAGGGTGGTGGCATGGTTGTAGTGGTATGTTACTCGCTGATGTTGTCGTCCTCATTTTTCTGAATCGTCTGTTCTGGCTGACGTAGCACATTGCTCATTTCTCTCATGCCCATCGCACCCCAACAGCGAGAACGTCTTGTTGACACTGTCTTTCATTTCGCAATACTGCCGTTACCCTCGTCTTTTCGTCCTTCTCGTCCCCAATGCGCGCTAACCATGGCATTCGAGATGCGTCATCATATCATCCCATTATTCTCGCTACTTCGTCGTCACGCCATCATACACCGAGGAGGCGATAGCGCACAGACCACCCGGGCCCCTCCCTGGATATGAAACGCTATCAACGCCTCAATAACAGATTCAGTCTCGGCTTTCGCCTTGGGAAAGCAATTACAGAGACGCTCTCAGAAAGGCGAGATCCATTGCCTGTCACAAAACCATTCGCATCCAGCTTGACGCCCTCGCATAGACGGAACAACCTTCTGAAGTACGCACCGATGAGGATACCCACATAATGAGAAGACCAGTGAAGAAATCATCGCACACCAGGCCAATTATCACAAGATAAACTGCCAAGGACCTGCTCGATCGTCTTACGCACAGAGATACTGTTCGTCGTTGAGCATGATACGATTTACAGGGATGCATCGGTAGGATGTAGAGAATATTCTCCATCGTGCGGCGAGCGGAAGGGATTCTGAGAAACGGGCGCCAAGGGATAAAAAGGTATGTTCTATTTTTGCAGTTATCTAACAATAGTTCTGACCAGCACCTCCTTCACCACCAAGACATCTGGCCTAAGACTCCAGTCATGATGCGATAGTCTCTTGGCCGGGCTGAACGAGACCACAACAAATGTTGTGAGTCGAAAGCCTTCCTGATGGATGTCAACGATTCCGTTCTTCCCAGCAATCTTCTCTTCAAGTTCATGCTTCGTGTCTTGTCTTGGTCGACCTGTTGGGACGAGCTCAAAAACAAAATGTAGCATTGGCGTCGTTCCGGCGAGCGAGATGCAGGACGGCACTTGCGACCCGTACTCGGATGTACAACCGTCTGTACGAGATACCGTTTGATTCACTTTTGGCGATCACGTATAGGTGAACTGCCGATATTCGAATTCACCGTCCAGTCAATGGTACGTGCTCACGTTACAGCTACCCAGCGAGTACTTATAATCTGCTAGGGGGTGAGATAACCATTTCGCTCATTTCTCTCATTGCAAATGCGGGACATGCTGATGATTAGGCGATCGCTACTGGTAAGCAAGCTTTTCGATGATACTTGGAACGGCGTGCTAAAATTAGACCACGTAGTATCCTACTTGTTCCGTTCCCTTGGCTCAGTAGTAGGTCTCTCGGTTCTGGAGTACACTTGTTCCAGTGACGCCGCATGCTGTGGTTAAGGGGAAGTTGGCTGGTGAGGATGTCGATGTTGATGAACTTGTCTATGAAGTAAGGCATCCCCTCTACCTTATCGCCACCCTTCTAAGAAGCATTTGTATGATCCTGAGGCAGGCGTATGACCAGGCAATACATACACTGTTTTGGTTTATTGTAGCTCTTGCAGGTATTGGGGTGGTGGCGGCGGTCTTCACAAAGGAGACGTCATTGGTGCCAAAGGTGCAGGATGAAGGTGAAGGGGAAGAATGAATTGAATTCATGAGCAGGTTGCAGGGCCACAAGGTTTCGAAACTGCTGCAGTCAGCGCTTAGAAGAAAGACATAATACACATATTGTCGTTTGTACATGACATTCTTCTCTGGCGGGTAGCATGCGTTTTAGATCCTCCAAAACACATCATTTGTGCATCCCCGGATTACACTCCCAAAATTTTGCATTTAGGCGCAAAATTCGGGTTTGCCCAAAATTGTCATCTTCCCGGTGTGACTGCGGGAGTGCCAGAACTCGGAGTATTTCCTCCACTCGGAGTGTCACCTGACCTTCGGCAGCTCGCGGCTAGCGTCACTTCGTCACACACGCCTAGACCTCGACATAGCCCCATGGATTTACTTTAACATTAGTGCTGTTATTATGTTTCTTAATAAAAATACTATTAAACACATAAGATAACAACTGAATTGATTATGACATTACATTTATTCGTTGCATCTGACTCTCGGCAGCTCGCGGCAGAGCGTCACTTCGTCACACACGCCTAGACCTCAACATAGCACAATGTACTTAATGTAAAATTAGTGTTGTTATTATGTATCGTAATAAAAATACTATTAAAAACATAAAATAACAACTGAATTAATTATGACATTACATTTATTCGTTGCATCTGGTGAACATATCATCGTCTCAAATCGTAACTCATGGACCCGTTTTTCGATGATGACGACGACCTCAAGGCCACCTACGGTCGACCAATGCTCATGCAATTGCAGAAGAGTGGTCTACCATTAGCACGTTCTGCTGCACCACTGGCTGGTACAGGCGACCCCAAAGGAGGAGGCGGTGATCTACAGAGCTGGAACTTTGACGATGATGATTTTCACCCTTCGAATAAATCCCCGTTCGGTGGCTCGGATTCATTTAATGGTTCGCCAATCAAGTCGAAGGAGAAAGAGCCCAGGACAAAGACACCACGGCAGTGGAAATGGCCATGGAAGAAGGAGAGCCAGTTGACTGGGCAGAGAGTTGTCGTACTCAATAACAGCGCTGCAAATGTTGAATTCTCCTCGAATTTCGTTTCCACCAGCAAGTACAACCTTGCGACCTTCCTTCCCAAGTTTCTGTTCGGTGAGTTTCTGAGACTCCGGACCATGTGTTATCATTCATTTGGCCTATCCAGAGCAATTCTGGAAATACGCTGACATGTTCTTTCCGTTCACAGCTTGCATACAGAATTTACCAGACGTTTCTCCAACCAACCGTTGGGCGACTATTGCTCCGCTTGCAATGGTCTTGCTTCCGCTTTCAAGGAAGTTCAAGAGAACTTGGTTCGCCTCCTTCCCACACATTGGTCTGTTATTGTACCGCATTCTGTTTTGTACGTATTGATTGTATTTTAGTAGTCCTGACATTAGACTCGCGACAAGATTTTATAAGCATCATCATCGTGAATCAGTGCGAATTTTTCTCAGCGTACTTTGCCGTCTTTTCTCCGTTCCCCTCCTGTGATGATCGGTATCTCTTGAGGGATTGATCATCCAGGAAATCCGGGATCTGATCTCAGCCCGTTCAATTACATTCTGCCAGCATCCTCCTAAAAGGACTTTCTATGTTCAATAGAGTGATACTTTGCCCACTGACGAATCTCCATCGTACCCAAATCAGGTTTGGACAAAAGAAATAATTCTGAACGATTTCGCATGTCGTCAACTGTACACAACCACTCAATCTTTCTATCTGGTCCCTGGCTGCCACCGCACTTGGGCTAGATCTTCAGGATGCTGTCTCCACTACTGTTCGTACTTCAACTTTCCTCTCTGGTAAGACTTGGAAAGTGGACACTGATGATTCAATGATGCTCAAGATGATACCCGAGGGATCGTGCCTAACCAACGAGCGTCTGGCTACTACATCTAAATCTGTGCTGGTATTTAATAGGCTTGTATTCTTGACTGTGGTGGCTTCCAGCTTCCTTGTGGCGCACTCGATACGAAGTATCCTGAATTTCACCGGCTCATTTCAAAAACTTCTTCAATTGCACCTCCTGTTCTTGTCTTGTCCTCCTCTGTGGTTATTGACGCTCGCATGCTAAATACCGCAAACATAATAAGAAAAGTCCAACGCTCCCAACTCTGGTATTTAGTCTACAAACTAGATATCTTCCCGATCTCAAAACACCGGTTTTTGATGCTGCATCATTGCGTAACGGCCACGGTCTGTCGAACGAGTTCCCACCCACCGGTGCTCGCAGAGGATTCGCAGGCACACCACTGTGGCCTGTGAACTATTGATGACTTTCGGTGACAGTTGTAGATGTCGGTTTTCCGAAGCCACAGCCCGATAATGGATGATAATCGATGGCAATAGCCGCATTCACTGCCGTCCCTCTGCCTCCGTGCCTTCACCGAAGAAGTGTTAGCCTACTACCGTGAAATGATAACTCTCATGATCGACATTTGCTGTGTTTGCTGTGCATGTATTCTACAGATATGCCTTTCCGCGCATCGTACGGGACTGCTTGTCTTGGTGTGTCCCGGCTATACCTGTGGCAAAAACCCTCCGACCTCTCAGTGGCATTGCGGGCGTATGAGATGTTCTGGATACAACTTTGAAACGGCGTTCTATGTCGTAGCTGCGTCGCTTCTTCTGGCTCCTCGAGCCGGAGGCAATATGTATGCGATGTGATTTTAATGCCACAGTTGTCCTACGGCCCGGCACTTCTTTGCTTTAGAGCTGAACATAGCTTGTTGTTCTCATTTGTTCCCACAAAAATATCCGGCCGTGCTCTCCGAATACAATCCTTGAGGATCGTATCGCTGATCAACAACGACCTCTCCTTCTTGCTCTGCACAGCAGCCGCGCAAGATACACATCTCCAGGTACTTATTTACCTGTGGAATCTTTCAATCTCTTGCAGTCACGGACGGCTCATTGGCAAACTCTAACAAGTGTTGCCGAATAGTTGAAATTCTTCCCGCTCACTTTCACTGCTGTATGTTCTTTGCGGCGTTGTCACGCGCGGGAAACATCGGCTAGCTTCTTTCAGAACACAGATGGATAGTACCATTACGCTTGTATTAACGGACCTCGCCTGGAGGGAAATCGAATCGGTAGGGAATGACGATGCGGTGGCTGTGCAGCATCTTGCGGCGTTCATGAGATACTGAACTAAAGATAACCTTCGTCATCGAGTCAGAAATGGGGTCAAAAGTAGGTCCCGATCATCGCGGTTATTTTTGGCATTTTTGGCCCTGGCATGTTCTACTCGCGCATCGGAAGGGTAAGATATAAGTAGAACACAATTGACGCTTCGTGTCCGAATATCATGATGCTCATCGACCCACCATTGAGTCTTCATGCGACCTCGTATAATTGCGAAAAGAAGTGTCAAGACTAGGGACTTAACTTTCCCCGCTACTGATGTTGACGGTAAGTATTCATGGCTAAGTCAGAATTATAACATCTAATGACTTGTGAGGGCTAATACGTGAATAAACCATTCCAGTATCTGATAATGCACTCTATTCAGAATAACTATCTAAAAAAGAGGTAATTTGTACATTGATACACAGTACTAGCTAAACAGTGTCCTGGAAAAACGCAAATTTCATGCAAGCGAGAGCGTACGTAAACACAGCCGAAGGTAATTAAGCTAACGCAGAATTCTGTTGGCCCATGGTGATAGCGATATATAAAATAGCGAAAGAAAAGAGTACGCTCCCTCTCCAGACAGCCCTTGCTGCTGAGACAACAAGCCACCAAACGGCGCAGTAGGGCTGAGAGTAGCCCCGGACCCGCGGGTAGAGTAGATCAAAGCAGGCGAACCAAGCGGCAGGGACAACTGCTCGACGTCATAGACACCGCGGTCAGGGTCTGGGAATACGCTGTGAGGGTATGCATGTCCGTCGCAATTGTTCATGAAGTCCTCGCGCGCCTGAATATGACTGCGATGATGATGAAGCATAGCAGAGTTGCTGGTATTATATTTCAGGTCGCACGTGTCAGATTCATTGTTGAACAGGCGGTTGCCGTTTGAGAGGATGTTATTTTCGCTGTTGACGCAGTCGATATAATTTTCAGGTCTGTGCTGTTGGACGCGCTGCGCAGTCGCATGTAGAATTTCCGAGGATGTATTCTTCGATTTTTGGATACTCATGCTGCTGTATTGATCGTGATGAAAATGATGCTGTTCTGCACAAGAAGTCGAATTAGAGTGCGGAAGGATCGAGGACCGCAAATGAGCCCCCCGATTATAATGCTGGTTGCTATTTGACACTAGAGGAGTTCTGAGAGGATAATGAGATATGGGAATGAATCTGGTAAGCGTCGCGGTCACCAGGTAGACGAGAACCATTCACGTTGTACTGGTGAGTGATAGCCGCCTACTGGGGCTCACTACTAAGACAGCATCCGATGAGGACGAAGGCTTGGCAACTCGCTTGAAAAATGAATGCTGTAGTGGGCATCAAACTTAACCATAAATCATAAACGGATCTACCTTAGATTAGTTTACGTTAAGTAGTTGGCCTGAAGCTCATCGAGGGTAGCCCAAGACCAGATTCCACGTAGCGTATGGTCAATTCAACATAATGGGCGGATCTCCGAACGTGTTATTGAGTCTTGACCATGATCATCTTAAAAACAAGGATAACAAAGATAATGTAGGTGTGGGTTGAACGGAAACAGGGCTAGAAAGGCGCGCTTTACCAAACTTCCAGAAACAGGACGGTTCATGGACGCGCATTAAGAGTGCTGCCGTCCGGGTATGATTGCAAAGAGTGGCTAAGAAGGTTTCGAGCCTCAGGAGAAAGGATAAACATTTTCCCTGGAATGTGAGGACCGCAACATGGACTTCCTGCTCTAGGAAGTCCAACGAGACAGAGTTAGTCCCTGCATGTACACCTCTAAAACAGATTGGTTGGTCTCAGAGGTAAACCACGTTCGGTATTTGTTGCTTGAACCGACGCATAGTTGAAGGTGCTATTTGAAGTAAAATAGACACAGCCTGACACACACGATGTGAGTTCGAAGCGCACCAGTCTCTCATTGTCTGCTACAAATTTTATGATTTTGTCTCTCGAACAGCGACGTGTTGACTGGCTGAGGCGGTTTTGCTTTCGAGCGTTCCCGACTCCATGACGATGATGCATGTAATATGATGTTGACAGAATACCCCATTCATTGTTCCCTCATTTGTGAAGACTGATAAGCAAGACGGATATCAAGCAAGCCCGCAACGAGAGAAGTGATAAGACTCGATACCTAAGTGAAATGAGCTCGAGGATTTTATCCATCACTCCTTCAGCCATATTCTAGCGAGTCGTTTTATGACATTGCCAGTTGTCTTCCGGCCATCATAGCAAGGAGTGGCTGAGGAAATCGTTTCTCCTTGGGTTTGTGAATTTCTGCGCGCGAATTTGACTGGGATTTTTCCAATAACGAAAAGGAGTAATAAGAAACGATACGTATGAGATGAGGTTCATTCATTCTGTCAATCCTTGAGCCTTGCTCCGGAGAGTCTCGTCGTATTGCTTGCATACATGGTAGTGAGAGAGTAAAGCGACGGACCGGCCGACCGTCAATACTTCACATCATCTTCACAGCCACCACGCCTGTACGGCTTCTTTATTCTCGATTCTAGATTTTCGTCTGCTCCAAGATTAAACCGGTGATGGCCGAAAAACTGAATATTACACGATACTATATCCCGACTCTCGTCACGTATGAATCTACCACTAGTCGATAACAGCCTTGAGTCTAGGGCAATTTCGAGTGGATATCCGCACCTCTGGCATCGTAGGGGGGGTTGGATTAAGCAGGCGGCAGGGAGAGCCTGGGGACGGTAATCAGGGTGGTGGCATGGTTGTAGTGGTATGTTACTCGCTGATGTTGTCGTCCTCATTTTTCTGAATCGTCTGTTCTGGCTGACGTAGCACATTGCTCATTTCTCTCATGCCCATCGCACCCCAACAGCGAGAACGTCTTGTTGACACTGTCTTTCATTTCGCAATACTGCCGTTACCCTCGTCTTTTCGTCCTTCTCGTCCCCAATGCGCGCTAACCATGGCATTCGAGATGCGTCATCATATCATCCCATTATTCTCGCTACTTCGTCGTCACGCCATCATACACCGAGGAGGCGATAGCGCACAGACCACCCGGGCCCCTCCCTGGATATGAAACGCTATCAACGCCTCAATAACAGATTCAGTCTCGGCTTTCGCCTTGGGAAAGCAATTACAGAGACGCTCTCAGAAAGGCGAGATCCATTGCCTGTCACAAAACCATTCGCATCCAGCTTGACGCCCTCGCATAGACGGAACAACCTTCTGAAGTACGCACCGATGAGGATACCCACATAATGAGAAGACCAGTGAAGAAATCATCGCACACCAGGCCAATTATCACAAGATAAACTGCCAAGGACCTGCTCGATCGTCTTACGCACAGAGATACTGTTCGTCGTTGAGCATGATACGATTTACAGGGATGCATCGGTAGGATGTAGAGAATATTCTCCATCGTGCGGCGAGCGGAAGGGATTCTGAGAAACGGGCGCCAAGGGATAAAAAGGTATGTTCTATTTTTGCAGTTATCTAACAATAGTTCTGACCAGCACCTCCTTCACCACCAAGACATCTGGCCTAAGACTCCAGTCATGATGCGATAGTCTCTTGGCCGGGCTGAACGAGACCACAACAAATGTTGTGAGTCGAAAGCCTTCCTGATGGATGTCAACGATTCCGTTCTTCCCAGCAATCTTCTCTTCAAGTTCATGCTTCGTGTCTTGTCTTGGTCGACCTGTTGGGACGAGCTCAAAAACAAAATGTAGCATTGGCGTCGTTCCGGCGAGCGAGATGCAGGACGGCACTTGCGACCCGTACTCGGATGTACAACCGTCTGTACGAGATACCGTTTGATTCACTTTTGGCGATCACGTATAGGTGAACTGCCGATATTCGAATTCACCGTCCAGTCAATGGTACGTGCTCACGTTACAGCTACCCAGCGAGTACTTATAATCTGCTAGGGGGTGAGATAACCATTTCGCTCATTTCTCTCATTGCAAATGCGGGACATGCTGATGATTAGGCGATCGCTACTGGTAAGCAAGCTTTTCGATGATACTTGGAACGGCGTGCTAAAATTAGACCACGTAGTATCCTACTTGTTCCGTTCCCTTGGCTCAGTAGTAGGTCTCTCGGTTCTGGAGTACACTTGTTCCAGTGACGCCGCATGCTGTGGTTAAGGGGAAGTTGGCTGGTGAGGATGTCGATGTTGATGAACTTGTCTATGAAGTAAGGCATCCCCTCGACCGTATCGCCGCCCTTCTACGAAGCATTTGTATTTATCCTGAGGCAGGCGTATGACCAGGCCATACATATACCGTTTTGGTTTATTGTAGCCTTTGCAGGTATCGCGGTGGTGGCGGCGGTCTTCACAAAGGAGACGTCATTTGTGCCAAAGGTGCAGGATGAAAGTGAAGAGGAAGAATGAATTGAATTCATGAGCAGGTTGCAGCGCCACAAGGTTTCGAAATTGCTGCAGTCAGCGTTTAGAAGAAAGACATAATACACATATTGTCTGTACATCCTTATTATGTCCCCTCAAAGACCTGCATTCCGGAAGTGAGGCAACGAAATCTTGCATGTCTGTCGATGTAGGTTTTATCACTACATATTGAACTATTCAGTTCCGTTTCATTATCATTGAACAACACTCTTTAACATCAAATAGCACACTTGTAATTGAGAAAATGTTCTATACTGAGTGTAGGCCAGCTGTGGAGTAGCTCGGACGGCGACCTAGACCACTTCGCGTCTTTTCGCTCCGACACGGCATCCAGTTGGTTGTCTCAAAATGGTTTCTTTCACAGCGAGCTATATCCTAAATCAGCGAGATGCTAAAAAAAACAAGACATCGATACATACGCTTTCGTTAGGATTCTCCAACACTAAATGGAAGCGTTTCAGAATCGATGCGATGATGATTTGCTGCTCGAGAATAGCTAGATTATGCCCAATACAAGCTCTGTACTGATATGAGTAGACATATAGTAGAACCGAAATCACATACCGAGGGCCGACGGAGAACGGAGTAAACGCCTTCGCCACAGCTGCACTATCACACTCAAACCATCTCTCCGGTCTGTACTCCTCCGGATCGTCCCCCCACACCGTAGGGTCTCTATGGATTGTATAGCAAGGAGAACTGACAACTGTACCTCCAGGGAAGTAGTTTCCAGAGATCACGATGCCATTCTCGGTTGCTACACGAGGCAGTCCCATACCCACCGTGCAGTGCAGTCTCAGTCCCTCGTTGATGCACGCCTGCAAATAGGTGAGTTTCTTGACTTGTTCAGCTGTAGCGACGTCCCAGTCGAGGTCTTCATCGAGCTCTTTCTGAAGCTTGGCTTGTATGTCCGGCGCGCGCGCTAGATAGTAGATGATGGCGCAGGGAGTGCTGAGCAAAATACTTGGTTACGTGGTGCCGACAAAATAGATAGAGACGTACGTAGAAGTCGTATCTGACCCCCCAATGACAAGCCCCAATGATTCCGCACTGAGCTCCTCTCTGCCTATCGGATTACTCTGGAATAAAGCAGGTTGAATCAACTACCAAATCGTGGATAAAAATGTTGCTCACTTGTTCGTCCTTCCCAGCCAGCAGCTTGCCTAGAACATCATTCCTATCTGTAGGTACTTCCAGCCTCTTTGAAACAGCCAAGACGACCATTCCGAGTAGGGCGTCAACACCGTCTTCGCCTTGCCTAAAGAACGGGATGCGCTTGAACAGCACCCTCCACCACTCAGGAACGACTCCAAGCTTCGTCGTAGTAGAGCGACCATGCAAAGCCTCAATAGCTGCGATTTCCCTCGTGGTATACTTCGATCCTGTCTGACCGTAAGATCCCATCACGGCAAGCGAATCCTGTGGCACTTGAGCTACGTCCTTGCCTGCTTTAACCATTCCAAAAGGAGCTCCAAAAGACAAATCACCGATGATATCAAACGCGAGATAGTTCATCCCTACAGGACATAAAGTGAGGAGATTCAAACAATAGAAGAGCCCACTTACACGGGAAGCAATCCAGCCAAAGCCGCCCTTCATGACCCATCCAACCTTCACCTTCGTGACCAGACAGGCCCTCCAGAGCCCCATCATATAGTCTGTCCCACTGCTTTAACAGCTGACCGACCAAATGATGTACATGAGGCTCGAGTTCCAGTACACTCTTTGGCGAGAAAATATGCGAGATGAACTTTCGTTTCCGAGTATGGGCCTGACGATCTCGAGTGGTAAATACGTCGTCCGGGAAAAAAGAAGACTTCAAAGCGTCGTAGAACGATGACTTGAGCGCCTTTCATTCATAGGTTCCATGTCGCGCCTACATTCTAATGTTAGCCGTCCTGGTATTCTTCCCGGCGAAGTTAAACGTACAACAGCCGCTGAAAGCATATAGGCCCACCAACTTCTCGAAACAGCCCTCCTAGTGGTGTTGGAATCACTGTAACGCTAGATCTCGCTGTGAACACACTAATTTCATTGGTTGAACGAGAACGAACCATTTAGTAATTTACTGGCGACAACCTCCTTCGGAGTCCTCGTAGTACCTATCTTCCATATCTCAGAAGCCCGTCAGCTGTGTTCGGGAGCAATGAAAGTGTCATTCTAATTTCGACGCCCAATGAGGTATCAGTTGATAGTAATGAAGATGCCTCACGGATTCCGCGCGGTTGGAGTCATCGTATACAGCCCGCTGCAGGAAGAGGGTCTATTGATGAGGCTCCCACAGCGCCCTTGCCCGTCCGGTGAGGAGGGAACAAGGAGCGCGAGCGCGAGTATGGGGTATTGCATGGAGGTGACTCTGAAATATTAGGAGGAGGGTGGGAGGTACAGCCACCTCGTGGGTCCGATAGGCATGTTGTGTCATATTTCTGACTGTGGGACACAATACAACGACAATGACCAGCTACAGACGTGTAGCACAGGACGAGGGCGAAAAACAGGGACGTGATCACGCTCTCTGGGTCCGATCACTCAAGAGCACGTGTTCAGCCTCCAAACTCGCGATGTACTACAATTCGGGCCCATTTTACGCGTCGAGCTCCGATTCGGCGTAGGAAGAAGATGTGGATTTGGATTTGGAGCAACTCCCTTTAAGCGGCGGAGGCGGGAAAGGCGGAAAGAGGGGTGCAATGACGCTGGGCGCGTCGAAGATTTCATTCATAATACATCTCTCGTCTAAAATTCAGAGTTCGGCTAGCTGGAAGTATTGCGACGTATGTAGACCAAAAGCCTAAAGTTCCGTCAAACATATGTTACAGGGAACGGGCATCGTGGCAGATACTAGCAGTTATAGCAATCATTGAGAGTATGTCTTACGTTCAGTTATGGTGAGGATACCACAGGGCCAAGGCAAAAACATTAGCGAGAATACTTACGCCCCTGCCGGAGGAAACTCGAGACCATGGAATGAAAAAACGGCATGGGTGCGGTTGGCTATTAGTAGGCTTCAAAAAAGTCACTTCAGTGGCTTGGGAACTGCTGTTACACGTACATCCTCAGAATGCACCCGACCCGCTAATCCTTTTACGTGTCAGGCCTAGGTTCCAGTCTAAGAATCAGTAATTATATTGAATGATATGGCTACAGATACAGTCATCATTTTATGCGGCGTGAGAGTCTACGTCTATCGTCATCTACTTTTCCATCAGTCGTTAACAGTGGTATTATGATTTATTATAAACGTTCCTTGACAATTTCTCGTCCATTAGACCCGTCCATCGGCTCGTGGGATAACCATCCTCCATTCCGTCCCATCTCCATGCACATAGGATGTCAGTTGTTCACTCATTACACGTTCAAGCTCGTCGAACAGTTATACAGCCTTGGCACCGCGTTGATCTTCAATCTCGAGTTGTTTCGCAATTTTGAGATCCTGATTCATCCTTATGAAGTACGCATCGTTGAAACCAGAGAAAGTTTACTTACAAAACACGGCGCGAATTCGCTTCGGCTGCGGATTTTCCCGCCGAACTTGTAGAAGAGGAAAGGGCTAGGCGCAAGGACCAATGCGATCAAACCGACCAACGTTGACGCCCAATTAATACCAAGCTGTAAGCACGGATATGTCAGTACTCGGTGGAAGTTAAACCGCTGGGCGGGAAACTTACGTTATGGTACATCTGGACAGTAAATAAGGGAAAGGCAGCCGCTACTAGGGACCGTATGATCGTATTCGCGGCAAAAGCAGACGCCGAATACATACTTCAAGTACAGGTCAGCGAAAAGTCAGCATAACAAGAAATTACATACAGATACGTATCGACAAGATAGCTCTATTCGTCTGTCAGCAAATGTTCAGTACATTTGAAATGATTACGATCACTCACCAGGAAGGACATGAAGATCAAGTTGATACCTGCTCCAATAAAGATGGTACTGATGGCTGGAACATACCACGGAATGCTTGCATACTGGCCAGTCCATCCCAACCAAAAGGCTCCGATGACAAGGCAGGGACCCGCAATCATCGCACCATACAAATGTTCTTCGGGTGGGGGGAAGCCCTTCCACCTAGGAACGAGCTCAGGGTAGTGACGAGAGCAAAGGTGGTTGATGAGGGAACCCAGAGAGGTACCAATACCAACACCGATGAAGATGAGACCGTTCTGCCAGATCGTGAAGCCTCGGGTCTCGACAAATATGACAGGGATAGCTTCAAATACTGCAGAAGAATGTCATAAGTATTTGAATGTATCGGGATGGGACGGACTTACGAGCATATAGAACGCCGTACACAATAGACAGGTAAATAGTTACAAGCACGAGAATTGGTTCCATTATAAGCATGTGGAAAGGTCGATACAAAGTTCTCTGGAGGACCCCTCTGACGGACCAATCTTGCTTCTCATGTTCGGCGTACAGGTCCGCATTCTTCTCAGGGTTGGCGTTCCTCAAGTCTTTGGCCTGAGAAGAACAAATCAGCACGAAGCGACTAGTCTCGTAAAGAAATGCATACCCTCCTCAAAAGAAGGACCGGCGCATAAGTCTCCGGGAGGAAGGCAAATCCTAAGATCGTGCAAATTCCGGCAAATATCATCATTACCCAGAATACCCATCTCCACGAGACTGGGCTTGTAGCGATACTAGAATGATAGTTAGCGCACGGGCATCTAGCCATCAGTGGATATGACACATACAATCCGCCGACGATGGGCCCAAGTACTGGTCCCATGAAGACACTCGCGGAGAACAAACTGGTCGCAGGACCTCGACCAAGTGCCGGCCATACATCCGCAATAATACCTACAGAGTACGCGTATGAGGCACGAGTACACAAAGAAAAGCGACGAAATGCACACCCCCGTTGATGGTAAGGGGACCCACGGCAAAGAAGCCTCCAAAGAATCGACAGATCATCAATGTCTGTATGTTCTGAGCCAGGGCCTGACCGAGATGGAAGAAGGTATACACAGTCATCGTGCCTAGGATGACGGGTCGTCGACCGTAGAGTTCGCTTCCTGGGCCCCACAGCACCGGCTATTGGAGTAGTTAGCCGAGTAGTAAAATGCGAGTATGCGGAAACGTACCCCGACCATATAGCCCAAGAGGAAAACACTGACAAGAGCATATGCAGTCTCGGCATTGATATCAAACGCAACAATTATACTAGAAGTGACAGATGTCGGTGCCGATGATGAAAACGTACTAAACCGAGAGAACGGAAGCGTCAGAAAAGCAGAATCACCCTTAATGAAAATCACGCACACATTAAGGGCGAGGAGAATGCAAATGCCCATGACGGCCCACTTCTTCCTATCGCTCCAGTTCTGTGGATTGAGCTGGTCATTCGCGTCAGTCCATGTCACCATGTCAGGGTCGCGAGGCTTCGTGTCGAAGATTGAAAAGTCGTTCTTGGGTTTGGGTTCTTGCGGGTCATTAGCGCCATATTTCTCGATTCTATGTTCGTCAACAGCGATTTCTTGTTCCAAGGAAATGGAACGAATTTGAGGCGAGTGAGGCGCAAGAGCGGTAACGGATGAACGAGGCGTTGGGGTCATGATGCTTCCCGTCATGGTGGAAACGAGGAGTAGCGTCGAATTTCTGTTCCAAGAGCAAAAAAGAAAGAAAATCGTCTATGCTGTTGACTCATCTCGGCCTTTTATATGTCGAGCGTGTGGTCAGAAAGTAGGAAGTTGTGCAAAATAACGGAAATACAAATTCCCAAGTTATTGCCGGTTATTGGATACCGATATCCGGACGCTTATCAATAGAATTACCGGAACTTGTTCGTTCTTTTTATAAGACTTAGCACTGAGAGCATCGTGTTCGGGGTGATGGATTAGGTAGTACGAGCGGTTCCGAGAGCGCACGAAGGCGGGAATATTTTCCTTTCGATTTATCGCCAAGAACTGCCTGCGGTAGCGGTGCAAGTGCCGGTGGCATTTTCCGCGGCAGTCGATCGTTGGAACATTCTTCAACCCGCTTGAAGCGCTCGAAGACCGGTGTGTCTCTGCAGCAATGTAATACTTAGTAATCTGGCGAACCCTGTGTTTACACGACTGACCGACCCCCGCCCAAGTCCAATGTACGCAAAAAGCTTGTCCTTTCTCGGGGAGCAATTCGTATACTCCGCGAGTGCGAGCCTGCCCATATCGCCTTACAGCCTGTCTCCGTTGAGACAATCGTGAATGATAGTAATTGTACGGCCGCCGAATAGCATGCGGGATCAACCGGGAATGCGGGGAAGTTGAGTCGGAGAGGTGTTCGTAATTATAGGCATGTTCGACTGTGATGATAGGCGGAGGTCGAGTAGTGCCTTCAACCGATGGAGGCAAGGCAGCACCGCTTCGGCCCTTAGTAGCCCGACGCACGAAGCCTTTAATGCAAGCGTAGAACTACATGGCGTGCAGGGGGGAACACGAGGGTAAGAAGGGTGAGAGGAATGAAGGAACCATTGGTGGCGTAGAGGCGGTGGTTGGGAAGATAATAAGAGATGCATAGCATTATGTGGAATAATATGCGGGTGGCGAAGAATGATACAGCGAAGAGGATGTTGGATCGCAGGGACGGGTACAATGGCCCTAGCCCTAGAATGAAGGTAGGAACTAAAGGACGATGTCACGACGTGCACAGATTGCTTATAAAGAACATACTGTACCTCCATGATACAACAAAGACAAAACACATGAGCTGACGATTGCCGGATGGCAATCTCTACAATCATAATATACAAGATGTGGTGGAACCAGCCGGTCACGATCGATATCTGGGATCGATAATATATTGTTCCGGTCATCAGATCGCTGTCGATCGTGTTCAATATAGAAGGTTAACAACTGAAGAAGACTGCCTCGCACCACACTAGATACCCCTGAAAAAACCTATTCGCAGGGACCGCCAGAAGCGGAATACGTGCGACGTCTTTCACACCGTGGTTGGTGAAATAGTTCGAGAGAAACGGGAGACTGGTGAGGGTCATGATACAGCTAACGATGGTCGTCATGATCCACGATAGCTGTTTAGAAGTCGTAAAGCGGGGTGCAAGCAAATGATAGGCGCAGAGAAGGGCGATGAAGGACTGCACCGCGATGGAGTACTGCTTGGCTCGCACAGTATCCATCACAGGCTGCGCCCCCACCATCGAGGCCATGGTGGAAATGCGATGTGGGGAAGGGTAGTCAACGGCTGGAAGTGTGCGTCCCTAAAAGGCGTCGGACATCAGCCTGATATCGTACCAGACGACTAATCGAACAACAAAACCACGTTGACGGACGTTGTGTGACGAAAGGAGATGCAAACTCCTTTCGGATCTTAACTCCAGGGCTGTGGCGGCCACATCGATATCCGTGTAATGCACCACGGTCATGTTGGCAGACCCTCGCAAACGACGATTTCGAGGGTAGTTAAAGACTTGGTACGAGAATAAAAATATGTTTTTACTGAAAAAATTTCTTTGAGTGTGTGAATAACGAGATAACGCGGAACCATCCTGGGCGCACTAGGTTCTCTGAGAACTGCATTGGTGAGGTTTTGAAATTGATATTTGCGGTGGAGGACCGCGCAGGGTGTGGGCAACAGCTTATCTCAACGACTACAACGAACAATTCGGCACGACACATATGCGGTCCAGGACTGCAGCGTGGACGGCACATTTCAGTCCCAGGAATTGCGAGAAAGGTTGTATGCATGTTCGGTTTAGAATTAGATTGGAACGAAGGTCCAGGGACGCGACGAATTATGTGATGCAAAAATTCTACGACTCTCACATTCCCCCAACTCTCTCTTGTTCCTCTTCGTCCTCAACTTATCCTATTCGATGTCTGATAATCTAGAGCTTCCCGGGTATGCATTTATAATTACACTTATATGCCTATTCACTGATTTCATATACAGTCAATTTCCTGCGCCCCCCCGGCCTACTAAATTGGAGAGATTGATCATGCAGGGGGTAAGGCCGCTCCCACCACCACCGAACTATCCACCACCTGCTCCACCTGCAAGGCCCACCCCCCGTCGTCTGTCACCGGCAATCTCTCAGGAGCGCATGTGCGTTTCGATGTCATTTATCTCATGTATATCCATTTATTTTCCTCAGCAGTTATTGGCCCTATGTGACGCCGCCGGAGACTGTCATTACCCCCACATCGGATACGGAGTCTACCATGCCAACGTCTGTCAAAAGCGCCGCTCCACTCGCGTCTGCTTCGGCTACCTCAGCGCGCGCTGCAAACACGACGGAAATGCTTCGTGCCGTGTCTGGTAATACAAACCCCCCACCTGACGTGCTGGAATACTTCCATGATCTCCTCGAAAACACCTTCCACCGTGCACTGCTATTCACTGCGCCGCCTACAACTGATAATATTCATCAGGATCATGCCGAGTCCCTGGCAGAGGTTTACTCGGTGATGGCCGGTCTTGGCACCTCCCTCACATTCCTTTACGAGATTAGCGAAAATATCAGGGACAGAGAGATGCAGTATATAGAGCAGAAGAAGCGGCGAATGAAGGAATTGGACCGATCTCGAGTCATTGTGAGAAAGAATGTTAAAGATGCCATCGCCTACATTCCTCATAATTAGTTTTTTGTTTTCATCCTTTTTTTACTTGTATAATTTTTCAATTTTGATTTTTTCATCCCATTCCTGAGATTTTCAGTAGCCTGTATCATTGAAGAAACCAGTCAATCTCACTAATTATAGTGCCGCTTCAGCAGCTGCAATCCTGTACCTCATGTTATGTCATGTTCACACCGGTGAGAAATGAGTACTCCATTTCTATCACAACAGAGATCAGAAATCAAGATTATGACATTGGAAATCTGATGCGAGTATCCAGAAGTAAGGGAGACAATTTCATGTTTACAGGGATTATGGTACATAGGACTCCACCCACATCCATCCCCGAAGCCGAGTACCTCTCGCGCGCATCGCGCTTGATTCGGCGGGACTTGAGGATGACGCGGACATTTGAGGGCGGAGGATAGTCGGGGAGGCAGGAATGATGGAGACACGCTCTAGAGGGAGGGACGGTCCTCGCGCGGACTTGGTGCACTGCCATCAGTACAACGCAGGGGGCCTGGTGGAGGGCATCGCAGGGGAGTCTGCTGGCAAGTCCGCTGTGCAGATCCTAAACCTTGTCGGCGCCATCAGGCTCCCCATAGCCCTCTACCCGCCGAAAATCGCCTCTCTTAAAAATAGTCTGACAGCGTTTTTGTCTCGTTCCTCTCCCGACCATGGTTCGGGGAGAAAATTTGCGATTTTGGGTGTCGGAAATTGCCACTTTTGGAGCTGAGAAGATCACTATATTTTCGCCGAAAATCATAAGTACAGTCTTCAAGTAATATACTATGTCTCTACACGAAATCCCCTTGTGTGTTATAGAATGTCCTGGGAGTGCTCGTTAGAGGTGCAGAGATAGCGCGAAAGTAGCTTACTTCTCTGTCTCTCTCTTGCTCCCAGTACGATCGTCGTCCTTGAAAACCGTACCTTGCGCCGGTAAAAATACCAATACCAATACCGCTGTAAAATACGGTGTAGGGTAGAGTTTACGGCCAGGCTGAGAACCGGTAAACGCACGCAAGGACAGAATGATAAAATGGACTTACCATTATCCCTTCATGTCGAGTGCAAGAGATATTAACATCACCTGAGAACGAGGTCAGTGTATGTCAGTCTGGGGGAATTAGAGAGACTCACCGTCGCTACACGTCTCCATGAATCCCTCCCTCCCTGACCTTGCTCGCCGGACGGCAATGCATCATGTCAGCGCAAAAGTATACATTTAAGACGTTGTAGAAGTACCCGTTCAACTTAGATAGCTGCATGAAAACAACTGAGCTGAGAAACAAGTAAACGCGCGTGCATTGAGATTGATAACACGGACATACCGTCTCCAGCCGTCTCCAGATGCCACCAGTTAATCCTCCCATCCTCGCTCTGGTGTCGTTCGCCAGAAACCGATACGTCGCGTCAGCACAAAACCGGCTTCACTACCGATCTTGAGGTAGAAGTGAATACTTGCAAGTGTTTAATTCAGTACGAATGCTGCATTTATTCCGCTGAAAAATATGTGAGTGCGGGTAAAAACAGTAGTAATGGAAATGAAATACCATGACGTTGTCCCACACTGCACTGACATTGTCTCAGTCCCTCCCTTGTCTTCCGACTCCCACCCTTGCTCGCCGGACGAAGATATATCGTCTCAGCGCAAAAATACATCTTGGTTGATGGTCTTTCATCAATCTCTAACCGCCGCCTTCCTAGTGATGTCCCCTGATCGATTGCTCACTCGATGGAAATTGGTTCTGCAAAGTCTGTGAGTGCACGCGGATGCAAAAGTGCGATGAAGTACATACAATCCGCGGGACATCCATAACGGGATAGGCTTGGTAATCGGCAACGTGCGCGTTTCTTCTCTTCTAACCACCAACAGCACCATCCCATCATCTTCATTTTCGTCCACCGCTGTCTCCTCGCATGCACTGATCATCTCAAGTTTTGCATAGGAGTCGTAGCAACAGGTATTCATTCCCTAATGTTAATATTTTTCTTCGCTCATCCTGCATTGCAGATGTAGTCGCTCTCCACAATGCACAATCAAGACGACAGGTGAAGAACGACTGGAGACGGCTTAGCGTCTGCAGAAGTTTGAACATCTGGGATGGATGAATGGATTGTTGCGGAATGCGCAGAATGGTGAGTCTGCGTGCACTTCCCGCGGATTCGAAGATGCTCACTCCGCGCAGATCTTGATCTGAGACATCCGCGTCCTCCCCGTCAATCCCTACCTGGTCTAGGTCGGCACCCACCTTGAACGTTTCTCACCAAGTTCAGCAGATTTTTGCCCCGAGACGACGTATCGTCGTCCGGGGAGCAAGGACTTTCTGACGGGAGTTTGGTGGAGGTAGGGACGGCGTGGGGTGGATTGAAAGACCCAGGGATGGTCAGTACTTCCCATCCACGCGCATTTACGCGTATCAATGTAGTTTTCAGATCCACCGATGCCCGAGCGTCGTCCTTCAACACTCATCTTTGACGTGGAGACCAGATTTTTCCTCGAGACGACGTATCGTCGTCCGGCGAGCGAGGTCTGGGCCGAGGATGGTGGATTGGCAGGGATATGGACGCCCATCTTGATCCCCGACACATACGCGCATTCCTCCACACGGTTTGAATTAACGCTGAAATTAGGAATATAACGGACAGTAACACTGTAGATGGAGAGAAAAAAGAGGGAGAGGGAGAGGGAAGGGAAGAATGGGCGGGAAATTGAACGTATGTGAATAAAAGGAAATTTCACTCGATGCTGACAATCATATTCAGACTTTATCTCTTTATAGGGCGCCGGACGTTGGGGCAAAATTACGGATGGAAACCCACGTACGTGAGCTTCTCCAGCCGACTCTTTTTCATGATATGTTCACCAGTATTCCAGACATCATAACCTATGAGTTTCTCTTTCTATATTTCATATTTCTTCTAAAATGCGCAGATTTGTGCCCTAGTTGCTCTCCTTGCCGGCAACCTCGTTGTGCACAGAATTGGTCTTTCCTCTTCCCTGGCAGCGGTCTACAGCATCCATCTTGTAAGCTTCTCTTTCGGGGTATGTTCCGCTAATGCTCGCAGTCTCCAGGTGTTTGAGCATCGCCCATCAAGCCAGTCATGAATGAGGCGCACTCACCCCACCGAACGACACTCGAGACAATCCGCAGTAAGTGATTGCATAAGTACATCATTGACCGCTCTGATTGATGGCGATTAAAAATATCTGGCAGGCAATTCGGGATCGTAGGTACCGGAAATGTCAATCCGGCAAATTATCTGAAAGAGCTTCCAGATTTGCGTTGAAATTGGTGCCCTTACTGCGACACCGAGGAAGGTGTATGACATGAGGCAGGCCCTGTGCGTCATTGTTACGGTTTGACATGAAGTGTCGATCACGTTGAGAAGCCAGATCACCCACTCTGTTGAAAGGAACGGTATGTTATTCCATTTTGATCTCGCTTAACACGTCGCTTACCTGTGACTCCCTTCATATTCAACTCCGTCATCGTGACGCATGGACACTTTTCCAGGTACACGGAACAAGTCCAGTCCGAATCAATGGTGAGCCGAATTCTACTTCACGACATGAGGCCTCGTTGACGTTTCATACCCTCATCCAGAAAAGAGAACGACTGGCCGCTTGGGTGTGCGCCCGTTTGGACGGTGCAAACGTAGGTACGTACTCGTTTCCGATTATCCTGCTCTGCCGGACTTAATGGGGACCACACGCATCCAGCGGACGGGAATACTCCTCCATGCCCCGCCCTTAAGTCTTCTTCAGGTACGGTTTATGCTGCGCTGCAGAGATAAACTTATAATTCAATGATTCAGGAAATGGTGAGGCCAAGCTCTTTCCCTGCGCCGCCGATGCACCCATTCTAGCTCGAAAAGTGTGCATGCAGGAACTGTCGCAATTGTGAACCTGGACCCTTGTCGTCACCGAAACGTCGGTGGGATCCATAAGGCTCTCCCGTAAGTGTTCTTGATGAAGTTTTCGTCTCGATTTGACGCCCATCTTTGCAGGAATCGTGCCGATTTCAAGTTCGGCTATCAAAGATCCAAGACGGCGATAGAAATATCGAGTTTCAGCTGCGACGTCAGGCTGCCTCGGCCAAAGGTACGTCGAATTGTTAAATAGGAGAGTTCTCTCGTTTAATTATGAGCTATCCAGCACTCTGGGCGAAGATCTTAGGCCTGAAAAGCTCGAGAATACGTGTAAATTGACTATTGTACAAATATTTGAGTATGTCTTGACTTTGGGCGGACGTGCACGGCCTTTGAAGTGATAGTACATCGTCGCTTTCGATTGCAGTGCGTAGAAACGACGTGTACAATGTAGTATAGCTAATAAAATCCGATTTTCTGTGATAATTAAATGATCCATGAGATCAATCTCGGTTGTATGTACCTGGAAATGAATCCGAGGTCGGTTTCAGATCTCACCCTGTTTTTATACAGAAATTTCGTTGAACCAAGTGCTCGTCTCTGAGAAATCAGCTGATTCCTAAATGATGTCGTATGATAGACGTAAATTTGGTGTAGACATGGTAGTAATTCACGAAATTATGTCAACGATTCCGTTCTTGGGCTCCGAGGTAAACACATGTTTACTCTGCTATCATTATCCGCAGGTCGCAGATGGGAGATTATCTCCGAAGGATCGATGTTTGAATGAATGGGAGCCGAAGTTCTCGCGAGGATCCGACTTGAAGAGTTTGTTGTTGACATCGGATGGAAAGGGTAGAACTAGAACATAAGAAGGATCCAATGGATACGTTAATTTAATGCGTGTCACTCACCGAGCTGCGCGTAACGTCGGACTATGGGTGACAGGTACTGCACTCAAAAGCCGGCCTTTCGAATTTTCGACGTTTGGGATATGTTCTGAAGATACTATGCGTAAACGATGATTCCTCTAGTAGCTTGGAGTAGACGGATGCCAACGTCGACTAGATGAAAGGCCAAATAGAAAAGGCACGTGCTAGCCCGGTCCGATACAGCCACTGTGACACGACTTTACTTTCGACGTTGATCTTCTCAAGTCCTATTTTCACTTTTGCAGGTTGCGATACCTTGTTCCTTCCGATATTCCAAGGACTCAAGCACATGTGTGGCGCATTGCGATATAATGGCATCATTCAAGGCTCGCTAAGTCCCCCACAGGTTGCCGTCTTTGTGGTCTGGCGTCGCTCTCCCAATGTTCGACATTGCATTACCGTCTGTATTCCTTCAATTCTCCTCGTTTCAAACGCTCACGTCTCTCTTCTTTGACAGGATGTAACATATTTGATTTCATGTCTTGTTACTGCCGAACAAAAGCCTACTCGACCCCGAGCCTTACAAATTCTCTTTGAGGACTTCACAGCGCCGCTTTGGCAGACCCTGATTGACGAGTTTTCCGCTTTTGGGACCAGGCCTCATGTATTGACCTTTGACGTCGTTTTGGGTATGAACAGTACGTGCATGTCCATGATGAGTGTGGCGCTTCTGACAAGAAACACCAATCAGTGATTCTTCAAGGAAATAGAGGTATTCTCCTCTCTGTTGCGCTTTAACGTGGAATTCATTCATGATATCCTCCCAGAAATATTCGGCAGAGAAACGAACATTCAATCTAGCCGACGTCACGGCACTGTGCGTGTGATCTCCGCCTGTCATTGGTGCTAGGCCCTTCCGAAACTTGGAAGATTCGAGGGTATCTGATGAGAACTGTCCTCTATTCACGGTGTCTTTGATTGCAATTCGCTCGGTGCGGTAGCTTTCCTTGGCCACACTATTACTTAATGGTTGTTTTTAGTTGAGTTATATCTGGTCTTCAAGGTATCGACACCGCAATGCACTGAGATTTGGATTCAGGACCGAGAATCGACACTGGGAATTTTGATTGGCAAGACGACTGTACGGCCGGATACATCATCAAAGTGTTAATCAAAACATTATGTCATTCAAATATATATCTTTATTCCAAAATGCAGAACGTCTCGACCCGTACATTTGGAATACTGCCGGAATCCTTCGAATTCGGTCTGATTCGAATTCCAACGGTTTTTCGACACGGGGATGTTGGATTTTACAAGGTCCGTATCCTTTGATGTACGTGTTACATCCCTTATTCACGCGGTATCCCCGCCATAGCTGTCATCCATTGCAGGTGCAATCTTTGTACCCGAGCTATAGGATATCATCTATGATAGTCCATTGTGTTTTGATGTCTACAAATCGACTGGAGAGTTTGAACAGGTGTGTAATACTTTGAAGTTGTTGATACACTGCTCATACCCGTATCGTTAGCGTATTTTGGTTAGAAACTCGTTCATGCGTCGAGTCTTTCCTAATACAGACTGATATTGATGGCCCTGAGGAAATTGATCCTCTCGACGGTATGTGCTTTCAAGTCGTACAAGAACATTTATGTAATATAAAACTAATCATTTTTCCAGACATCATATCCTTCATGAATAATTTGATCATTGAAATCCATCTTATGTCCCCCAAGCGTCGAGAATACAAACTCGGGATGAATCAGATTGGACACGGCATCGAGCACCGGGTCGTATCATAATGTGAAATACGATCCCTGAACGTTGATCTGGTGTCCGTTCGTACTCTTCTCTGTTTCAATTCGGCTCTCAAATGACATGATCCCGCAGGAGAACACGAACATTCTTCCAGAATAGCAAGTTGAAGCAGTCAACATGTCGAACACGTTGTCCCTGGACGGAACGAGGGGGGAAAGGTATTACCAAACTATGTTTTGCGTTGTTGGTAAAATTTCTGACACTCACGCCACAGAAAGCGAGACACGAACGAGAAGTCAACGAAACGTGAATTCTCAATTCCACGACATGTTCGAAAATTCAAAAAGACGGGGACCTGTGTCGTGCGGGAACTGGGTGGCCTTGTGTGTCAGCTGTCAGTGAGATTTGCGTTAGCGCGGATGGGTGAACTGTAAGATTTCGAAGCGATACATCCTCCTCCCTGTCGATTCGTGCAGCTCTTGGCTTAACAGACTTGCGCCGTAGCTCACGATGATCTGGATACCCATATAGGATATAGGTAAAATCATCCCCAGTCCAAATCTGCTCTTCGGCTTAAGCTGATTGATATGAACAGGTGGATTCCAAGAGATGTGAAATGCTTATTTACGCGAATCTTCCAAGTTTCGGCACGTACAACATGCCGGTTCATGTTGATATATTTGACATGTTGACATGTGGTCTTGATGTAGCCACGACGACGGTCCAGGGATATAAAAGACGTGCCCATGTCCAAGAATACCGCATCCCATCCCTCGTTTCATACTTTCCCCTCCTCTACATTTCCCATTCCCTATTACGACCCCTTACCACCTCGTGTACCACTCTCATGTATGATTCTCTCCCTGCGCTCGTCGCTGTGCACGGCCAGTGACGAGCTTCCTGCGTCGTGTCCATAGACGCGTCGTGGTCTCGTGACTGGAACTTGTGCCCGGTCTGGGACTGACGAGTTTTGGGCAAGTGTCGTCAAGGGCATCGCAACAGCGGTCGCCATTGCCACCACCAGATGGGTTCCTGCCGTTCACGCTGGAGAGGGCACGCAATGGGACGGAGATTGATTACGGCTATCTCGTCTACGAGCAGCACGTCCTGCTGGGCCTGGAGCAGGTCGCGCAGCTCGTCGACGTTGTCAGTGAGGAGCTGGGCACCCGGGGGGGTATAACGACGCCCTTTGTGTTCTCGTCGCTGGCGCTCGACCTGTCCTCGTCGTCGACCAAAGCACCTTATACGCGCATTTATCGGCGCCTGTGCTGATCCTGGCAGCCCCAAGCAGCACCGGTTCAGTGAAGAGGCCCGGTTTGCTGGGACGCATGAGCTCGGGATGCTGTTACGATGGGGGCTTGGTCGGTTAGTGAGAATCGCTGATGGGCAGGAAGAACGAGGATTGATTTCGTGCGACCATTATACTGATTTTCGCGATTCTGAGCTCGCTGCAGATTTCCCACCGATAGATTTCTCAACTTTCCTGCCGCCGCTGCTTGTGCATCTGCTCTCCATCGTCATCACCATGCTCAGCGTACTCACACGCTTGACAGCGAAATCGTCGACGTCAGGACATACGCCGCCGACGCTTTCCCCGCTGTTCGGGGCCGTCTTCTACGCTCTGGGCCCACCGGGCTGCCTTTTCACCACCTATGTCTACTATTTACGTGCTACGAATGCTATGAAACATATCATACTCTCTTTTATTTGCTTCCAGGAAACACCGAGGGTGAATACTGCATCCATGGTTGTCACTACGTGCCTCAAAGAGTGGATACCGGGATATTCAATTCAGCTTGCTGACCAGTCGTCGCGACTTCAGCCATGCAAACGTGCTCGTAAGTCCCGTATTCTCAGTCTCCATCGTAATGTGCGCATGTACACTAAAAGATCCCGTCAAGTCTGTTTCGACGTGGGAGTTCAATCTGGGAAAAATCGTCGGCGGGTCAGTTATGAAATATTCTGATGCGTACAGGAAGTGTATGAATATCCCCTCTCAGTTTCAAGCAGAACAGACGGACGACGGCCGTTTCTGGAGTCTCACCAATCTCAAGTGGGGAGAACTCGAGTCGCTGAGATTTGGCGGCTAGAGTCAGGATAAGCTTCAATTTGAATTGAATGAGAGTGTGAGGACGGGGCGTATGCTTTTCATACCCTTTTCGTCCTCTCGTCGTTTGCAGGAACAAAGCGTAAAACGATAAACACTCAGCTGGAACGACTTTTCGTCCACAGAATTCACGAGGTCGGATATCGCACCTCTCAGCGCAAAGCTGCAGTTCTCGCCTTCAATGTCGGCCACGATTTCCTCCTATCAGTCAGCCGAATACGCCAAGAAACTGAAAAAGGCCCCAAAACATATACCGGCGTTTGGATGGGACACGGAACCTGTTGTAGGGCAGGAAAAGGTCATCGAGGAAGCGTTTCTAGACGTCTTCTGTGATATTGTTTGCGGTTGGGCCAGTGTATCAGATCTCAACGAGTGCGACAGGGAATGTAACTGGTCATTGGTACGCTTTTTTCTCTACTGTATATATTCTACTCATGTTCTGCATTCAGATCGAGTTCGAACCGAATGCTCTACTTCTGTTTGAAGAGTGCGTTCCTCTCGAATATCGACAGAAAGTAAGCTCCTCGTCTTCTCAGTCGAATCGACGACGCCTCCCATCGCTATTTTCACCCACATCAGCATCACCAAGGGTAAAGACCAAGTCGAAGAAGGAAAAGACTGAACTGGCGAAATCCAGGGCGATTAGTCCCAAGGCTTCGTTCAAGGAAGTCGAGTTCGAAGGCCTGTTGAGGGGCGACGGTAACCGGAAGACAAAAGTCATCACTCTTGGATCGAAGGAGACGCCTACGCAGACGAGGATAATCGGCTCCCCGACTGAAATCGAGGCTCCCCCTCCCATGCTGCAATCACTGAGCCACCAGTCATCCTCGCGCAGCGACGATTCAACCTTAACTGCGAGCACCGTCGGCGGCACACCTTCTTCAAACAGACGACGGTTTCGATCAGGTCGTTCAGCCTCCCCTACTTACGGTGGCTCTGTGATGGGACGAAAATCCCTCGTCGGCGGTGTTCCCTCTGCGGAGTACAGTAGTGTGGATTTTGAGACGCGTCTGGCGAGCCTCGATGGGGAGGACATTTACGAGGATTACCCGCCCGTTGACGGCGCATCGAAGAACCGGGAAGTCGCTGATGACGCGTGGGTGGATATCCTCGTCAGGACGCAAGAGCGACATATGGCTGACCAGGAATACGGTGGAAGGGGGAAAGGGAGGGGGGAGGATGTCGATCTTGTAAGTCTCGAAGTGCAGAAGGCACTGAAGGGCGTGAGAAAGATGAGCCAGAGCCCAGAGAGCCAGCGAACGGAGCGAGATCCTGCGAGGGATAGGGACGACGAGGAAGAGTCGTTTGAAGTTGAGAGAGTTCCTTCGAGGCTGGCGATGAATGATTTCGTGGATGATTTGCAGCAACCACAGTATTATGACCATTCGCTTGATTACGATGGCGATGGACCTTCTGCGGCTGAACAGTCTATTCAGGCGCTACATTATGATCAGCATGAATCCGAGGAGGAGGAAGACGAGCCGGTGCCTGTCATGGAAGCAGAGGAGGAGGAACCAATGGAGCGACCTCTGCCGCCTCGACGACCCGGCTACTTTGACCTCCACCCCGAACGAAGACCAGCTCAACTTAATGGCGATCCCGCCGGGGATGACCCTCGAGCTCGGTTCGGGCACGATAGTGATTCCGAAGACGAGGGCTGGGGGGGACTTGGTGGGGGGGGGTCCGGCCCCTCCCTAGGGTCCTACCGATTATCAATCTGGATGAGGAGCCGTCGCCGTCGACAGCGCCGTTGAGGGTGCCGGGGAAGACTGCGGCACTGATTGAGATGTACCGCGAGAGGGAGAGGAGTGGGAGTGGGAGTGGGCTGCCGGTGAGGGCACTGCCGGTACCGACCCCTGCTGCTGCGAATGTAGTTGTGCCGCCGAAGATTGTGGAGATCCCGCCGGTGGAGGAGGAAGAGGAGGGGGAGGAGGTACAGGTGCCCCCACCGCCAAGGGTGCCGGTGATTGAGGAGGAGCAGGGGCGGGCGAGTCTGGGGAGGTATGTCCATGGGGCGCCATCGCATAATGTGCTAGAGGAGGAGGAGGAGGAGTAAGTGGAATGTGCAATTACTTATATGATATGTCTCTCTTTTTTGCTTTATGCTTGCTCCCTCTCATCCTCATTTTTTATACCCTCTCACGCTTCACGCACCCTCACCCAGTCCGCCTCTGGTTACAAGGAGCCGGCTGTTTGGTCGCTCGTTAATTTATTTTTGGTTTATTCGATCCATTATCATCATATGCTAGTCTTTTCTTTTGTAACGTCCTTGACTGAATTGTTTTCGCCTTGAAATAAATATTTTATGGTGTAATGTGTGTATATTGAGTGATGAGGAATTTCCTAACGGAGATCTATCATGAAAAAAAACAGCAAGTTAGCCCAAGGTCCGCTCGTTAACGGGAATTTACAATTCAGCACAGACGGACTGGACGGTAGACGACGTCGTAAAAAATTTCGAACATGTGATGACTTTGGTCAAGAGGGTGACCGGCAATTTGAGTGTTAAGGAAGGCGGCAAGGCGAGCATGAGCACTCATTGTACGTTTACCGTCCTTTCGGTTCGGCATGTTTTCACCTTGCTTTTTGAAGCCGCGCCGATTACAAAAGTGATGCTCAGCATGACGCAGGGTCCGGGTGTCAGAATATCTAATTTTTAGGAGAACGAATAGCAACACCCTTTCTATGCGACTCGTCCTATTGCCCTACCGGGTGAACTTTTTCTCACCAAAAAAAGGAGACATAATGTATACACCACAAAAGCAAAAGTACAGAATAAAGGAAGTAAACATAGAATTAGAAGGAGGACGCACCGGTGAAGGCGCCGTTGTAGTCGTAGTACTGGGTGTGGTTCAGGTTGGTTGGGGGTCGGCGTATAGATAGGGGCGGCGCATTGAAGGCGGGGGTGGCGGCCGCTGGGGAGGGGTGAGCAGCGAGGAGCGGGGAGGCGATAGGGGTGAACATACAGGGAGGGTGGCTGTGGTCCTGGGCGTCTGGATTGGGATACGCGCACGACGCTCCCAGGCCGCGCTTCAGACACGACTGCACACTAGGCGGCAGGGCTAAATGCAGTCAATCAGTGGCGTGCTGCGGGTGTCAGGACCTCGAGTGCAGGTTGAAAGTGGCTACTTTGTGGAATTTGGGCCGCTCATCCGCCTACAAGACTCTCGTGTGCGTGGTTCAGAGCCAAGTCGCCATTCTCCTAATCTACTCTCACAGTCGTGACTACACACTCCCGTCTTACCCAAGACGGCCATTCAATATACAAGGACCCCGCCACCGACCCTTGTGTCCTTAAAAAGCAAGCCGATTTTTGCCAAAATTCCTCCAGCGGCACAGAAATCTGACTCCACATCACAGGAACACTTACAGATGTGACATCCTTTCTAAAACCATATCCACGTCAGCCGAGTTCCAAGCAGATACTTACAGCGTTTACGTGACTATATTGAGCTTTGAAGAGGAAATCAATGGCGCCGGTTAGCCCAACTTTCAGACCTGTAAAATGGAAGGAGCTGGGTCTTCTTTCACCATGGTCTTGCTACCGCCGTAAGTTTCGACCTCTACATTCTTGAAGCTGAAATCACCTAAATTCAATCTTCCAAATTGCAAAAATAGACTCACCACGATCGTCGACACTCGTTGTCAAAATCTAGATTGCGGTTAGAACGTCGACGTACAGTGAACTTACGTATCAAAGTGTCTGTGGGACTGGCTTTGAAATGTTTCAGCTCTAGAAAGCTTCACCCTCGTTCTAGGTAAGAATTCAAGTTAAGAATGAATAGTGCTAACGGACATTTTACCTTGCTCACCGGACGAAGATCTATATATTCAAGCCCCTGTGGCATCCGTCTGAATGCACATCGCACAGCCATTTACGCACCAGACACGACAAATTAGAATACAAGTCAGAACGAACATCACAACAGAAGACATACGGAAAAATATCTTGCGGCTCTGTAAGCTTTCCGTCCCAGAAGATGCAATGCTCATTCTAGGTAAGAAATTTAGTAAATATTGGATATCCCGATGACGGACTTACCTTGCTCGCCGGACGGCGTTTCATATACTCAAAGCCTGACGGCTCTGGCGTATATGTCACATCCATCTACGTCCTCTATAAGGATATCACCTAATGAATACGGATGTCAGAAAGAATAGCAAAGGGCGCAAGTAACACACTTACCAAAACACACCTTGCGAGTGTGGGATTTGCCTCGGAAGATTTGTATTCTGGATAAGAAGATGGATGATAAGTGTTAGTAGATAAACTAACCTTGCTCGCCGGACGACGATCCATATACTCAAATCTTAACGAGGTTGCCAGGACGCTCGAGCAATGCATAGGACATGGAAACCATGACAGTATGCTCCTACTGTGCCATGGCTCGCCGGACGGCGATATGTGGTCTTGAGGCTTGCTAGTAGCGGTGACTAACAATAGACATCATTGAGAGCTCCGACTTCAACGATGAGAGATGGAAACTTACCGGACTTCTTCCGAGGAGCGTGCATATTTAAATATACACTTGAAGTTGACAGCAACATGACTGCAGTTATCGTTAGTCGGCTTTTTTAAACCCACCAAATGAAAACTCACCTTTGCGCTCTATTCCTCAAAGTCCATGCTAATTCCCCAGACAACACCACAAACATATGGAGGTAGACTATTACTTGCCGTGACACGTTGGTCTTGGTGTCTGGTTCAAGATGGATCTAGTAACAGGATATTCAACCTAAGATATCCCAATATAGATACACGTGCCAGTGTCCTTGAAAATTCAACTCTAGTCTGGATTTCAAGTGATGAGCATGAAAGTAACGAGAGGATACATACAGTGTTGGTGGTAAGAAAGGAGGCCTAATACCAGGTGCTTCGATCAATGCTCCCAATCCCAATACAGACATCGACGCCCTTGTTGACATTGAAGCAAGTACTGCGGGCACGCAACAGGGGAGACAGCATACTTGTATCGCTTGGAAGGAGGAGATATTGTAACAGGGAGGGAGGCAAAGTCAGAATTTGGGGGATGATCGAGCTAAGAGTATAAGAACGAATACGCTGACGGACTATCAGCAGAACTCCGTCACGTTCCAGAAACAAACCAAAACAACTTTATCGTGGAAAGAATATGGTCACGATGATGTGGCGGCAAACATGTCATCCGCGCAGCTTCAACTTATCACCGACACCCAAACATTCCCGTCTTGGTCAATTTTCTAGATATTGAAACATATTTTATTTATTACACTTGACTCGTATGCGGTCAATTCTGTAACAATCTCCTCAACAATATACGAATTGAAGTCTCTCGTCAGTCTGATTGAAATGAAGAATTACTACTCCGATTTTTGATCAGATGTCAAGTCAAGGTAACTAGGCGGAGGGTCACAAACCCACGTCAAGAAATGCACACAAGTCAACGAACCTTGTTTCTTCCTTGCTACCATCCCCGCCACATCGTTTACCCCGTTTTCCAGACCTCGATCTCTGACAAGTATTGCCCGTTCCGTTTCACCATGCTCCGAGATTGGTCACCGAATTCATTCAAGAATACTCTGCCGAAGAATATAAGTGGGGTATCTCGTCGAATATACACACTCATGGCATGCTCACTCATGCTACTTGGAATAACCCTGCCATTCAAAGTCCCTCTGTTGTCAATCTCATATTTTCTCACCAACATAAGAGAACTTTCTATGTATCGGGTGAGCAGCAGACTTTTTTCCAAAGACAACATGCTCACCTATCAGGGACGCCAAGCGCAGTGGTTGTGTCGGTAGGGAACAATGACTTGGCGCAAATACGGCAGACCCGACGGAATTTTGAAAGCCGGCGGACGGTGCGGAAATAGGTGCGCAATCTCTTGATCTTGAAATTCGAAATTGAGGTCACGTCGGCACTAGAGAAAGATTATCATCGCTTCAAATCTTGATGCGCAGTGTCAGTATTTTCGGAGCCACTCTAAATGAACGGTAAGTTAGATAATTGATCTGGACGTGACGTGGTTACTGACCTGAACTTCTCCACAGTCTGCATGTTATTTTGATCGACGTGACGCCACCCCCACTGGCAATGACATGCGCATCGGTGAGTGTTCATACCAGGCCCGTTCCTTTGCTTTGTAGCCATGCTGAAATAACGGTAAGCTTCTATTCCAAACTGAACATCCAGTCGCTTACCGCGTGAACATGACGGGAATCAAGACGCCCACGCGAATAACCTAGAATTGTGAGTCCTTGACCCCGCCGAATTCTGAAAGTCTCCATCTGATCAAATTTCAGAGACCTAGATACTGTGGCGGTGATTTGCAGCGGTCTAGGTGTTTGGCTGCCAGGCTAGCAGAGATTCCGTCTCTACGGGCGACATCTGCAGAAACAGTAAGTCCCAAGCGAAGCTGGTAATAATGAAGGCGGGATTGAAGTTAGATACCGGAAATTGGCATAGAGCTCAATGGAGGAGACATAGTAATTGATCTCCCAGAACAGAAATACTTGTAACACACCGTAATTCAAAGAATACAATATCATTTCCTGTAATAATTCTGTTAGAACACGAAAAACGACCACGACAAACATCACCACGAAGGAAACAGAATTTACTTCCAAGCTTGTAGAGGTATTCAGGTCGAAATTCCATCTGATTGTGTACCCGTGTTGGCAGAATCTGATTATCTCCATTCAAAGCATTATACCTAAAGACTCGTCACATCAATTGCAGCTCGGCAGGTAAAGAAACGCACCCCTAAACATCAGATTAATATATCCTCCAACCAGCGACCAACGACGGGCAAAAGCCATCTATGCGGGTAGGCGGAGAGATACCGGCACTGTAATAGACGTAAATTTGGTGTAGACATGGTAGTAATTCACGAAATTATGTCAACGATTCCGTTCTTGGGCTCCGAGGTAAACACATGTTTACTCTGCTATCATTATCCGCAGGTCGCAGATGGGAGATTATATCCGAAGGATCGATGTTCGAATGAATGGGAGCCGAAGTTCTTGCGAGGATCCGACTTGAAGAGTTTGTTGTTGACATCGGATGGAAAGGGTAGAACTAGAACATAAGAAAGATCCAATGGATACATTAATTAATGGGTGTCACTAACCGAGCTGCGCGCAACATCGGACCCTGGGTGACAGGTGTTGTCCTCAAAAGCCGACCTTCCGAATTTTCGACGTTTGGGATATGTCCTGAAGATACTATGCGTAAACGATGCTTCCTCTAGTAGCTTGGTGTAGACGGATGACAACGTCCACTAGGTGAAAGGCAAAATAGACAAGGCACGTGCTAAGCCCGATCCGATACAGAAATGGTGACACGACTTTACTTTCGACTTTGATCTTCTCAAGTCCTATTTTCACTTTTGCAGGCCACACTGCCTTGTTCCTTCCGATATTCAAAGGACTCAAGCACTTGGATGGCCGATTCAAATCTAATGGCATTATTCGAGGCTCGCCAAGTCGCCCAAAGGTCACCGTCTTTGTGGTCTAGCCTCGCTCTCCCGATGTTCAAAATTCCATTACGGTCTGTTTTCCTCCAATTCTCCTTGTTTCAAACGTTTAGTTATCTTCTTTGACAGAACGTTACATGTATTTGATTTCATGTCATGCTACTGCCGAACAAAGGCCTACTCGACCCCGGCTTTGAAAACGAAGTTATCAAGAGTTCTACGACGACGCACTGGGGACCCTGATTGACACATCGTCCATTTTGGGCACCAGACCTCGTGTGTCGACCTGCGAAACCTCCGACTTTATCTTGGTTCGGCTTGGTGAGTCGAATACCCTCGCTTATCACTGCTACGTTGACTTGAAGTGTCAATTAGTGTCTATTGAAGCAAATATCGCCGATAAATACAGTATTTTCATTTCCGTTGGATTAAAACACAATATCTTACCAGGAATACTTGACAAGTGATTAGATGTCTGCCCTGGCCAACGCCACGGAGCTAGACCCATCATCTGCCCACGTCATTCATCATCCGCTCTTCCGAAAAGTGGAAGATCGGTGGGAGTCTTCTGGAGACTGTACTTCTTTGACGACATCTTTGGGCTTTGGTTTTTGGTATGGGTAACACGACTTTATTTAATCTTATTCATCTGATCTATTTCTAGGGCAAACTATTGTACTTCGAGGTATTCAAGCTCAAAGACGACTCGATTTCGGTTCAAGACTCAACATCAACGCTTGTTATTCCATTGGCAAGACGACAATATACGGTGACGTTTCAAGACAACGTCCATCAAATTCCACGTCATATAAGTTTTCCTTCATTCCAAAAGTCCGAACCTTGTGACCCATGTAATCGGAGCCAGCTATCAGTCCCTAGAAACTGGTCGTATTCAAATTCTGGCGGTTTCTGGAAACGGGGACGTTAGTTTTTGCATGATCCGTAATTTATGATGGCGGAACTATCTCCACAATTCATGCGATGTCCCCGCCATGCCCACTATTGATTGGGGGTCTAAAATCGTCGTATGAGGGCATTCAGCGACGTTTCATGTTCTCCCTCAATTTTGGCATACTGACACGGTTGATAGCACATCGAAAATGGACGTATGTCCCCTTTATGTCATCAATATATGACATATACCTAGTACCCTTGCCTCAAAGTCGTTTTGTGCACATCCTCTTTTTGATTTCCACATTTGGACTGCTATTGATGTCCCTGATCATTTTGTGATCGCGACGGTGAGCACCCTCGAAGCACTACGATTATGTTTGGGCTTGAAAGACTGACATATTTCATTAGATGTTGGATTATTATTGACATGCAGAACAAATCTACATCACGCAAGCAATGTACAACACTGGGAATACACCATACTGACAAAACAGGGTAGACACGGCATCGAGCATTGAATTATCATATCTGTACGACGTCGGATGGCCACAATACGATCAGGTACGTCTTCTGATTGATGAGTTCTGAGTGGAACGGATTCAAAGAAGACGTGGATGTCGTCATTCCAGAATAGTAACCGGATGCAGTCAACACTTCAAACTCGCGAACCCATGTTGAAATGGAAATCGAGACCCGAGGAGATTGACAAAGTGACGTATATGTGACATGGTAAGTCGTGTCCTCTCCAACCCCGCAGGAAATGACACCTCAGGGAGACATTGTTGAAATCCGAATTTTCAAGTCGGTGACATCTTCCAAAGTTCAAAAAGACGGGGAACTCGTTCATGCGGAGACTAGGAGGCATTGACGCCACTGTCAAGGTATGCGGTGTCCGCTTTGGTACTTTCTTATTCCACACTTATTCGAACGGATATCTACTCCTCCGTGTTGACTTGTTCATTCTATGGCTTACCAGACTTAGACGGTGAGCTAGTATCATTTCAATACGCACCAAGAATGTCGGTACAACTTTTTCCAATACGAATTATCTCCCTGGCTCAAGTTGATTGACACCAACAGGTAAATTCAACGAGACATCAAATGTGTCCTTACCCGAATCTTCCAGGTTTCGGCGCGTTTACCATGCCGAGTTACATTGACACCGTTGGCAGGTCAGCATGTCAGTTCAGAGCAGCCAAGCCAACGTTGAAGACATATAAAAGGAGGTGCTTGTCTTCCGGAATACATCATTCCATTCCACCTTTCCCATTTCCCCTCTTTTACATCTCTCGCCCTCTCAGCTCACATGATATGATGATGTTGTGTATGTCAAAGGGACTATGCTCGACGCCATGCATGACTATTGATCGGCGTGGCGCGCGGGGAGTGGAGACGGGGGTCGTGCTATTCTTGGACACGAGGGAGGTCGAGCTATTATTAGGTTGGAGGGAGGGACGGCGTGCTATTCAGATGGACGGGAGCGAGTCGTAAGCTGCAGTTGCACGACGAGTCCCGCCAGTCGTCGCCGTGTCGAGGCCTCCCCAACACGATCACCCTGACAAGCCGGCCTTATGTACACATTTATGTTTCTCCGAGAAACACGTCCTCATCCCCTCGCGTTATCTCCACGACTCGCGTCTGTCTGAGGATTTGTGCAAGTCGACGATTATTACTTTTCTATGAATCACTCCGTTGCAATTTCGAAATCGTTGCATCAACGCACGATGATATGACTCAGATTTACATGCGGAGCGAATCTGCTCATCACGCTTGGATACATGAATCGATATCAATACGTGCCCCTCAAGCTAACCGGACATCATTTGCTCCTCATCTCGTCATCTCTCTCGTCACCTTCCATAACTCGAATGATGGACCAAAACGCAACAGCACCTCAACGTATACATCGCAGTACATACCTAACTCACTCATCGATATCGCTTCTGCTTCCCAATCCCCAGCCTCAACGCCCAAAAATCCAACACTACCCACCTAACCACTTCACAATAGAAGTTTCATCTTTGTCGATTTCTTCCCATCGCACCCAATTAAACCACAGAGGACCTCCCACCGGCCCCCAGTAGCCGGACCGGCTCTGCGCTCGTATGATGGAAAACTCACTTCGGGCACCAGTAGTAACATGGATAGGAGCCCAAACCTCCACCTCCATCTCCCAACAGAGGGGGGTGATCGTAGCGTATTCACATCCTTCCATCGTTCTGAATGCACCACAGAAATAGGCTACGAGTCGTTACTGGTGGGAATCGAATGTGGGCGCGTGAGCACTGGGATCACACCCTTCAAAAATGCCGAGGGAGCGAATACCGTGATGAAAATGTAGAAAGTACGGCATTTCCTCCTCTCCTTCCTTCCCTGCGATATACAAATGACAGCCAGTGCCACTAATTAGGGCACGTCTGTTTCCTGTTCACTTCTGTCCTACAAGGTCGGCATATAGGCACCGTAAGCGAGTCCGGAGACGCATCCAGCCCGTGTATAATAGAGTTGAGATGGGCGGTACAAACAAGTGTCATACTATCATTATGCTCTTCCATCCCTCAGAATGTGACGCTTCATCTTACAGAAATATTGTCGTCAGTGTGTGGATACCTTTCAAAAAAGCTGAGGGGAAAATAGCATACTCAGAACGCACCGCATTTTTCTATCCTTCCATGAGATGTATAAATGTCGGGGAGTTCGCCGGTTAGAGCACTTACATCTCTTCGCATTATCTAAAACTGTCCGAGTCCGGTCTTGCGTCCAACGCGTCTTTTACAGAGTCGGAGTGGTCCCTTCAAGGACTAATTTATCAATTTATCATCGTACGCAGCTCCAGCACGTAGTGTATTCGGCATGCCTATAGCAGGGGATAACATACAGCTAAGTATAAGGAGACCAGAGCGACGTTGAACGCGAGACCGAAGGCGCCAATATCAATATCAAGCCACTCCGAGCAGGTAACTAACTCGCTCAGATTAACATGCAAGCTGAGTAGTATTTCGAAATAGGGATATCTGTTTATTGTCACTTCTGAGACTAAGGGGTTGGTACCGGTAACTTCGACGCGTCGCTACGAGGCGAGAAAGGAAAGCTTGCATGGTAAAGTCAGCACAGCATCGTGACCACGACCATGTCCACAGTGAAGGTGAAATAGTCGATTTATTCGTGCGTGCGTTCACATGCGCAAGGAGCTCACATAAGACATGAGCGAGCTTGGGGGTACAAGTCCCGACTCAGAAGAGGCCAAAGTGTTGATCTGGTACCCCACCATGTGCAGAATTTGCCGTGCCGATCACTGGGCACAGCTACCCTTTTTTTAAGTTCTCCTTCGATGGAGGACATCCTTTCGACTCGTTTAACCTTTTACAGTCCGGACCTCTGTCTATGCCACGACTCGGTAAGTCATTTTCTTACTGAGAACGCGTTACAGGAAAGTCTACTTAGTACTAACTTCGCCGGAATGTCTATGTACAAGCCAATAATCATTCTTGCGAGAATTGAAGTTCCAGGACTTTGTGTCTCCGAATAAGTGACTAGATGAACGACTGAGTATAGTATTAATCAAGTACTGCAGCCTCGGTTACTCATGTTGGTCTTTATCACAACAGGTCTTTTATGCTCGTGTACACCATTGTCAATGGACGGCCAACTCTGCACGCTCGGTTCCGGTTGCCTTTGTATTATCATTACACAATCCACATATTGACGCGTTGTTTTTCATTATTGTTCCTTGTCCTATCCTGGGTCTTGGGCGCCACTCTCTGTCTGAACGGCATTCCCCGACCCAACCTTCGCTATCATCACTCTGTCGAATCATGTCTTCCCTCTCCCTCGCTCTATCTGTCATGCCTGACCTACAATACCAGTCCGAAAGCTCCGGTCTCGTTGAATTTCCCCAATACACTCCGTCGTACGGTGTCATTGATAATCAAGCTACTGGCGACCACTTCTTTGGCAATAGGTGATTTCCATGTAATCAATGTATCAACCACCGTTTACCGCTGTTCCTTTGGTGCTGGAGATTTCAACCAAAACCCCCCGACTCGACATGATCCCGAAGTCACCAACCAACTGGCTTCTCACTCATAGTAAGCTAAACCTTGCCACTATCATTACTTCGGTTTCCTAATGCTTACTCCTTACTTAGTCTACACGACCACCCACAGACTCCTAGCATGAACAGCCATCTGCATATAAACCCTTCGACGTATGCGTGTCCTCCAGAAACCCACCCTGGGCACGCATACTTTCCACAGGCCGGGTCCATGTCGTATTATGGCGGCTCTCAGCCTTCGGACGACTTGACTCACCTCTGCGCCAAGTCCAATCATTACAAAACTCGAATCATGCTCATCCCCAACTGACCTCGTTCATACATTTCCTAGTCTGGTTTATTCGATGCAGTGAGTGACTTGTTTTGGTGTTGAAATAAAGATTTTATGGTGGAATGTGCGGATATTAAGGGATGTGTGATTTCCTAATGGAGATCCATCACGAAAAAAGAGGAAGTTATCCCATCTACCCGCCGAAATCGCCTCTCCGCGCGCGCCGCCTCTCTTAAAAATATTCTGAGAGGGTTTTTGTCTCATTCCTCTCCCGACCATGGTTCGGGGAGAAATTTTGCGATTTTGAGTGTCGGAAATTGCCATTTTTGCAGTGAGAAGATCAGTATATTTTCACCGAAAATCATAAGTACAGTCTTCAAGTAATATACTGCCTCTACACGAAATCCCCTTGTGTGTTATAGAATGTCCTGGGAGTGCTCGTTAGAGGTGCAGAGATAGCGCGAAAGTAGCTTACTTCTCTGTCTCTCTCTTGCTCCCAGTACGATCGTCGTCCTTGAAAACCGTACCTTGCGCCGGTAAAAATACCAATACCAATACCGCTGTAAAATACGGTGTAGGGTAGAGTTTACGGCCAGGCTGAGAACCGGTAAACGCACGCAAGGACAGAATGATAAAATGGACTTACCATTATCCCTTCATGTCGAGTGCAAGAGATATTAACATCACCTGAGAACGAGGTCAGTGTATGTCAGTCTGGGGGAATTAGAGGGACTCACCGTCGCTACACGTCTCCATGAATCCCTCCCTCCCTGACCTTGCTCGCCGGACGGCAATGCATCATGTCAGCGCAAAAGTATACATTTAAGACGTTGTAGAAGTACCCGTTCAACTTAGATAGCTGCATGAAAACAACTGAGCTGAGAAACAAGTAAACGCGCGTGCATTGAGATTGATAACACGGACATACCGTCTCCAGCCGTCTCCAGATGCCACCAGTTAATCCTCCCATCCTCGCTCTGGTGTCGTTCGCCAGAAACCGATACGTCGCGTCAGCACAAAACCGGCTTCACTACCGATCTTGAGGTAGAAGTGAATACTTGAAAGTGTTTAATTCAGTACGAATGCTGCATTTATTGCGCTGAAAAATATGTGAGTGCGGGTAAAAACAGTAGTAATGGAAATGAAATACCATGACGTTGTCCCACACTGCACTGACATTGTCTCAGTCCCTCCCTTGTCTTCCGACTCCCACCCTTGCTCGCCGGACGAAGATATATCGTCTCAGCGCAAAAATACATCTTGGTTGATGGTCTTTCATCAATCTCTAACCGCCGCCTTCCTAGTGATGTCCCCTGATCGATTGCTCACTCGATGGAAATTGGTTCTGCAAAGTCTGTGAGTGCACGCGGATGCAAAAGTGCGATGAAGTACATACAATCCGCGGGACATCCATAACGGGATAGGCTTGGTAATCGGCAACGTGCGCGTTTCTTCTCTTCTAACCACCAACAGCACCATCCCATCATCTTCATTTTCGTCCACCGCTGTCTCCTCGCATGCACTGATCATCTCAAGTTTTGCATAGGAGTCGTAGCAACAGGTATTCATTCCCTAATGTTAATATTTTTCTTCGCTCATCCTGCATTGCAGATGTAGTCGCTCTCCACAATGCACAATCAAGACGACAGGTGAAGAACGACTGGAGACGGCTTAGCGTCTGCAGAAGTTTGAACATCTGGGATGGATGAATGGATTGTTGCGGAATGCGCAGAATGGTGAGTCTGCGTGCACTTCCCGCGGATTCGAAGATGCTCACTCCGCGCAGATCTTGATCTGAGACATCCGCGTCCTCCCCGTCAATCCCTACCTGGTCTAGGTCGGCACCCACCTTGAACGTTTCTCACCAAGTTCAGCAGATTTTTGCCCCGAGACGACGTATCGTCGTCCGGGGAGCAAGGACTTTCTGACGGGAGTTTGGTGGAGGTAGGGACGGCGTGGGGTGGATTGAAAGACCCAGGGATGGTCAGTACTTCCCATCCACGCGCATTTACGCGTATCAATGTAGTTTTCAGATCCACCGATGCCCGAGCGTCGTCCTTCAACACTCATCTTTGACGTGGAGACCAGATTTTTCCTCGAGACGACGTATCGTCGTCCGGCGAGCGAGGTCTGGGCCGAGGATGGTGGATTGGCAGGGATATGGACGCCCATCTTGATCCCCGACACATACGCGCATTCCTCCACACGGTTTGAATTAACGCTGAAATTAGGAATATAACGGACAGTAACACTGTAGATGGAGAGAAAAAAGAGGGAGAGGGAGAGGGAAGGGAAGAATGGGCGGGAAATTGAACGTATGTGAATAAAAGGAAATTTCACTCGATGCTGACAATCATATTCAGACTTTATCTCTTTATAGGGCGCCGGACGTTGGGGCAAAATTACGGATGGAAACCCACGTACGTGAGCTTCTCCAGCCGACTCTTTTTCATGATATGTTCACCAGTATTCCAGACATCATAACCTATGAGTTTCTCTTTCTATATTTCATATTTCTTCTAAAATGCGCAGATTTGTGCCCTAGTTGCTCTCCTTGCCGGCAACCTCGTTGTGCACAGAATTGGTCTTTCCTCTTCCCTGGCAGCGGTCTACAGCATCCATCTTGTAAGCTTCTCTTTCGGGGTATGTTCCGCTAATGCTCGCAGTCTCCAGGTGTTTGAGCATCGCCCATCAAGCCAGTCATGAATGAGGCACACTCACCCCGCCCTCCAAGGGTCCGAACGATGCTCGAGACAATCCGCAGTAAGTGATTGCATAAGTACATCATTGACAGCTCTGATTGGTAGTGTAGTGATGGCGATTAAAAATATCTGGCAGGCAATTCGGGATCGTAGGTACCGGAAATGTCAATCCGGCAAATTATCTGACAGAGCTTCCAGATTTGCGTTGAAATTGGTGCCCTTACTGCGACACTGAGGAAGGTGTATGACATGAGGCAGGCCCTGTGCGTCATTGTTACGGTTTGACATGAAGTGTCGATCACATTGACAAGCCAGATCACCTACTCTGTTGAAGGGAACGGTATGTTATTCCATTTTGATCTCGCTTAACACGTCGCTTACCTGTGACTCCCTTCATATTCAACTCCGTCATCGTGACGCATGGACACTTTTCCAGGTACACGGAACAAGTCCAGTCCGAATCAATGGTGAGCCGAATTCTACTTCACGACATGACGCCTCGTTGACGTTTCATACCCTCATCCAGAAAAGAGAACGACTGGCCGTTTCGGAAGGTGAAAGCGCAGGTACGTACATGTTTCTGATTATCTATTCTGCCGAGTTAATTGGGACCCTACGTATCTGGGGGACAGGAATACTCCTCCGTCCCTAGTGGTACTCCGCCCTAAAATCCGTCGCAGGTACGGTTTATCCTGCGCGACAGAGATGGACTTATAATTCAACGACTCCTTGCGCCGCCGATGCGCCCATTCTAGCTCGAAACACGGATGGCAGCGAGTGTCAACTGTCGCAATTGTGAATGTGGGCCATTGTCTTCACCGACACGTCGATGGGATCCATAAGGTTCTCCCGTGAGTGTTCCTGATGAAGCTTTCATCTCAAATTGACGTCCCCCTTTGCAGGAATCGTGCCGATTTCAACTTCGGCTATCAAAGATCCAAGACGGCGATGCAAGTATCAAGTTTCAGCGGCGATGTCACGCTGCCTCGGCCAAAGGTACGTCGAATTCTTGAATAGGAGAGTTCTCTCGTTTAATTATGAGCTATCCAGCACTCTGGGCGAAGATCTGAGACCCGAAAAGGTCGAGAATACGTATAAATTGACTATTGTACGAGTATTTGAGTATGTCTTGACTTTGGGCGGACGCGCACGGCATTTGAAGTGATAGTAGATTGTAGCTTTCGATTGCAGTGCGTAGAAACGACGTGTACAATGTAGTATAGCTAATAAAATCCGATTTTCTGTGATAATTAAATGATCCATGAGATCAATCTCGGTTGTATGTACCTGGAAATGAATCCGAGGTCGGTTTCAGATCTCACCCTGTTTTTATACAGAAATTTCGTTGAACCAAGTGCTCGTCTCTGAGAAATCAGCTGATTCCTAAATGATGTCGTATGATAGACGTAAATTTGGTGTAGACATGGTAGTAATTCACGAAATTATGTCAACGATTCCGTTCTTGGGCTCCGAGGTAAACACATGTTTACTCTGCTATCATTATCCGCAGGTCGCAGATGGGAGATTATCTCCGAAGGATCGATGTTTGAATGAATGGGAGCCGAAGTTCTCGCGAGGATCCGACTTGAAGAGTTTGTTGTTGACATCGGATGGAAAGGGTAGAACTAGAACATAAGAAGGATCCAATGGATACGTTAATTTAATGCGTGTCACTCACCGAGCTGCGCGTAACGTCGGACTATGGGTGACAGGTACTGCACTCAAAAGCCGGCCTTTCGAATTTTCGACGTTTGGGATATGTTCTGAAGATACTATGCGTAAACGATGATTCCTCTAGTAGCTTGGAGTAGACGGATGCCAACGTCGACTAGATGAAAGGCCAAATAGAAAAGGCACGTGCTAGCCCGGTCCGATACAGCCACGGTGACACGACTTTACTTTCGACTTTGATCTTCTCAAGTCCTATTCTCACTTCTGCAGGTTACGCTACCTTGTTCCTTCCGATATTCCAAGGACTCAAGCACTTGTGTGGCGCATTGCGATATAATGGCATCATTCAAGGCTCGCTAAGTCCCCCAAAGGTCGCCGTCTTTGTGGTCTGGCGTCGCTCTCCCAATGTTCGACATTGCATTACCGTCTCTATTCCTTCAATTCTCCTCATTTCAAACGCTCACGTCTCTCTTCTTTGACAGGATGTAACATATTTGATGTCATGTCTTGTTACTGCCGAACAAAGGCCTACTCGACCCCGAGCCTTACAAATTCTCTTTGAGGACTTCACAGCGCCGCTTTGGCAGACCCCTGATTGACGAGTTTTCCATTTTTGGGACCAGGCCTCATGTTTTGACCTTTGACGTCGTTTTGGGTATGAACAGTACGTGCATGTCCATGATGAGTGTGGCGCTTCTGACAAGAAACACCAATCAGTGATTCTTCAAGGAAATAGAGTAATCCGTGAGGTATTCTCCTCTTCGTTGCGCTTTAACATGGAATTCATTCATGATATCCTCCCAGAAGTATTCGGCAGGGAAACGAACATTCATGCTAGCCGACATCACGGCACTGTGCGTGCTATCTCCGCCTGTCATTGGTGCTAGGCCCTTCCGAAACTTGGAAGATTCGAGGGTATCTGATGAGAACTGTCCTCTATTCACGGTGTCTTTGATTGCAATTTGCTCGGTGCGGTAGCTTTCCTTGGCCACACTATTACTTAATGGTTGTTTTTAGTTGAGTTATATCTGGTCTTCAAGGTATTGACATCGCAATGCACTGAGATTTGGATTCAGGACCCAGAATCGACACTGTGAATTTTGATTGGCAAGACGACTGTACGGCCGGATAAATCATCAAAGTGTTAATGAAAACGTCATGTCATTCAAATATATATCTTTATTCCAAAATGCAGAACATCTCGACCCGTACATTTGGAATACTCCCGGAATCCTTCGAATTCGGTCTGATTCGAATTCCAACGGTTTTTCGACACGGGGACGTTGGATTTTACAAGGTCCGTATCCTTTGATGTACGTGTTACGTCCCTTATTCACGCGGTATCCCCACCATAGCTGTCATCCATCGCAGGTGCAATCGTTGTACCAGTGCTATAGGATACTATCTATGATATTCCATCGTGTTTTGATGTCTACAAATCGACTGGAGAGTTTGAACAGGTGTGTAATACTTTGAAGGTGTTGATGCGCTGCTCATACCTGTATCACTAGCGTATTTTGGTTAGAAACTCGTTCATGCGTCGAGTCTTTCCTAATACAGACTGATATTGATGGCCCTGAGGAAACTGATCCTCTCGACGGTATGTGCTTTCAAGTCGTACAAGAACATTTATGTGACATAAAACTAATCATTTTTCTAGACATCATATCCTTCATGAATAATCTTTCAATTGAAATCCATCTTATGTCCCCCAAGCGTCGAGAATACACACTCGGGATGAAGCAGATTGGACACGGCATCGAGCACCGGGTCGTATCATAATGTGAAATACGATCCCTGAACGTTGACCTGGTGTCCGTTCATACTCTTCCCTGTTTCAATTCGGCTCTCAAATGACATGATCCCGCAGGAGAACACGAACATTCTTCCAGAATAGCAAGTTGAAGCAGTCAACATGTCGAACATGTTGTCCCTGGACGGAACGAGGGGGGAAAGGTATTACCAAACTATGTTTTTCGTCGTTGGTAAAATTTCTGACACTCACGCTGCAGAAAGCGAGACACGAACGAGAAGTCAACAAAACGTGAATTCTCAATTCCACGACATGTTCGAAAATTCAAAAAGACGGGGACCTGTGTCGTGCGGGGACTGAGTGGCCTTGTCTGTCAGCTGTCAGTGAGATTTGCGTTAGCGCGGATGGGTGAACTGTAAGATTTCGAAGCGATACATCCTCCCTGTCGATTCGTGCAGCTCTTGGCTTAACAGACTTGCGCCGTAGCTCACGATGATCTGGATACCCATATAGGATATAGGTAAAATCATCCCCAGTCCAAATCTGCTCTTCGGCTTAAGCTGATTGATATGAACAGGTGGATTCCAAGAGATGTGAAATGCTTATTTACGCGAATCTTCCAAGTTTCGGCACGTACAACATGCCGGTTCATGTTGATATATTTGACATGTTGACATGTGGTCTTGATGTAGCCGCGACGATGGTCCAGGGATATAAAAGACGTGCCCATGTCCAAGAATACCGCATCTCATCCCTCGTTTCATACTTTCCCCTCCTCTACATTTCCCATTCCCTATTACGACCCCTTACCACCTCGTGTACCACTCTCATGTATGATTCTCTCCCTGCGCTCGTCGCTGTGCACGGCCAGTGACGAGCTTCCTGCGTCGTGTCCATAGACGCGTCGTGGTCTCGTGACTGGAACTTGTGCCCGGTCTGGGACTGACGAGTTTTGGGCAAGTGTCGTCAAGGGCATCGCAACAGCAGTCGCCATTGCCACCACCAGATGGGTTCCTGCCGTTCACGCTGCAGAGGGCACGCAATGGGACGGAGACTGATTACGGCTATCTCGTCTATGAGCAGCACGTCGTGCTGGGCCTGGAGCAGGTCGCGCAGCTCGTCGACGTTGTCAGTGAGGAGCTGGGCACCCGGGGGGGTATAACGACGCCCTTTGTGTTCTCGTCGCTGGCGCTCGACCTGTCCTCGTCGTCGACCAAAGCACCTTATACGCGCATTTATCGACGCCTGTGCTGATCCTGGCAGCCCCAAGCAGCACCGGTTCAGTGAAGAGGCCCGGTTTGCTGGGCCGCATGAGCTCGGGATGCTGTTGCGATGGGGGCTTGGTCGGTTAGTGAGAATCGCTGATGGGCAGGAAGAGCGAGGATTGATTTCGTGCGACCATTATACTGATTTTCGCGATTCTGAGCTCGCTGCAGATTTCCCACCGATAGATTTCTCAACTTTCCTGCCGCCGCTGCTTGTGCATCTGCTCTCCATCGTCATCACCATGCTCAGCGTACTCACACGCTTGACAGCGAAATCGTCGACATCAGGACACACGCCGCCGACGCTTTCCCCGCTGTTCGGGGCCGTCTTCTACGCTCTGGGCCCACCGGGCTGCCTTTTCACCACCTATGTCTACTATTTACGTGCTACGAATGCTATGAAACATATCATACTCTCTTTTATTTGCTTCCAGGAAACACTGAGGGTGAATACTGCATCCATGGTTGTCACTACGCGCCTCAAAGAGTGGATACCGGGATATTCAATTCAGCTTGCTGACCAGTCGTCGCGACTTCAGCCATGCAAACGTGCTCGTAAGTCCCGTATTCTCAGTCTCCATCGTAATGTGCGCATGTACACTAAAAGATCCCGTCAAGTCTGTTTCGACGTGGGAGTTCAATCTGGGAAAAATCGTCGGCGGGTCAGTTATGAAATATTCTGATGCGTACAGGAAGTGTAGGAATATCCCCTCTCAGTTTCAAGCAGAACAGATGGACGACGACCATTTCTGGAATCTCACCAATCTCAAGTGGGGAGAACTCGAGTCGCTGAGATTTGGCGGCTAGAGTCAGGATAAGCTTCAATTTGAATTGAATGAGAGTGTGAGGACGGGGCGTATGCTTTTCGTACCCTTTTCGTCTTCTCGTCGTTTGCAGGAACAAAGCGTAAAACGATAAACACTCAGCTGGAACGACTTTTCGTCCACAGAATTCACGAGGTCGGATATCGCACCTCTCAGCGCAAAGCTGCAGTTCTCGCCTTCAATGTCGGCCACGATTTCCTCCTATCAGTCAGCCGAATACGCCAAGAAACTGAAAAAGGCCCCAAAACATATACGGGCGTTTGGATGGGACACGGAACCTGTTGTAGGGCAGGAAAAAGTCATCGAGGAAGCCTTTCTAGACGTCTTCTGTGATATTGTTTGCGGTTGGGCCAGTGTATCAGATCTCAACGAGTGCGACAGGGAATGTAACTGTTCATTGGTACACTTTTTTCTCTACTGTATATATTCTACTCATGATCTGCATTCAGATCGAGTTCGAACCGAATGCTCTACTTCTGTTTGAAGAGTGCGTTCTTCTCGAATATCGACAGAAAGTAAGCTCCTCGTCTTCTCGGTCGAATCGACGACGCCTCCCATCGCTATTTTCACCCACATCAGCATCACCGAGGGTAAAGACCAAGTCGAAGAAGGACAAGACTGAACGGGCGAAACCCGGGGCGATTAGCCCCAAGTCTTCATTCAAGGAAGTCGAGTTCGAAGGCCTGTTGAGGGGCGACGGAAACCGGAAGACAAAGGTCATCACTCTTGGATCGAAGGAGACGCCTACGCAGACGAGGATAATCGGCTCCCGGACTGAAATCGAGGATCCCCCTCCCATGCTGCAATCACTGAGCCACCAGTCATCCTCGCGCAGCGACGATTCAACCTTAACTGCGAGCACCGTCGGCGGCACACCTTCTTCAAACAGACGACGGTTTCGATTAGGTGGTTCAGCCTCCCCTACTTACGGTGGCTCTGTGATGGGACGAAAATCCCTCGTCGGCGGTGTTCCCTCTGCGGAATACAGCAGTGTGGATTTTGAGACGCGTCTGGCGAGCCTCGATGGGGAGGACATTTACCAGGATTACCCGCCCGTTGACGGCGCATCGAAGACCAGGGAAGTCGCTGACGATGCATGGGTGGATATCCTCGTCGGGACGCAAGAGCGACGTATGGCTGACCAGGAATACAGGGGAAGGGGGAAAGGGAGGGGGGAGGATGTCGATCTTGTAAGTCTCGAAGTGCAGAAGGCACTGAAGGGCGTGAGAAAGATGAGGCAGAGCCCAGAGAGCCAGCGAACGGAGCGAGATCCTGCATGAATCCGAGGAGGAGGAAGACGAGCCGGTGCCTGTCATGGAAGCAGAGGAGGAGGAACCAATAGAGCGACCTCTGCCACCTCGACGACCCGGCTACTTTGACCTCCACCCCGAACGAAGACCAGCTCAACTTAATGGCGATCCCGCCGGGGATGACCCTCGAGCTCGGTTCGGGCACGATAGTGATTCCGAAGACGAGGGCTGGGGGGGACTTGGTGGGGGGGTCCGGCCCCTCCCTAGGGTCCCACCGATTATCAATCTAGATGAGGAGTCGTCGCCGTCGACAGCGCCGTTGAGGGTGCCGGGGAAGACTGCGGCACTGATTGAGATGTACCGCGAGAGGGAGAGGAGTGGGAGTGGGAGTGGGCTGCCGGTGAGGGCACTGCCGGTACCGACCCCTGCTGCTGCGAATGCAGTTGTGCCGCTGAAGATTGTGGAGATCCCGCCGGTGGAGGAGGAAGAGGAGGGGGAGGAGGTACAGGTGCCCCCACCGCCAAGGGTGCCGGTGATTGAGGAGGAGCAGGGGCGGGCGAGTCTGGGGAGGTATGTCCATGGGGCGCCATTGCATAATGTGCTAGAGGAGGAGGAGGAGTAAGTGGAATGTGCAATTACTTATATGACATGTCTCTCTTTTTTTGCTTTATGCTTGCTCCCTCTCATCCTCATTTTTTATACCCTCTCACACTTCACGCACCCTCACCCAGTCCGCCTCTGGTTACAAGGAGCCGGCTGTTTGGTCGCTCGTTAATTTATTTTTGGTTTATTTGATCCATTATCATCATATGCTCGTCTTTTCTTTTGTAACGTCCTTGACTGAGTTGTTTTCGCCTTGAAATAAATATTTTATGGTGGAATGTGCGGATATTGAGTGATGAGGAATTTCCTAATGGAGATCTATCACGAAAAAAAACAGCAAGTTAGCCCAAGGTCCGCTCGTTAACGGGAATTTACAATTCAGCGGACTGGACGGCAGACGACGTCGTCAAAAATTTCGAACATGTGATGACTTTGGTCAAGAGGGTGACCGGCAATTTGAGTGTTAAGGAAGGCGGCAAGGCGAGCATGAGCAGTGATTGTACGTTTACCGTCCTTTCGGTTCTGCATGTTTTCACCTTGCTTTTTGAAGCCGCGCCGATTACAAAAGTGATGCTCAGCACGACGCAGGGTCCGGGTGTCAGAATATATAATTTTTAGGAGAATGAATAGCAACACCCTTTCTATGCGACTCGTCCTATTGCCCTACCGGGTGAACTTTTTCTCACCAAAAAAAGGAGACATAATGTATACACCACAAAAGCAAAAGTACAGAATAAAGGAAGTAAACATAGAATTAGAAGGAGGAGGCACCGGTGAAGGCGCCGTTGTAGTTGGTTGGGGGTCGGCGTATAGATAGGGGGCGGCGCATTGAAGGCGGGGGTGGCAGCCGCTGGGGAGGGGTGAGCGGCGAGGAGCGGGGAGGCGATAGGGGTGAACATACAGGGAGGGTGGCTGTGGTCCTGGGCGTCTGGATTTGGATACGCGCACGACGCTCCCAGGCCGCGCTTCAGACACGACTGCACACTAGGCGGCAGGGCTAAATGCAGTCAATCAGTGGCGTGCTGCGGGTGTCAGGACCTCGAGTGCAGGTTGAAAGTGGCTATTTTGTGGAATTTGGACCCCTCATCCGCCTACAAGACTCTCCTGTGCGTGGTTCAGAGCCAAGTCGCCATTCTCCTAATCTACTCTCACAGTCGTAACTACACACTCTCATCTTACCCAAGACAGCCATTCAATATACAAGGACCCCGCCACCGACCCTTGTGTCCTCAAAAAGCAAGCCTATTTTTGCCAAAATTCCTCCAACAGCACAGAAATCTGACTCCACATCACAGGAACACTTACAGATGTGACATCCTTTCTAAAACCATATCCACGTCAGCCGAGTTCCAAGCAGATACTTACAGCGTTTACGTGACTATATTGAGCTTTGAAGAGGAAATCAATGGCGCCGGTTAGCCCAGCTTTCAGACCTGTAGAATGGAAGGAGCTGGGTCTTCTTTCACCATGGTCTTGCTACCACCGTAAGTTTCGACCTCTACATTCTTGAAGCTGAAATCACCTCAAATTCAATCTTCCAAATTGCAAAAATAGACTCACCACGATCGTCGACACTCGTTGTCAAAATCTAGATTGCGGTTAGAACGTCGATGTACAGTGAACTTACGTATCAAAGTGTCCGTGGGACTGGCTTTGAAATGTTTCAGCTCTAGAAAGCTTCACCCTCGTTCTACTTGCGAGTGTGGGATTTGCCTCGGAAGATTTGTATTCTGGATAAGAAGATGGATGATAAGTGTTAGTAGATAAACTAACCTTGCTCGCCGGACGACGATCCATATACTCAAAGCTTAACGAGGTTTCCAGGACGCTCGAGCATTGCATAGGACATGGAAACCATGACAGTATGTTCCTACTGTGCCATGGCTTGCCGGACGGCGGTATGTGGTCTTGAGGCTTGCTAGTAGCGGTGACCAACAATAGACATCATCGAGAGCTCCGACTTCAACGATGAGAGATGGAAACTTACCGGACTTCTTCTGAGGAGCGTGCATATTTAAATATACACTTGAAGTTGACAGCAACATGACTGCAGTTATCGTTAGTCGGCATTTTTAAACCCACCAAATGAAAACTCACCTTTGCGCTCTATTCCTCAAAGTCCATGCTAATTCCCCAGACAACACCACAAACATATGGAGGTAGACTATTACTTGCCATGACACATTGGTCTTGGTGTCTGGTTCAAGATGGATCTAGTAACAGGATATTCAACCTAAGATATCCCAATATAGATACACGTACCAGTGTCCTTGAAAATTCAACTCTAGTCTGGATTTCAAGTGATGAGCATGAAAGTAACGAGAGGATACATACAGTGTTGGTGCTAAGAAAGGAGGCCTAATACCAGGTGCTTCGATCGATGCTCCCAATCCCAATACAGACATCGACGCCCTTGTTGACATTGAGGCAAGTACTGCGGGCACGCAACAGGGGAGACAGCATACTTGTATCGCTTGGAAGGAGGAGATATTGTAACAGGGAGGGAGGCAAAGTCAGAATTTGGGGGATGATTGAGCTAAGAGTATAAGAACGAATACACTGACGGACTATCAGCAGAACTCCGTCACGTTCCAGAAACAAACCAAAACAACTTTATCGTGGAAAGAATATGGTCACGACAATGTGGCAGCAAACATGTCATCCGCGCAGCTTCAACTTATCACCGACACCCAAACATTCCCGTCTTGGTCAATTTTCTAGATATTGAAACATATTTTATTTATTACACTTGACTCGTATGCGGTCAATTCTGTAACAATCTCCTCAACAATATACAAATTGAAGTCTCTCGTCAGTCTGATTGAAATGAAGAATTACTACTCCGATTTTTGATCAGATGTCAAGTCAAGGTAACTAGGCGGAGGCTCACAAACCCACTTCAAGAAATGCACACAAGTCAACGAACCTTGTTTCTTCTTTGCCACCATCCCCGCCACATCGTTTACCCCGTTTTCCAGACCTCGATCTCTGACAAGTATTGCCCGTTCCGTTTCACCATGCTCCGAGATTGGTCACCGAATTCATTCAAGAATACTCTGCCGAAGAATATAAGTGGGGTATCTCGTCGAATATACACACTCATGGCATGCTCACTCATGCTACTTGGAATAACCCTGCCATTCAAAGTCCCTCTGTTGTCAATCTCATATTTTCTCACCAACATAAGAGAACTTTCTATGTATCGGGTGAGCAGCAGACTTTTTTCCAAAGACAACATGCTCACCTATCAGGGACGCCAAGCGCAGTGGTTGTGTCGGTAGGGAACAATGACTTGGCGCAAATACGGCAGACCCGACGGAATTTTGAAAGCCGGCGGACGGTGCGGAAATAGGTGCGCAATCTCTTGATCTTGAAATTCGAAATTGAGGTCACGTCGGCACTAGAGAAAGATTATCATCGCTTCAAATCTTGATGCGCAGTGTCAGTATTTTCGGAGCCACTCTAAATGAACGGTAAGTTAGATAATTGATCTGGACGTGACGTGGTTACTGACCTGAACTTCTCCACAGTCTGCATGTTATTTTGATCGACGTGACGCCACCCCCGCTGGCAATGACATGCGCATCGGTGAGTGTTCATACCAGACCCGTTCCTTTGCTTTGTAGCCATGCTGAAATAACGGTAAGCTTCTATTCCAAACTGAACATCCAGTCGCTTACCGCGTGAACATGACGGGAATCAAGACGCCCACGCGAATAACCTAGAATTGTGAGTCCTTGACCCCGCCGAATTCTGAAAGTCTCCATCTGATCAAATTTCAGAGACCTAGATACTGTGGCGGTGATTCGCAGCGGTCTAGGTGTTTGGCTGCCGCCCGTGAGTGAAGGGAACCGGAGAATCGGTGTGCTCTTGGAACGTTTGGGGTGACACTACTGACCATGACTTGTAGAAACCCGGCCGAATTGAAGCCTGGAATAGAAATGGAAACACGGCGCTGAGGTGAACAGCCAGGCTAGCAGAGATTCTGTCTCTACGGGCGACATCTGCAGAAACAGTAAGTCGCAAGCGAAGCTGGTGATAATGAAGGCGGGATTGAAGTTAGATACCGGAAATTGGCATAGAGCTCAATGGAGGAGACATAGTAATTGATCTCCCAGAACAGAAATACTTGTAACACATCGTAATTCAAAGAATACAATATCATTTCCTGTAATAATTCTGTTAGAACACGAAAAATGACCACGCCAAACATCACCACGAAGGAAACAGAATTTACTTTCAAGCTTGTAGAGGTATTCAGGTCGAAATTCCATCTGATTGTGTACCCGTGTTGGCAGAATCTGATTATCTCCATTCAAAGCATTATACCTAAAGACTCGTCACATCAATTGCAGCTCGGCAGGTAAAGAAACGCACCCTTAAACATCAGATTAATATATCCTCCAACCAGCGACCAACGACGCGCAAAAGGCATCTATGCGGGTAGGTGGAGAGAGATACCGGCACTGTACATGTACAGGGATGACATCCTAGTTCGCGTACAGTGCCTCGGTAGGTCGAGAATGCAGTGACATTCATCCTCAGTGGCCCGTTGTTGTCATCTTCGAACACGGACATGAAACTGCAAAAGGTAAGAAAGTTCGAAGAGCACAGAAATACAAATCATCGCTTACTAGACATCCGCAGTACATTTGACATGTTCCTTCAAAAATATCTTCCTGCCGAATTCTTGAACATTGGATGTTGCCTTCAGTGTCCAGAGCGCGGGGACCAAGTCACGAAAAGCATCGGGATAGCGAGCGATGGGAACCTAGATGAGTGTACGATGTAAAAATGAAAGCCATGTGAACACGTGCTGCACGCGTCGCACAACGATCGAGTTGCCGGTGCTTAGTCGTTCACCCTCTTCTGCTGATCTCTCAATTTTGGACATGCTTGCTTCATCCTTCCTTCTTTCAAACGAACGGGATTTCTTTGACACATTTGAAATTATTTTACGTCCATTCAACGCCGCTCATGCGACTTGAAGACCGCACATTGGATTCCGGGGCTTGAAAACAGGATTTGGTTTCATGATGAAACACGAATCCTCGTCTCCAGGTAAAACCGGCAGCGTCTTCCAAATTTCAAAGCCTGTTTTTTTTTGACAGTCAAGGTGGCATGTCCATCAATGACGCAAGGACGGCCCCACAGTGTTCGCCACGACTACCGACCTCTCGTCGCGGCACCAAGACTTACAATGACATCACTCGGGCCCTGATCTTCGTCCGCTCCTGGTGACTGCGGTTCAAATTGTGACGTCGTCCAATTTATGGCTCGTCCAGTGAGCAAATTTGGGTTATTTCCAGACTTGAGCGATGTGATGAATACGTTTAGTTTACGTCTAATATTGAATTTATTCGATGTATAAGCCTTTCCCGAGCCTTCAAAATGGCAACCCTGACTAAAGATTACGATCAGCAACCTTCGGCACTTCATTGGCAAGAGCGCCAGTCTACGCGACGTCTCGGGCATGCTACCATCAATATGTCACGTCATGAAATTTCCTCGGGTTCTTTGTTTTTTAAATGAATCGTAAATTCACTAATGTTCGAGTGTCACACGCAATGTCATATTTCTGATAGCATCTGCATCTCTCAATGTCCGTGTAACACCTCCGTTATCATGTCTTCTAGGCTGGCTTATCTCTTGCTTTAGATCCTGAAATAATTGTCCGATCATTACTATCTCCTTGGAGCTTTGAAACCAGAACTGCAGTACCCCGAGCTTATTACGAGAATTCAAGGAGTTAAGAAAAGGCATGCTCTGAAAGGCCTAGCTTCTCGTCCATCTCTTTCTTTTCACCGATCACGAATGATGGCGCCTTGGTCTATATTCCGGCGATGGACACAAACCACGGAGGGCGCCTCAAAGCGCAACAACAGTCGTCGCGCAAGCGTCTTCAGTTTGTCTTCGTCCTCTTGGATCCAGTTCACAAACGCAGTGTTTCCAAGCACACTGGTCAATCATGGTCCAAGTATCAAGATCAAGGTTTGGACGACCGTACGCGTCTAGCTCTGTACATGGTCTTTCTTTGCCTTATATAATGTTCAGAAAGGTCGCCTCTTCCGGTTCAAGAAGCGCCGTTCAAGAAAGGAAGACGAATTCACTTTCGTGTCTCCTATCAGTGGCCAGCCTCCGGAAGCGCCAGTTTTCAGCTTACCCACCGAGCTCCTGTTCCAAATATTCGAAGAATGTTGTTTTACAGAACATCCTCACGCCATACTTCGTCTTTCGATGGTGTGCTCGAGATGGAGGGATGTCAGTCTTAGCCTGCCTCACATAGGGTCCACTATTGGCATACCAATTGACGTACAGCGTCGCAAAGTACTCAAGAAGCAGCGAGATATCGTCGATCTGTATCTCCAGCGCTCGAACACGTCCCCCGCTATCCATAATTCTCTATTCTCGGTCCGGTGCGGTAAATAGGGAGACTATGCGTGCATTCGTAGTCTGGTTCGAACCTCTGATCACTCTTCTTCGTACGCACGCGTATAGATGGCGTACGATAGATGTCAGAGCCTATTTTCCCACTGGTTCATACCAGCACCTTTTTGCCCCGGGCATAGACATGAAGATGCTCGAGAGCCTGAGGGTGCACGAGACCGATAACTCCTTCCACCTACATCGCTTCCCCGGGTTCTCCACCGCCGCCAAACTCCAGACTGTCCATGCCTCTAAGACGCCCTTCTTCGCTCGGGACTCCACCACTTCCCCGCTTCCAAAATTCGTACCCTAGTGCTGGAGGACATGATGCTATACTTTACCACGCCCGACATTGTCGCGTCTTTCCCGAACGCGACCGACCTGACGATTATTCCCCATACGACAGTCTACGGGCACAATGGCTTCACCACCAGCAGTATTCGACACGCGGGAATCACCTCCTTGACGTTATCCGTGTTGTGTTCGCCTATTCAACTAACAGACATAATGTCACGCATGGAGGTACACAATCTTCGGACACTCGTACTCGTCTCCGGACCCCGAACCCAGTCTCGCCGGCGTTTTGATGCGTCCTGTATTGAGCATTTATTCCGACACTCCGGAAATTCGCTCCGCCACCTCATCATTGACCGTGTCCCTATCCAATCCGGAGACATAGCGGAGCTCGTGCGGAAGATCCACGGGCTGGAGAAGCTGGTTGTAAGAGAAAGCGACTTTGGGCATGAAGATGAGTATTGCCCGATCTCCTCGTCGCGTGTTAGGAGAATTTTGGAGGACGCGCCGCATCTTACAGACTTGGAACCCATATATCGGAAGCGGGAGGTTTGCTCGGCCGCGGTTACGGAGGCTAGGGTGATGGATGCTATTGAAGAAAGGATGGATTCCAGTAGGCCTTTGATGGGTTTGACTCTGGGCGTCGGGACGGCGCATATCTTTGCGGAGCCGAGCCTTATTCGCTCCCGAATGAAGGTGTTAAGAGAAGCCGGGCTAGGGTATTGTAGTTAATGTATACATATTTTGCAGGTCAACATGCACGGTTGAACCTGTCAAGTCGCTGTACTGCCTTATTAGCCGGACTATTGCCGTTTTTTATCCGGCAAATAAGTAAGTGTCAAGAAAGAAATGTTTTATGTTACGGCTCACAGCCTCAGCATCATCGCCTATATGTACATATGTAGTATTAACCAACATTGCATGAAGTTAGTAGTCAATCTTTGCTCTCTATCATACGGGAGCACCACTTTTGTTTTCCGAATCTGAGTTCTTGCGCACATCTGGGGTATTTTCGTTCTCTGCCTACGGAAAATTAAAGATCATTCATAGAAACAAGGAAATCACTTACTCTAAACTCCTCTGATCCGTCAATTCGTACTATGGCCGTGCGATGTACGCCTTATGAAACAATGAGCGGGAGGCAAACCAATCAAGATAACTGTGCACTTATGCCTCCCAAATCCGAAGTGTTAATATTGCTTAGCCTATATCCTCCGCTACCACTATCCGGAGGAAAGATGGTGCTGTCGTCTGCATGTCGGCGACCTCTGAGCCGAGTGTTTAGGTTAAACAGCATAGTTAGTGCATAAACACGTCCTAGGCAGAATCCTATTGGTAGTAGACATGTTCAGCAGTGCAAGTAACTTCAACAAGTGGCCTACGCACCAAAGCCGACAGTGACTGTGACTCGGCGGTAAGTTAAGAGTATCATAGCAAGGCGATACACGTACTATTACTCTCGGTGTTCACAAGGTAGAGAATCACTGTAGCAGGGAATGTTGGTAAGGGTTCTGCAAAACGAACAGGAAAACGTCGAGAACTCACGGCAAATAATAGCGCTAGGAACAGCAACATATAAGATCAGGAACTGATACACGGGGATAATAAACTTGCAGGGCTGTAGTAACGGTGCCTGTCTGGACCGCCATGATTGTCAGACGACGAATTAAACTAAATTAACAACACATCTGAGTTACCGTAAAAAAGGATTCACAAAAGAGACAACATACACTTTAGTCTCTTGGAATACGGGTTTAGATGATCGTAGCTGGACGATGAGAGCACATGCTATCGAAACGTCGGCGACAGCACTTGCCACTAAAAATGTAATGAGGAAGGCTCCCAGCGGAATCATATCACCTACCAAGCCATATTCTAAACGAGAAAATTCGTTACAGCCTTGAGTCGAGGCACACATATAGGATAACACGTACATGACTGTCTTAATATTGAAGTCACGTTGTGCATAGTCACTATGGTATACAACTGTGATCCCATTCGCGATTGCGCCACCTATAGCTGGGGTTAATTATCAGAAAGACAAATTTTAAAGGAGATTTTACCAAGTGATGCCAAGCTAAACGTAATGAGGGTACCCGTGATATATATTTTCTTTGTCCTGTAAAGTGGGGTCAGTCGCAAGGTAATCTAGCAGCTAAGAAACACGAACAAGGTCCAAAATCTGTAGCTGAGAAAAAGCTGAACGTTGCAGGCGGAAATCCCGGATAAAATGACATAGGCAGGAACTGCCCAATTTTGCACCTGGATGTACGCCATGTCACCTGGAATATATCAGAAGAAGGAAGAGATCATGGGCATGGACCTACCCCAGTGCGTGACCGTGTACTGTTTGCTTATCAGAAGAAGTCGACAGCTACTCGCGCGGACGTACCAGATATATACAAGCGCAGTTGTTGGCAGTACCCAGTGTATCAACCACAAGGCTGGTTATCACCATAAGCCTGACTATGAGGACATCACCACGAAAAGTGGAAAAGAGTATGTATCCCTGGGCAAAAGAGTAAGAGGTTGACAGAACGCTACATTCTCGTACAGCTGACCTGCCATAACTCAAGCATGTATAACATGGCGTTGAACCATGACCCAATTAATATCGCTCTAGACGTGGAAGTTTGAGATAAACGAGATGAAAAAGCTGATAGAAGCCTGACCCCAAGGATTGATCATAGAGGCCCATGTTGACGTCCCGGGCAGAAGTTGAAGACGAAACGGCGGCAAATTTTATAAAGCAATTTTCCGTGGGAGTCTGCCGATGCCGCCATTCCCACACTCGAGAATGTATCAGGTGCGTAGTTATCGCTAAGCGGTTAAGGCTATCAGAAGTAACGTAAACCGCACTGATAGGGTACGCCCTATGCGAGAGGCCAAAGGCCCCATCGCAACGCGGATCACGGACGGCACCGGCACTTGTTTTTGTTTCATGTGCACTCTAGAATGCTTTATCCCTCTCGACCTGGAAAAGCGCAGAAAATGACACTGAGAAAATTTGCGATTTTGGGTGTCGGAAATTGCGATTTTTGGAGTGAGAAGATCAGTATATTTTCACCGAAAATCATAAGTACAGTCTTCAAGTAATATACTGTCTCTAAATGCTGTCTCGACACGAAATCCACTCATATCTCAAAGAATGTGCTGGGAGTGCTCGTTAGAGGTGCAGAGATAGCGCGAAAGTAGCTTACTTCTCTGTCTCTCTCTTGCTCCCAGTACGATCGTCGTCCTTGAAAACCGTACCTTGCGCCGGTAAAAATATCAATACCAATATCGCTGTACAGACGGTATCGGGTACAGTGTACGGCCACGCTGAGAACTGGTAAACGCACACAAAGACGGAATGGTTGAACGGACTTACCATTATCCCTTCGTGTCGAGCGCAAGAGATAATAACATCACCTGAGAACGAGGTCAGTACATGTCAGTCTGGGGGAATTAGAGGGACTCACCGTCGCTACACGTCTCCATGAATCCCTCCCTCCGTGACCTTGCTCGCCGGACGGCAATGCATCATGTCAGCGCAAAAATATACATTTAACGCGTTGTAGAAGTACCCGTTCAACTTAGATAGCTGCATGAAAACAACTGAGCTGAGAAACAAGTAAGTGCACGTGCATTGAGATTGATAACACAGACATACCGTCTCCAGCCGTCTCCAGATGCCACCAGTCAATCCTCCCATCCTCGCTCTGGTGTCGTTCTCCGGAAACCGATGCGTAGTGTCGGCACAAAACCGGCTTCACTACCGATCTTGAGGTAGAAGTGAATACTTGAAAGTGTTTAATTCAGTACGAATGCTGCATTTATTGCGCTGAAAAATATGTGAGTGCGGGCAAAAACAGTAGTAATGGAAATGAAATACCATGACATTGTCCCACACTGCACTGACATTGTCTCAGTCCCTCCCTCGTCTTCCGACTCCCGCCCTTGCTCGCCGGACGAAGATATATCATCTCAGCGCAAAAATATATCTTGTTCGAGTTCTTGTTTGAGGGTCTTTTATCAATCTCTAACCGCCGCCTTCGTAGTGAGACCCCCTGATCGATTGCTCACTCGATTGGAATTGGTTCTGCAAAGTCTGTGAGTGCACGCGGATGCAAAAGTGCGATGAAGTACATACAATCCGCGGGACATCCATAACGGGATAGGCTTGGTAATCGTGCATTGTGGAGAGCGACTACATCTGCAATGCAGGATGAGCGAAGAAAAATATTAACATTAGGGAATGCATACCTGTTGCTACGACTCCTATGCAAAACTTGAGATGATCAGTGCATGCGAGGAGACAGCGGTGGACGAAAATGAAGATGATGGGATGGTGCTGTTGGTGGTGAGAAGAGAAGAAACGCGCACGTTGCCGATTACCAAGCCTATCCCGTTATGGATATGGACGCCCATCTTGATCCCCGACACATACGCGCATTCCTCCACGCGGTTTGAATTAACGCTGAAATTAGGAATATAACGGACAGTAACACTGTAGATGGAGAGAAAAAAGAGGGAGAGGGAGAGGGAAGGGAAGAATGGGCGGGAAATTGAACGTATGTGAATAAAAGGAATTTTCACTCGATGCTGACAATCATATTCAGACTTTATCTCTTTATAGGGCGCCGGACGTTGGGGAAAAATTACGGATGGAAACCCACGTACGTGAGCTTCTCCAGCCGACTCTTTTTCATGATATGTTCACCAGTATTCCAGACATCATAACCTATGAGTTTCTCTTTCTTTATTTCATATTTCTTCTAAAATGCGCAGATTTGTGCCCTAGTTGCTCTCCTTGCCGGCAACCTCGTTGTGCACAGAATCGGTCTTTCCTCTTCCCTGGCAGCGGTCTACAGCTAATGCATCCATCTTGTAAGCTTCTCTTTCGGGGTATGTTCCGCTAATGCTCCCAGTCGCCAGGTGTTTGAGCATCGCCCATCAAGCCATTCATGAATGAGGCGCACTCACCCCGCCCTCCAAGGGTCCGAACGACGCTCGAGACAATCCGCAGTAAGTGATTGCATAAGTACATCATTGACAGCTCTGATTGATAGTGTAGTGATGGCGATTAAAAATATCTGGCAGGCCATTCGGGATCGTAGGTACCGGAAATTTCAATCCGGCAAATTATCTGACAGAGCTTCCAGATTTGCGTTGAAATTGGTGCCCTTACTGCGACACCGAGGAAGGTGTATGACATGAGGCAGGCCCTGTGCGTCATTGTTACGGTTTGACATGAAGTGTCGATCACATTGACAAGCCAGATCACCTACTCTGTTGAAGGGAACGGTATGTTATTCCATTTTGATCTCGCTTAACACGTCGCTTACCTGTGACTCCCTTCATATTCAACTCCGTCATCGTGACGCATGGACACTTTTCCAGGTACACGGAACAAGTCCAGTCCGAATCAATGGTGAGCCGAATTCTACTTCACGACATGACGCCTCGTTGACGTTTCATACCCTCATCCAGAAAAGAGAACGACTGGCCGTTTGCGTGTTCGCCCGTTTGGACGGTGCAAGCGTAGGTACGTACTCGTTTCCGATTATCCTGCTCTGCCGGACTTAATGGGGACCACACGCCTCCAGCGGACGGGAATACTCCTCCGTGCCCCGCCCTTAAGTCTTCATCAGGTTCGGTTTATGTTGCGCTGCAAAAATAAACTTATAATTCAATGATTCAGGAAACGGTGAGGCAAAGCTCTTTCCCTGCGCCGCCGATGCGCCCATTCTAGCTCGAAAAGTGTGCATGCAGGAACTGTCGCAATTGTGGACCTGGACCCTTGTCGTCACCGAAACGTCGATGGGATCCATAAGGCTCTCCCGTAAGTGTTCTTGATGAAGTTTTCGTCTCGATTCGACGCCCATCTTTGCAGGAATTGTTCCGATTTCAAGTTCGGCTATCAAAGATCCAAGACGGCGATAGAAATATGGAGCTTCAGCTGCGATGTCACGCTGCCTCGGCCAAAGGTACGTCGAATTGTTAAATAGGAGAGTTCTCTCGTTTTATTATGAGCTATCCAGCACTCTGGGCGAAGATCTGAGACCCGAAAAGCTCGAGAATACGTGTAAATTGACTATTGTACAAATATTTGAGTATGTCTTGACTTGGGGCGGAAGCGCACGGCATTTGAAGTGATAGTAGATCGTAGCTGTCGATTGCAGTGCGTAGAAACGACGTGTACAATCTAGTATAGCTAATAAAATCCGATTTTCTGTGGTAATTGAATGATACATAAGATCAATCTCGGTTGTATGTACCTGGAAATGAATCCGAGGTCGGTTTCAGATCTCACCACGTTTTTATACCGAAATTTCGTTGAACCAAGTGCTCGTCTCGGAGAAATCAGTTGATTCCTGCATGATATTGTATGATAAACGTAAATCTCGTGTGGAAATAGTGAGAACTCACAAGCAATTCGGTCAAATAAATCATTTCTGGGCTTTGAGGTAAGCACCAGTTTACTCTGCTATCATTATGCGCAGGTCCCAAACGGGAGATTATCTCCGAAGGATCGATGTTCGAATGAATGGGAGCCGAGGTTCTTGAGAGGTTCCGACTTGAAGAGTTTGTTGTTGACATCGGATGGAAAGGGTAGAACTAGAACATAAGAAGGATCCAATGGATACGTTACTTAATTGGTGTCACTAACCGAGCTGCGCGCAACATCGGACTCTGAGTGACAGGTGCCGCCCTCAAAAGCCGGCCCTCCGAATTTTCGATGTTTGAGATATGTTCTCAAGATACTATGCGTAAACGATGAATCCTCTAGTAGCTTGGTGTAGACGGATGACAACGTCCACTAGGTGAAAGGCAAAGTAGGCAAGGCACGTGCTAAGCCCGATCCGATACAGAAATGGTGACACGACTTTACTTTCGACTTTGATCTTCTCAAGTCCTATTTTCACTTTTGCAGGCCACACTGCCTTGTTCCTTCCGATATTCAAAGGACTCAAGCACGTGTATGGCCGATTCAAATCTAATGGCATTATTCGAGGCTCGCCAAGTCGCCCAAAGGTCACCGTCTTTGTGGTCTAGCCTCGCTCTCCCGATGTTCAAAATTCCATTACGGTCTGTTTTCCTCCAATTCTCCTTGTTTCAAACGTTTAGTTATCTTCTTTGACAGAACGTTACATGTATTTTATTTCATGTCATGCTACTGCCGAACAAAGGCCTACTCGACCCCGCCTTTGAAAATGAAGTTATCAAGAGTTCTACGACGACGCACTGGGGACCCTGATTGACACATCGTCCATTTTGGGCACCAGACCTCGTGTGTCGACCTGCGAAACCTCCGACTTTATCTTGGTTCGGCTTGGTGAGTCGAATACCCTCGCTTATCACCGCTACGTTGACTTGAAGTGTCAATTAGTGTCTATTGAAGCAAATATCGCCGATAAATACAGTATTTTCATTTCCGTTGGATTAAAACATAATATTTTATCAGGAATACTTGACAAGCGATTAGATGTCTGCCCTGGCCAACGCCACGGAGCTAGACCCATCATCTGCCCACGTCATTCATCATCCGCTCTTCCGAAAAGTGGAAGATCGGTGGGAGTCTTCCGGAGACTATACTTCTTTGACGACATCTTTGGGCTTTGGTTTTTGGTATGGGTAACACGACTTTATTTAATCTTATTCATCTGATCTATTTCTAGGCCAAACTATTGTACTTCGAGGTATTCAAGCTCAAAGACGACTCGATTTCGGTTCAAGACTCAACATCAACGCTTGGTATTCTATTGGCAAGACGACAATATGCGGTGACGTTTCAAGACAACGTCCATCAAATTCCACGTCATATAAGTTTTCCTTCATTCCAAAAGTCCGAACCTTGTGACCCATGTAATCGGAGCCAGCTATCAGTCCCTAGAAACTGGTCGTATTCAAATTCTGGCGGTTTCTGGAAACGGGGACGTTAGTTTTTGCATGATCCGTAATTTATGATGGCGGAACTATCTCCACAATTCATGCGATGTCCCCGCCATGCCCACTATTGATTGGGGGTCTAAAATCGTCGTATGAGGGCATTCAGCGACGTTTCATGTTCTCCCTCAATTTTGGCATACTGACACGGTTGATAGCACATCGAAAATGGACGTATGTCCCCTTTATGTCATCAATATATGACATATACCTAGTACCCTTGCCTCAAAGTCGTTTTGTGCACATCCTCTTTTTGATTTCCACATTTGGACTGCTATTGATGTCCCTGATCATTTTGTGATCGCGACGGTGAGCACCCTCGAAGCACTACGATTATGTTTGGGCTTGAAAGACTGACATATTTCATTAGATGTTGGATTATTATTGACATGCAGAACAAATCTACATCACGCAAGCAATGTACAACACTGGGAATACACCATACTGACAAAACAGGGTAGACACGGCATCGAGCATTGAATTATCATATCTGTACGACGTCGGATGGTCACAATACGATCAGGTACGTCTTCTGATTGATGAGTTCTGAGTGGAACGGATTCGAAGAAGACGTGGATGTCGTCATTCCAGAATAGTAACCGGATGCAGTCAACACTTCAAACTCGCGAACCCATGTTGAAATGGAAATCGAGACCCGAGGAGATTGACAAAGTGACGTATATGTGACATGGTAAGTCGTGTCCTCTCCAACCCCGCAGGAAATGACACCTCAGGGAGACATTGTTGAAATCCGAATTTTCAAGTCGGTGACATCTTCCAAAGTTCAAAAAGACGGGGAACTCGTTCATGCGGAGACTAGGAGGCATTGACGCCACTGTCAAGGTATGCGGTGTCCGCTTTGGTAATTTCTTATTCCACACTTATTCGAACGGATATCTACTCCTCCGTGTTGACTTGTTCATTCTATGGCTTACCAGACTTAGACGGTGAGCTAGTATCATTTCAATACGCACCAAGGATGTCGGTACAACTTTTTCCAATATGAATTATCTCCTTGGCTCAAGTTGATTGACACCAACAGGTAAATTCAACGAGACATCAAATGTGTCCTTATCCGAATCTTCCAGGTTTCGGCGCGTTTACCATGCCGAGTTACATTGACACCGTTGGCAGGTCAGCATGTCAGTTCAGAGCAGCCAAGCCAACGTTGAAGACATATAAAAGGAGGTGCTTGTCTTCCGGAATACATCATTCCATTCCACCTTTCCCATTTCCCCTCTTTTACATCTCTCGCCCTCTCAGCTCACATGATATGATGATGTTGTGTATGTCAAAGGGACTATGCTCGACGTCATGCATGACTATTGACGAGTTTACCTCCTCGGGTTGAAAGACGCGGCGTGGTCTCGTGACTGGAACCTGTCAGGGTGGGGTTTCGATAGCGGAGTATTTTTTGTTGTTGACAGTCGTGTTTGTTGGGTGAGCTCATTTCTTGTATACTATGATTACCTTTTTCACCAGTTCCGTTCTGCTTAGACGTGTGATCGAGCTCGTTGGGAGGTATGTGTCTGCAAAATCATTTAAATCATTATTGACGAGTGACAAAGTACAGGCATGGTCTATCATAACTTTGTACGCTAACACGCCGTGTAAGCTCTTTCAGGATTTCGCTCCTTGACTGACCTTTCTCAGGTTGAACGAGCTATCGCAGACGGGTACGCTGGGTTACATGCGCCGTCCGCATCCACGCACTGTTCCTGAACGGCTGATGGGGAACATGTAAGTCGTCCCGTTTCAGTTGAATTTGCACGCACTCATTAATCTGCAGCCGGAGCTATCTCCCGAGGATGACCGCCTCGAATACAAGCCATGTCATTCATTAGTAAGTACACAATTATCGTGATGGCGCTATTCTTGCTGACGACGGGCCAAGGTTGAATAAGTACAGGCATATGCGTCGACGGAATCAGGCGGGGTATGAAAAGGGGATAACAAGTCAGATGCAGACGGTGAGCACATCCACATGCGCGCGCTCTGACATGCGTAGCTCACGCATTTAGGCGGACATCGGGTCCGCACCAGGATGACCCCGGTCAGCGGCCAGTTTGACCGAGGCGAGTGTGCGCAGTCGCAGTCGGCACTCGGTCGCGGGGAGAGGGTCGGCGTGGCGCGCGGGGAGTGGAGACGGGGGTCGTGCTATTCTTGGACACGAGGGAGGTCGAGCTATTATTAGGTTGGAGGGAGGGACGGCGTGCTATTCAGATGGACGGGAGCGAGTCGTAAGCTGCAGTTGCACGACGAGTCCCGCCAGTCGTCGCCGTGTCGAGGCGGAGGCCCGTCGCCGTCGTCGAGGCATTCCTCTCTCTCGTCACCTTCCATAACTCGAATGATGGACCAAAACGCAACAGCACCTCAACGTATACATCGCAGTACATACCTAACTCACCCATCGATATCGCTTCTGCTTCCCACTCCCCAGCCTCAACGCCCAAAAATCCAACACTACCCACCTAACCACTTCACAATAGAAGTTTCATCTTTGTCGATTTCTTCCCATCGCACCCAATTAAACCACAGAGGACCTCCCACCGGCCCCCAGTAGCCGGACCTGCTCTGCGCTCGTATGATGGAAAACTCACTTCGGGCACCAGTAGTAACATGGATAGGAGCCCAAACCTCCACCTCCACCTCCCAAGAGAGGGGGATGTGTCGTAGCGTATTCACATCCTTCCATCGTTCCGAATGCACCACAGAACTTTTACAGAGTCGGAGTGGTCCCTTCAAGGACTAATTTATCAATTTATCATCGTACGCAGCTCCTGCGCGTAGTGTATTCGGCATGCCTATAGCAGGGGATAACACACAGCTAAGTATAAGGAGACCAGAGCGACGTTGAACGCGAGACCGAAGGCGCCAATATCAATATCAAGCCACTCCGAGCAGGTAACTAACTCGCTCCGATTAACATGCAAGCTGAGTAGTATTTCGAAATAGGGATATCTGTTTATTGTCACTTCTGAGACTAAGGGGTTGGTACCGGTAACTTCGACGCGTCGCTACGAGGCGAGAAAGGAAAGCTTGCAAGGTAAAGTCAGTACAGCATCGTGACCACGACCATGTCCGCAGTGAAGGTGAAATAGTCGATTTATTCGTGCGTGCGTTCACATGCGCAAGGAGCTCACATAAGACATGAGCGAGCTTGGGGGTACAAGTCCCGACTCAGAAGAGGCCAAAGTGTTGATCTGGTACCCCACCATGTGCAGAATTTGCCGTGCCGATCACTGGGCACAGCTACCCTTTTTTTAAGTTCTCCTTCGATGGAGGACATCCTTTCGACTCGTTTAACCTTTTACAGTCCGGACCTCTGTCTATGCCACGACTCGGTAAGTCATTTTCTTACTGAGAACGCCTTACAGGATAGTCTACTTAGTACTAACTTCGCCGGAATGTCTATGTACAAGCCAATAATCATTCTTGCGAGAATTGAAGTTCCAGGACTTTGCGTCTCCGAATAAGTGACTAGATGAACGACTGAGTATAGTATTAATCAAGTACTGCAGCCTCAGTTACTCATGTTGGTCTTTATCACAACAGGTCTTTTATGCTCGTGTACACCATTGTCAATGGACGGCCAACTCTGCATGCTCGGTTCCGGTTGCCTTTGTATTATCATTACACAATCCACATATTGACGTGCTATTCTTCATTATTGTTCCTTGTCCTATCCCGGGTCTTGGGGGCCACTCTCTGTCTGAACGGCATTCCCCAACCCAACCTTCGCCATCCCAGGTACTCCCTCCGCCATGGACTCTGGTACCATCTCCAGCCTGGCCACCTCGCTCTCGTCCAACTCTCCCTTGGAATCCTCAACCAAGAAGTCCTCACCACCCTTCAAGTATTCCCTCCAAAGAGCCCACTCGATCTGGAGACCTCCGAGGCAGTAGAACTCAGCACGAGTCTCCCTAAACCTCTTGCTAGCCACAACAAATCGCTCCAGCACACCTTCTCCATGGCTTCCATGCCAGTAGTCAATATTTGCAAGTTCAAATGGATCTTGTCCATTGAACTCCATGGAAATGAGGTGGGCATGGAAGACTTGAGTGACGTCCTGGTCAAGCTGAAGTCGCATTGCCCAGCGGAGTGCCTCCAGAGTCGCACCCTTCAAATCCCTAAGCTCCTCCAGGGAAGTCTCCCACTCCTCCACAGATGCTCCAAAAATGAAATCTTGAGGGTATTCAAGGGCATCGCCTTCCTTGAAGTCATCAACCCATCCTCCAATGGATGCCAGCTCCTTCTCCAACTTCTCCATCCTCTCCTCCATATCGTCAAACCTTGCATGCAACCCTTGCAGCAAGTTGACCACTCCCTCCAGTGCCGACGGCTCCACTTCCTCGGTCCACAGACACTTCACCTTGTGGATCCTGCATTGTTTGCAGGACCTCATTGTTGCAGACATAATACATCAGGTGCCATCAGCCCGACAATGCCCACACTTCTCTAAAAACAACAAATCAGCAAACAAATAAAAAAGCTCCAAGTCCACTTACCGGATCCATGGAACTCCTCACACTCCACAACCTTCCCCTTTGTCTTCTTAGCCAGCCGCTCCTCTGATGGCCCCATGGTCCACTCATCCTCACTCTCCTCTACCACCAACCTCATCAATTGTTTCCTCTTTTTTGAAGGGCCCATGGCCCTGACCGATGTTGCCTTTGCCTTCCCCTTTTCCTTCCTTCACCGGTGCAACTCTTCCTGTGCCTTCTCTTTTTCATCACCCGCATTCTCTGTGGTCTCATCATCATCCCCCTCGACAGCCCATGCAGCAGCAGCTGTGGCCTCTGCAGCTTTCCTTGCCAATTCCGTCTGCTCTCGCAGCAGACGCCTCATCTGCACAGCATCAGACTCCACCTGTGCCAACCTTTTCTTTTCGGCTTCCGCAGCTGCCACCTTTTTCTTCCTCTCTGCTGCCTGCTTCTCTGCAGCAATTCTCCATTCTTCTGCTAGCCTCTGTTCCTCTGCCTCACTTGCCAGCATTTCCCCCTCCGCCTGTCTCGCCACAGCCTCTGCTTCTTTCTTCAACTTCAACTTGTGAAGTTTCTTCTCCCTTCTAAGGGCCTTCATTTTTGCGGCCTCCGTTGCAGCTGCAGGCTTTTCAGCCTTCAGTCGCTCAGTGACCCATGCTTCGTGTGCCTCCACGGGACTCCGATAAACCTCCTCCTCCTTATCCCTGCCAGTGTAGAACACCGGCAGTTCCTCTACGTCCAAGTCATCTGGAGTAGGCGGCCCCTCATATGGCTCCGGAGTTGTCGACTGTTGGTAGGTGTTGGTCATCGTTATTATTGATGGAGAAAGAAGAAAGCAAGTTTTTCCTACCACCGAGATGGTGGTGGTAACAAGTCAAGAGGTGAAAATCACATGATACCTCACTCACAAATTCCATGTGGTACCCCTGGCCATCAGGATCTGTGCTCTTGAGGGCAAGAATGCTAAAGGGGGGATACTGTAACAATCATTCCATGGACTCCATGGACCTCATCCAAGCATCCACTCCACTGGCTCCAAGTCAATCATCGGAATCCAATGGATTCCGAATCCCGGTTTCTATCTCATATATCTCTATTTCATCTACTTATTTCACATATTCATTTATCACACCTAGAACCTGTCATGGTAGCAAGTAGGTGTTATATCGGAGTCCATGGAATACTTGACTCCTCTAGATACAGAACATTCCAGATCACGTCACTCTAGCCATACCTACACTATTCCAGACCCCGACCTGTTAGACTCCATCCTAGTATATAAGCTGTACATTTAGTAGTACATACCTCAGTTCAAATATCAACTTGGTTTAGTCCAATAACTCTCGTCCTCACTCTCTTTGGCCTTCAAGCCATAATCCATCTTTCTATGTCCACGGACTCTGATAGCCATTGGACTTAACCTTTGACCCTAGAGATCATAATCCTGCAGACTCCATCTGTAATCCTTCTTTGGGCCTCGACCCAAGGGTGACGTTGCTAATAGTTTTGCCAAGCCCCATGCACTCTGCAGATTCCACAGCATGCATTCTTTTCACTTCATCCTATTGGCACGATCCTAACACATGTGCTAGTTGCTGGTCAATCCATGCCTTGCGCATCATAGATCAATGTCTCTTGTAGTTCATTTACATTGCACGTGTATTCAATTATTGTTTTAGAGTATGCGCACCACTTCATCTTAGTGCAGCTAGTATTGAACACTGGGCTCTCATATCTCCCTAAGCTAGAGCATGCGCTGATGAACCTAGACTTCCGTGGCAACAGCAAACCAAAACTCAAAGAGTAATGATTAATGATGGTGTAGGCCGGAGATAAAGGTACTGTGTTGTGCGAGTTGTTCAGGGCACCTCCATGCAACCTAATCACTTCCTCTAGACGCGAGTTTATACTGTGACTTTTCAGTCAAGCAAGTAGCACTCAAGTGATCGAGTACTAAAAGGTATTGGCTGTAGGCCGGTGATAATCTCAATGACGAGATTGAACAGTTTTGGGTATGACATGAATACCGCAAATCCAGTGTAATGAGGAGAAACGACTAGACGAGGTCTCTAGACATAGGTCCTATGAAAATAACAGTGAAAATGGAGCTATGTGTGCGGCAGTTAGTTTATAACCGGTGGAGTGTCAATGTACTGGGTGGTGATCCTAATAATGCCAGTTAATGTGGGCAAAAGTGTGAAAATATGTTTATATCCGGTGGGGCATGGAGATAACGAGTGTTGCTGAAATATACTGAAGTCAATGTCGAAAGCTGAGTCTACTTTGGAGACTTTCCTATCCTATGTCAATGTCAAACCTGTGAGTCCTCTCGAGGGACTATCCTATCCTATCCTATCCTATCCTATAACGGTCCTAAACGGTGTTGAGTCCAAAGTGATCCTATGTTGACGATGTTGATTCCTATAAGTCTGCCAGAGACTACCCAAGGGGGCTTATAGCGAGCATATGGGGTGCAAACAATTACTATTTTTCGTATACTGCGCTATGTGTGGAGTATGGTTTGTTTTAAAACCAGTGCTAATGACTGTAGCAAGTGTGTAGAGACGAGATTATATCCAGTGACAAGCGTGTAGCGAGGCTAATGGCAGAGTAACGGGTGGTAGTTTATTTTTCTCCCTTGTACTACAATTTTCTATCCACTCTTATACTACCAGAGATAATTATTATTAGCGGTACTTAGTAAAGCTATAACACTGCAGCTTTGTAAAGATTCTAGCGACCATATGTATCTCCGTAGTTGCTTGTAACAGCCAATCCTCTGCGTTACCGAAGGAAGGTAAATTTCCTAGATCATGGGTCTTCTCCAGCATGGTTTTTGAGGTGCTGTTTAACTGCGGACTGGGAGGGTACGGTCGATAACCTGAGGTGTATGAAAGGAGTATCGAGTGCTAGCGACCTTGGCATGGTGTTTATTGGTAAAACCGGGCGTCGAGCTGACAAAAACCCGGTGACTATTGAAGCGGAATAACAGTCGACGAGTATGACCTCATATAATTAAAGGATCAATGCCAGGTTTTTACTCCGTGATGCGCTCTGATGCGTCGTATGATTTATCTCCGGTGGTCACCTAATGGGTCAATATTGGTGCCTAGCTGTGATGGCATACAATTTGAGCCGCAAAACAAGTTGGGATGGATATTCTCCATTATATCCAGTCATTGAAGTGTCAAGAAGGTCCTATAGTAGCATGTGCACACCGGAGATAATATTATATCTGGTGCTAAGTCAGTTGTCACTTAGAAATGACAAAGTTCACAAATTCTGAGCGTACAGAGCCCTGAGGCTCATCAGTGCTCTACCAATAGTCACTTCGAATATTCATGGTATTATGCTTATTTCATTGCGCTCTTCTCTAATCTCCCTTATTTCAGTTGTGGGACTTCTCAACTGGTGTCTAATGTTATAAAACATGAAATTACATGTGTAAACGCCTAGCGGGCGTGTCACCAGAGATAATGTTATATCCAGTGCTGAGTCAGTTGTCACTTAGAAATGGCAAAGTTCACGAATTCTGAGCCTACAGAACCCTGAGGCTCATCAATGGAAGGATGTTTTACATACCTTATCAATCATCCCTTGCCAAGTACTCATGCGATCTTAGCACCTTCAATTCAAAACAGCTCCCTAAATCTGTACTGGCATGATGGACCCATAACATTTAGCAGCATCCTTCCAGTGTTGGTATCTCACTCACTTACAGTACCAGAATGTAGTTGACCAGCATGAACAACGTTGCAAGGCAAAAGTACAGCATAGTGGAGGATATCAAATAATGTCGTGGAGGAACGATAAACTGTTGACATCCCTGAGACTCAGTGTCAGAGAATTGCTGAACCAAAAACAAGGTCGGATTACGAGTGCTGAAGGGCATTACTACTGATGTAAATGTGGCCAGCACTGAGTTTAACTGTTGAAAATGGTAGCTTTTCACTTTTGTTGCAGAAGAGTTCAATGCACTAGACAACACTACCAGAAACCTGGCTCCATAATTGGTGCAAGCAACTGGTTTTTTCAAGGGTCTTCAATGGAATGTCTTTCGGAGAAGATAATGAAACTTTGATCATCTTATTATTGAGAATAGACGAGATGAAGAGGGTGTAAAATATCAATGGTAGAGCAAGATGGTGGACATCAACAGCAAGACCCATTCATGATTCCTGCTTTGTGGCACATGCACCGACATGTCCTGAAATATTAGATGGACCACATTTTCTTCCTTCCCTCATCCCATCACAAGGTAGATAATCTTCCTCTTCGGCAGACTACTGCATTACATAGATGTCTTGTGAGACATAGAATCACTTGCTAGCTTTGTATTTGTTCAGATATTCCGTGAGTTCCACTTCAACGATTCAGTCCTGTCAATAATTCTAATCAATTCTGAAGTGCTTCAGCAACAGTGTAGGAGTACCATCATGTACTCATCACTTTGGTTCTTCCAGTCTGAATTGACAGAGTGCGGTGTTTTGATGATGCCGACTGCCACTTGGGATAACTCCGGTGGGACTCGTTTGCTCAGACGTAGCTACCTACACCCTGATCTCCCTTTTACTGTCAGCTTTTAATTATACACCAAGCTCTAATTGAGTCTGTGTTATGTTTTTCTCTTAAACGGGACAAAGATTGACTCACAGAGTTTATTGTTTGATTCCTAGTTCCTTTCAGTCTCATTTATGGTAGACAGACACTGGATATGAGTTCTGGTAGAACTTAATATTCGTCTGGCAAGGTCCTCAATGTGTCCCAGCTCTCGCACTTGTTTTTCAGGTGAGTTCTGATCTGAGTAGTGGTGTGACTACAAAAAAGGAAAGGCAAATAAATTCCGGACTTCAACGCACTCAAATTTCAACATACCTCCTACACAAGAAAATGCATGTGTTGACTAATAATATTGCAACAATATTGTGAAGATCGAGCGGATGAGATAGGAAGGCACCTCAACGAGCCCTGACATGAAAGGATGAAATTTTCGGTTTTGAGGTCGTAGAGATCAAATGTGGGTTCCATTTTCTTATTTTCCACTTTTGTAGCATCTCGTTGCCTCAATGTCTAGTGTAGGTAGCTCTTAAATACGAGCATGTTCTATTAATACTTAAGTCCTGTCGATCCAATGTGACCCCAAGAATCACCCATATGCATACTTGTCTTACCCGAAAGTTCCTCCTACTTTTGCCGCTGAATTTCCACGTTTTGCAATATGTTATATCACGGTCTGCACACGTACTCAATGCGTAAAAAGCCCCGCGTTTTCTTCCAAAACAAACGTTGAAGCTATAAGATAAATCGAATCGAATCATGCATTAACTTGACCAGGTATTCATTCTCTCTCACGGCTCGAACACTTTAGAGCCTCAAGATATTATGATTAATATTTTAAATACAGGTATACTGCTGTACTAAGGAGCCGTAGCCATGGTAAAGTGCAGGAATGACCCCAGAATTCTCTCCCTCTCAACGACAAACTTCGGTTAATCGAGAAGAGGCAGAATACTTACTACAGACCGGAACACTGTACATAATGGTATTAAATCAAGGGTACCCTTCGGGTCTCCCTCAACCTTCATTACTGTCTGTTTTTTGAGTGAGGAAAGATAATTTATTCAATAAGGATAGGCGGGACGTGTTTTGAGCTCAGTAACAATCAACCTTATTGCTCAACGGTGTGAGGCGAAGACAAGCTGTACGTTGGACGGAACATCCTCGGTTGGAGTGCTGCCAAGTAATGTGGCGGAGGCATGAATGGAGAGCATACCGATCGCACGAGATGAAGACGGAAGGAAGAGACGTCTTGTATTGAGCTAGAGGTGTTGAACGATAAATATAGTTCAGCAGAATGAAAACGAATTTTAAATGTCTCGTTCATTAGCCGCCTCGGTTGTGTCCTCGAGCTCGAGCTTGAAAGACTAGCGTGTGGAGCTCCGAGTCACGACAGGAAAGACAATTTTCTGCAAACGGGAGTTACAATGCGATTTACTCAAGAGGAGACGAGATAGTGTATGTGGACCAAACGCAAACCAGCGAGAGAAATGGACAGGTGGAAAGGACGAGTGATGTCTTGCATTGAATTAGACGACAATCCAGGTTATAGATCAACGGAGCGAGAGACAAATTTAAGAAGACATGTTCATTGGACGCTATCACGGTATCCAACTTCGCCACCTACGCACGAGTTTGAAAGATAGACATTTGTGGGTTTACGGACCAAGAGGAAATGCTCGACAGAGCACTGATGGGCATTACGGACGACCCCGTGTGGTGAATGATAGAGAAAGGAACCGAGGCGGCACCAGCACGGCGCGATATGAGAATACAAACTGTAACCGTTAAAATATAAGCAAAGCCTGAAAGAGATTGCTCACGGCATATGCACCTAGCTCCAGTGGGGACCTAGCATCAGCAGCTGCTGTCGGTCGGCGTGTTGCCCTTTTAAGAAATGTGATGTAATGACGGAGATCCTCGCTTCCCGCTACTCTGGGAACGGGCGAAAGCTACTCGCCAGGGGATGAGCGTTGTAACAAGGGTTCGCTCCTGGAGAGGCGATCGCAGACTACACGAAGAAGGGCGGGAGAAGGACCCTGGGCCTGGCCTGAAATGATGAAACCACATTTTAACGCGTTTTGAAGAATAGGTGGGAGAGCCATATACCCCAAGCCCGGCCATCTGTCATTGGGCGATGTGAAGAGGGACGGGAACGGAGAGAATGAGGCGTGTCGTATTCAGGAGTTCACTCTATGAGAGACCACGAGAGGAAGAGAGGTCGGTTGAACGCTGGCCAGAAATGATGGCGAGATGGCGCGAAGCCGATGTCGAATCAAGGCCACGACATCTCTCATTGAGCGAAGTGAGGAGGGATGGGAACACCGGCGGGATCCGCATGCTAGGGGGCGTAATTGGTCGCCGTGTACCTCTTCTATGGTGAGAGGGAAGAATTCGAGTGTCAGAGCTGAACGTAGGGGACGATCTCTCCTGTATATTGGACGTCGGGGTAGAGAGTGACGATCCCGATCGTTACCAAGGAGACAATGACCTCAACGAAGAGCAAAGTTTATTAAGGAGTAATCAACATCGGTGGGTGCAAGGTTTCGCCGTCTCGTGAGTACGGCGTCATATTCCAATGCCGTTAAACTAGACCATGGTTTTCGGAATACAGAGATTATCACAAAGCCCGACATAGGGCCAGTGCACCTAGGATTGGTCGAGGGACGGGAGCAAATGTGACTTGGGCGCATACTTTGGTGGACTGCGGAGCAGCAGCAAGTCTCCGCCAATGGGAGGATTCGTCTTTCTGGGAATGAGAGCTGCTCTAGATCCTGAGGCGAGGCTTATAGTAATATGTTTGAATCTTGACGAGGCCAGTCGAACTGTCAGAGTCTAGCGAAGTAGGAGGATAAATATTGCGTACCCGTTGATATATTTGATCCTGCGCTGATAACCGAATCAAATTTCATGACCTGGGTGCAATAGCCTAACAGTACTTACTAAGACAGAGATTAGTTTTCGACGGCAAAGAGAAGCGGTCGCACTTAACATGAGAATGAACAAGCCTATACGCGCGCAATTACCGTGTTGAAAGTCGAAGACGATTATGAAAGTGCGCCGAAAAGCGTAAGTTTCAAGGCTCACGGAAACTGCCTGGGACGTTTACGATCGCGGCAAATGCCGGTATATTTCTCCTTACACCATGACGTTAACGTTCCCCGATATCTGTGCGTTGAATACTCGTTAGCAGGCACATTGGTACGCGAAATTCAAGAGTTTGTTCGGTTGTGCATGACACTAACGCTTGTTGGTCAGGTACATGGCCATGTTATGGTGTCCAGGATTCTCCAACGAGAAATCGTCAAGCTAGGAACCGAACAGGCCGCGACGTTTGGTTTTTTTTTCTTGCTGAGGACCAGGAGTAGAATCAGGACGAAGCTGGACGACAGAAAGGACGGCCCCTTAATGAACGACGATCCACAGGAGGGCTGGTCGTCATTCGAGAAGAGCAAGACGCGTCAGGGTCTCGTTGGTAATAATGATCGGGACCCTGACAGTTCGCTTTGTTCCCGCGATCTGATAATTATACTCAAACCCCCATATACATATACAATGTTTTCCTCGGTCCTCCTTCTGTATGGCCACCCTCTACTCCGAGCTATACGATCTTATCATTGACTACCTCGTGGACGACACCCCAGCGCTTACAGCTTGTTCCCTCGTCTCGCGTGTGCTCTTACCTCGATGCCAGCATCATCTTTTTCGGCATATCACATTCTACCCGGGGGATAATCGGTGTGCGCGAATTTTTGCGGACAAGGCCCTACTCGTCGAGGAGCTGACAATCTATGAACGGAGGTTGCCTGGGGATAAGGGAATGCGTACCGATGTGGGGACAGAAGTGTTGCCGAGGATGCTACCTCTGCTCGTCTCCCTGCGGAGGGCCAAGTTCTCCGGGCAGATGTACTTGGATGCAATGCATAGAGTTTGGACTGGCGTGCAAGGCGTGCTGGCTCAGCTGAAGAGTATTACACTCGATGGCGTATTCTTCAGCAATCTCGCCGAAGTAGCATCGTTCTTTGGTTGTATGCCGCATTTGAGGAGTTTGGCGATGAACATCGTTACTGTCGGCAGGGACAACAATGGCGATGAAGTATATCAGGGTGGGCTTTGCAAAGAGCTGGAGACACTCAAAGTCGGGACTGGAAACCTGCGCCCAAGATGGATGCGCTTCCTGTTTGGGAGAGACGGCGTCATCTCGTTGGAGAACCTGAGAGATTTAGTCTTTCCTGTGACATCGGAGGTGGACAGCTGGATGCCAGGCGTGCATGAGCTCGTCTATCGAGCTCCGAGGTTAGAGTCGGCGATGCTATTGGACTGGAGAGGATCTCATCAGAATCTTGATCGTGAGTCGTGCCTCCTCTCATTTGACTTTTCTAATTGTCTCTCCAGATATAACCCCCATACCCGACATCGGCCACCTTCGTTGGCCAGACAATGTTCATCCCTCTCGCATATACAGACCGATACGAGGTGCGGAGGGCCCTGATACCCAAGAATACCAAGGTGAAACGAAGGATGCCGGATACGCGTCCTCGTTTAGAGAAGGTGGTGATCATCGTGAATGCAGGCTCAGTAGTGGATGGCGAGCGTGTGGGTGAAGCATGGGCGCGGCTGCTGAGACCGAATGTTATGGTGCGCTTGGAAGGCGATTCTTCGGAGGCGACTCGGGCATGCCTAGGGCGAGTTCGGGTGGAGCCAATAGAAGTGCGAGGGAGATTCTATGATCTGTAAGCTTCTTGCTCTATCTCTGTTAACTCTTGCTAAACATTGTCCCCAGAGGACGTCCTTTGTGTACTTCTTCCATTGCTACACGGCGCCCGATCTTCCTTGTTGTCGAACGAGGCCGAATTAGGTGACACGCCCTGCTGCGATTGTCACACCTCCTCGTCCTCCTCAATTCGTGCACGCATGCGGCCATGGATACTTCAGGAAATAATCAAAGATAAATGTCGCGTCCAATCTTATAGCTATCATTTTGGCGTGTCGACATTGTTAAGGTTCCTCCACCGTCGTTGTTTGGGGATGATCTGGGTCACCGCAATGGGCGAACCGGCGAGATGCGGGATTGGAGACGATGTGTTAGTGGTGAAGTATGGGTATTTACTTACTGCGTCAACCGTACAATCACGTGTCAACAAATATCAGGTATATTATGCGTTGATTCATCTTTCTGTGCTGGCCGTATCCAGATGGGCTTTTATCCCTTGATTTTTCGCGATCTTGTGGCTTAGGCATGGCAGTATATGTCCTCTGAACATTGGGTATATTGATACTTTGAATGATGCTACTGGTTGCTACAGCGTTTAGTCCGGCGATTGTGGACACACGGTGAATCTGTCATAAGGAGCTAGAATGTGGAGTTTGAGCTCTACATGAGAGCTGGGTACGGAAAGGAATAGTTGTGGTGAGGATTGCTAGAGCCGGCTCCGTTTAGTAGTGCACTTGAGCACTCGTGGCCGTGCTGCGCACTTGTCAATGCCCCCAGATAACCCTCGAGGCCACATATGCGCTGGTGATCATCGTGGTTGTAGGGGAAAGGGAATCCACTACTGTAAGACATAGTTTGTCATAACGAGAAGCACCAAAAGTGCGACACTTCAACAAATCTCTGGATAATTCTTTAAAAAGTCGACTTGGAAATGGGAATTAGAATCTGTAGTGGGAAATAAATGATGACAGTGGCATCGGAAATGCTTCCATTCAGTGTATAAATCGAGTCAAGTATGTAGAAATGGTTAAACAGACAATAAGAATCAGCTGCATTGTCGGCGCACGTAGCTACCTCGACGACAAGTGACATAATATTCATTCATGGAAATGAACGGGTCAAAAATGATTAGTTGACGAATTGCCGTGATTTGAACTCAATATTCTTTACTGGCTGGAAAATGTAGCCAATTTTTTAAATTGTTCCTGAAGGCGATCAGGAGGTAAATACTAAATCGAGTAGTCTTGATGTTCTGCCAACAATCGTCCAAGCCAAAGTGAAGTGAAGCCTTTAAGCTCGTATCAAAGAGGAACTTTTTTTTTTCTGGACTTGCGTAAGTGAGAAAATGCATTGACGTGGTGTGGGAGAGTATAGAAAGAGAAGAGATCACGCGATCAAAGATCAATCACACGGTAAATCTCGCGCCAACCCATGACGCAACTTGAGACGAATTTCAACAGTTACACAGCCCACCGCTGGTAGACCATTCCAAACGTTGCAATCTACTGTCCGTAAATTAAATTGTCACATAATTCTGTAAAAATATCTTTTCATTTCCTCCATGGTACGTAGGCGTTCGACTCCCTCGTATTGACGGATCCTTCTCGGCTTCCCCAGTATGCAACGCAGACCAACACTTGGAATAATATTCGTGCACTGCTCAGACATTTGGCTACTCACTCCCACTTTCCCTGGAATCATTCATTCTATCTAACAGCCGACCAAGACATGATACCTTCGATGTATACCTGCAAAGGAACATTGACATAAGATGACGTTGATAATGCCATGAAGATAACTGATACATCCAGAAGATAAGCCATACAACTTGATTAGCGTGCTTCATCCATTGCAAAGCAGGAATACCAGATTCACCTTCCCTCAAAAATACCTCGCACCATGATACATCGCAGCGATACCGACACCTACCCTCAATTGCACCACCTGTGGATTCTAGAACGATGCTGCGCGAACCCCTCCCAAAGCCGTGGGTTTACGCGAACGGGTTCAGAGTAGGATCGGCCATAATACACCCTTGAACGTGAATCGGCGTAGCCGGTATCTGCATCGGAGAGAGGAGCACAGATTTTAGAGATCGAAGTAGTGACTGAATACGAAGTAATGTCACTTTCGATGGTAATGTGGGAGAGACCAGTATAATGCAGGAGGGAAGATTACTCGACGAGGGAGGCTTTTGCGGCAGGTAGCCTGTGTAATATTGAATAAGATGAGATACTCGCTTAAATGTGAGAGGGCCTACATCTGTGAGAATACTCTCCAGTACTTTAGGTCGACATCTGGGTCTTCTCCCCAAAGTATTGCACGAGTTGTTTGTGCTGTGATTAACGCCTCCCTAGCATTTCTCGTGAGGCTTGACTGTAATCTGCCATAGAAACGGGAGTGCCATGATAGCTGTGTATGTGCATCAGCACCCGTATCAGAATTCCGGGACGTAACTCACTGAACTCGCATCTAACGTTCCAAATGAGTCAGCCAGCCAACGCAAAGCATCTCCCGGCTCACCCTACTCTTGGAGGTATCTGTCTCCGCATATACAAGGCCGACGGAGCGATGACCAATTCATCCTACGCATGTTCTTCGCGCCATCTTGTATATTCCACCGCTGTCCGTACCATCCCACTCATGATCTGCGCTATCATTAGCTCAAGAGTGGGTCGTCCCCTCTGAAAACACGCCGGCCACTTCGCCCTGTGATATCGCTGCTATAGTGGACGGGAATAAAATCGTCTTGAAGGTCCTATTGCCGTGTTTCGAGTAGAGCGTAACCAGGATAGCACCTGGCGGGAGGATAGATCCAAAGACGGGATTGGAGAAGAAGGTAGATAGTGCCTGGAAACGGCGGTCGTCACAGTTGGAAAGACACGATCAGTAAGGGAAATAAAATGAAGACTTTGTGTCGTACCAATGGCGGTGACGTCGATGCTTTGTTATGGTTCGTCGCGGCACTGCAAAGTTCTCAGAAAAAATCGTCGTCATACAGCAACGTTGAACGGGGACAGTTCAATACTTGAAAACCTGTCTTACTGAGGTTTTAAAAAAAGATTGGGGTGAATATCGCCGGGCAGGATAGAGAACCTCATGGGTGTCGAGCGGTAGCAAATGAATTGACCATCTACTACATACGAACAGTGATCGGTGCAATACCCGACTATATCTCTGAAGAAATCAGCGACGAAGACCACGACAACCACCCTAATGAATCCATAGTCAGTAACGCACAGATGAGAACAATTGTTGCTATAGACCTTGCGCCTGGTGGAATCGGTGGGGATAGGAGTGACATCCTCAATACGTCCAATCTTCATTCCGGCACGGGCCAAAGCACGGAGAGCACTCTGTGCACCAGGACCGGGTGTCCTGGTGCCAGTTCCACCGGAAGCACGGACCCTTATGTGGAGAGCAGTGATTCCGACCTCATGGCATCGTGCAGCGACGTCCTGAGCTGCCAACATGGCGGTATAAGGAGAAGACTCGTCACGGTCAGCCTTGACCTTCCTACCACCTATACAATCTTCAATCATCCACGTAATAAGACGATACTTATAATGCACCGGTAACACGACAGATGGTTTCCTTCCCCAACAAATCCGTTACATGGATGAAAGTGTCGTTGAAAGAGGCGAAGAGGTGTGCAACACCGAAAACGAACTCGCCGTCAGTGACCTGAGGTACCAATGAGACGGTGGTTTCTTCCTTTGGCGGCTTAGATTTCTTTGGAGGCTAGAAATATTGGGATCATCAGCGTCATCCACACTCGCTCCAAGCCATCCATCGATTCCTGGACGGTCAGATATGGCGAATTTCAAGGGATATACAGGTATACGCCATCCGAACGCATCAGAGGAAGGATAGACATACCATGTTTTGATATCAATGAGTTGAAGGGCTTGAGGATGGCTTGAGGGATGGGAGTTGCACCAATTGATGTCGATTTCCTATCGAAATCGCCGAAGATGGGCCGACTCAGCTCATGATTCGGAACCGAGGGCGGCCGATGCTCATTCAAGTTGAGTCATGGAAGCACTAGACATAGCTGACCTAGAGCGCCGGAAAAAGTTCTTATTTCTCGTCTGTAGTTAAAGCGGATCATGCTATACCACCAGAACTTGAGTACAAGTCAGCATAACACAAAGCAATATCAACAACCGACAGGAATATGTATATAGTGATGGACGACTACAAAGTAAGTGACAGTGCGAAATGAAGGATAAGTAGAAAAACACGACTTAGACTGCGCTCGCAGACCCAACATGACGCTCTGATGCTTCCAACTTTGCCTGAAGCTCACGTACCTGAGCTTCTGCTTCCTCCGCTCGACGACGATCTTCCTCTCCTCGATGATGAGCTTCCTCTGCTCGACGATGAGCTTCCTCTCCTCGATGATGAGCTTCCTCTGCTCGACGATGAGCTTCCTCTCCTCGATGATGAGCTTCCTCTGCTCGACGACGATCTTCCTCTGCTCGACGATGATCTTCCTCTGCTCGACGATCAGCTTCCTCCGCTCGATGACGGTCTGATTGAGATGCCTGTGTGAGAGGTTAAAAGAACAACAGCACATCAAAGGCATAATTATACTCACCAGTGCTAGTGCAGCCCATTCCTCATCCCTTCTAGTTCTTTCTGCATCCCACTGCATCTTTACTGTCTCCGGCGTCCTCGCTGTATCCACTGATGCACCTCTACCCAGAACCGCTGCTTTTGGGTAAGCCGAACACACACAGTGCCGGGGACGGCGAGTGTGTACGTCTATATGAGGGTGCATCTCCATCTCGAGGATTTTCCAGATTGTGTATGCGAACCAGTAGCATTGCGCAAATATGTAATGGTAGTGCGGGGTATTTCGAGAAGTGGTCTGGAGGATGTGAGTAAGATGTTCCAGGGCAACAGGTGAAGAATTATCGGAACGGGTGAGGTCCATTGTCATCAGAATCTCAAATTTCGTCTTCCCCAGCTCTCGTTTGATGCCTTTTCTGTCTGGAAAGATCATGAGCCTGTCAAGAGCGTAAGGGGCATTACCCTTGGTAATTCGCTTGACCTTGGCGCCAGAGCGTTGCAAACGGCTGGGAGAATGCCAAGCCGTCAACTTGGAAGGTGAGGAGGTCGTCGCGGGTTCGACGGTGGGGTCGGCCTCGACATCGGACTCGTCGGTAGACGACGTATCTGCCGCCTCTGCATCTGACTCATCCCGATGCTGAGCTAAGTCAGCAAGAAGCCCGTCCTGCCCATCAGGATATTCTTTTGTATCGTCAACCAAGCGGTCAACCATGAGGTACGCCGTTCGCCCACGACTCGTGGATTCCTTCACTGTCACAATGAGGAACTCGTGCTCCCAGGGACGGCTTTTGGTCTTTCGACACTTGCAGTATTCGACGCCTCGGACGATGATGTGGCCAAGGCCATACTGAAGGAAAGAGTTGATTTCTCTGAGAATATTGTCGACTGACGAGGCAGTTCCCCGGTAAACATCCTTGGAAAAAACGAGCATATGCGACTCGTTGAGGTGTCGGGGATCCATGATGAAGTGCACAAGTGAGTGGAAGAGCTGGGTGAGCCGCGACAGTCCCATCGTGTCTTGTCCCTCTTAAAACAGGAGCAGAGGGCAGGAGCACACGATGTCGATGTCCTTGAGGCACATAGCCGCTGGCAATTCGGCCCAATCTGGAAACTCTGGTACCGCTACAAATTTTCAGGTCGCGAAGCGTGAGCACACCATCCTTGAAACATACGGGTGTCTACCTCGAGGTGTGACCAAAGATGAAACAGTCATTTCGCGCATAAATGTCAACGGAGCCCTACAACAAGCTGCGTAGTGAGAAAAGGTTTTGCGTTAGACGCGGGCGCCAGAATATGTCCCGTTGTTTTCAAAACAGTACAGCATTCGCTGTCTTGGCTTAAGGATGGTTGAACAGAGACGAACGAGAAAATCCTAAACAACAGTCCTCTTCAGTAAAACGTTTTATTGAATGGAAGGACCATGTTGCCTCAGTTAGCTTGTACCAGTAGCATGGGCTCTTGAACGTTACCCTTCGAGAGGCTTCAGTACCGATCGCTGTGAATATACGACAAGACAAACACCTTCCTGAGGACACAGCTTCCCATCTCCTTGTATCAGACATAAGCCGGCAGACCGAAGCAGTCAGGGTTATGTACGCGAACATTGTTCATCCACAAAATATGTTGTACATCATTTGTCAGCCCAGAGATCTAAACTATATGGCATGCCCTCCATCAAGCGGCAGCACTTTCATGATCCAAGCGATGTAGAGGTCCTTTCCCCATCACGCATCAACACCATGGATTTGTTTGGGCAGCCTCTGTATACCGCCGCCTTTGGGTCCGATGTTGGGGATTCAACTGTATTTTCTTCTTGCAGGCAGTATAGCAGAAAAAAATGTCGCAGAGTATTCCAGGCAGATACATTGCAGCCATCGAGACATGATAGCGGTGATGAATTGAAGAAGGAGCGGGTGTTAAATGACTGGAGAATCCAGATTACATCATGTCTTCGAAGGGTTGAAGGAAATTTTAATACACTAATAAGAGAGATATAAGTACGACTTTGGTACGGAAGAATACAAAACTCACTATGATCTAGGCAATGGTAAATTTCACAATCATAGAATATGTGCTGACTTACTAGTGACAGCTCGTTCTGACTTGTAGAGTTGTCGGTGCTTTGTCAGTAATGCCAGAAAAACATCGCTTGAGCGGCGCCGGAGCAGGATTGAACAACCATGACAAAACACGAGGGTTGCGGGAGGTAAGAGCGCTGCTTTGTTTGCTTTGATTTGCTCGGTTGACTGGACCGAACCAATACCCGGATCAAAAACAAACAGACAGCCGTACTCTCCCCCAACTCGAGTTGGAGACCGAGGTCCAAAGAGAGGTCTTCGACTTTGAAGGATTTGCATGTGATATAGGAGGAACAGCAGGAAGATGATACTCCCTGTTCTTGAGACGAGATCTGTCAGCATTGCGCTGTGCTGTGAGGAGTTCTTCATCTAGGTATACTCGCGTCTGACATTTATCCCAGTTGTGGACGTCGTCAGGCATATAGAGGAAATGCTCGACACGAATGCGGTACTGCAGAAGTTGGAGGAGAGCAGAATAGGGCAGGATGAGAAAGGATGTACGTTGCTAGGGAGCAGACTGGATTTCGATGAGGGTTCGTGAAGAGATCTGAGTGATTCAGTTTGCGAAATGAATGAGTACAGTAAGAGCGAAGCAATTATTGAAGGAAGTAGGTTAGCTGGTAGGTGCAAGGCTATTACAATTTACCAATGAGGAACTTAGCCTGTAATCACGAAGACGTCAGGGGTTGTGGTTGAAGGCTAATACTAAGCGCAATATTCAGGTTGGAATCAGAGGGCGCTCAGCATAGCTGCGAGTCCACGCAGTGAACGGTGAGTAGAAAATAGTCGGTATTGATTAAGATTCCCTCTACAAGGTGGTCCCAATGTGTCCACCAATGTTAAGAATCTGGGTATTTTGAGTAGTACACGAAGTAATAGATATTCGAGTAAAACCCAAATTGTGAGCGAGGATGTCCGTAAGCCGAGTTATAACCACCAAGAGGGATCCGTAAAGGTGCTAACAAGCGCTAGGCGTAGTTAACTGGGGGTCAGCAAGCGCTAGGCATAACTAACAAGGTTTCTGACAAGCGCTACGCGTAGTCAGGAAGCGATTGATTAGGCAAGCGCTGGGCGTAACCGATCAAAGATAAGTTGAGGTGGCGGCAATGACGGCATATTTCAGACTCCGACTATCTCCCCGAATTTCATGTTGAACTCGTATTTCGCCTTGACTTAATCCTTTGTGGCGCTGCCCGTGTACCCACCAGATCTCTACATCAACCAGGATATGACATGTCCCATCATACTCATTCTCAAGTGAATGCCCAGTATGAGCTCTCTACGTACAATGGAAAACGAACGTCTTCCCATTTGGATGGCTCTCTCGAGACCCAAAAAAAGAGGAAGCAGCGTACTTCAGAACCCGATCCTCGTGCGTATAAGGAACCGGCTGTATTTTATCATCATTATCTCATCATCTGTAGACGCATCCAAGCGAGTGTACAACGCTAAAAAACACAGTAGAACGATTCAGATGACCGCTCCGAACAGTTAGTTCCCGTCAAGATGTCTCGGCGCTTCAACTTATATTAACGTCTTAGGGAAAATCGCTTCCTCTCTTTCGAATCACACGAATGGAGAAGGAGCAGAAAGGATTGAGGGTATGTCTGTCCTCGTACGAAACCGTCTCACTCATGTCCCTCGCATTCACGCAGCCAACGGACATATGTATCTTGTTGAAGATCCCACAAACCAGGTCAATGGCCAGCTCGTTCCAGAATTGCAGCTAGCCCGGTGCATGTCAACTCGATACAGGTCGTCGGAGTTCTCTCGCTGTGTTTCATGTAGCCGACGCAAGGCTGGAGATACTTGTCGATTTCAGGGCGTCCGCTACTTTCTCAAGGATGAGAAGGGGACTTTCATGGGTATGAGTTTCGTCACAAAACCATTGGGTGCGAGGCCCATTATAAAGTATCCTATGACTTGGAATATTCCGCTCTCGGACGAGTATATAAAGATCACAAAGGTATGTTTTGAGATGTTGAAGTATTTTGATAGCCTTATTGGATTCCAGCGAGCTACGGCTCGGGGATTGTTACCCATTCTTCAACAAGAGAGTGATCACATAAATGGGAAGGAGACCGTTTATCGAACTCGGGAAAGTAAGGTCAGGGCGACATGCGGTGTGTTACCTACCTCAAGGCAGAATCGTACACTGAATCAACTCATTCAGATACATGCATGACATCGCTTTTCTGCAATACATGGATGTGCCGGATATGTGGACGCGAAGCCTGCGCCGACTGCTTTGCACAAATTGAGAACCTTACAATGAACATTCATGAAGTCATTCATGCGGAGACCGTTGAGAAACAGGAGCGAAGGAAGCAACGCTCGAACCGAACTCTTCTTTCCTGCAAAGACCGCCACGATCACCGGACATGCGATTTCCTCCCAGTAAAGCGGTTTTGCAAGGAGGAATTGGAGGAAGCTATTGTCGCAATGGAACTTGTCGTCATGGAGGCCGACAAGGATCCGATTGCTTGTGATGCACCCGAGATGACTTCCCCTGCTTCGGGTTCCAGCGTAGACAGCAACGGGGTGCGAACACTACCTGAAGTTAACTCACTACCCCAGCAGATAGTCAAATATTTCACTAACTATTCGCATCATCAAGACCAAGATCTCTCCTACGCACTCATACCCAAGCCGATAATTACACCTGCTCCTCCTGGACCGCACTTATATCCGAATGACCACAACCCGACAAATATACCAGACATGGTGCCTTTCCATCAGATTCCGCGCCTAAAGTATAACGAGGTCACGGATAATGTCGCTCAGATACACCTAACGAACGGTCAGCCACTCTTGATCAATGGCATGCTAGAAAAGCTGAAAATATCCTGGTCCCCGGAGTATTTTATCCGGCACCACGGACGTGAAGCGTGTCTCATCGAGGAATGTCAGACAGAGGTGTCGAAACCGGCCACTGTTCGGCGATACTTCGAAGAATTCGGTCGGTATGAAGATCGAAAGGAATGCTGGAAGCTGAAGGATTGGCCACCGTCGTCAGATTTTCAGTCTGTGTTCCCGGAACTCTACGAGGATTTCTGTCAGGCAGTTCCTATGCCCAACTACATACGGCGGGATGGGGTGATGAATATTTCATCACACTTCCCTTTAGAAACGGTTTCACCCGATTTGGGTATGGCTTCTTTTCTTTTCATCGTATAATGCCATATACTAATTCTTCTCCCAGGTCCAAAGATGTATAATGCGATGGCATCGAATCAGCGACAAGGGAGTAATGGCTCCACACGATTGCATATGGATATGGCAGATGCGTTGAATATAATGACGTATTCATGTGCTGGACCTGATGGTAGTCCTGGGTGTGCGGCCTGGGATCTGTACCGGCCTGAGGACAACGATGCGATACGGCAGTTCTTGAAGCAGAGGTTTGGATTCGAAGACCAGGACCCAATTCATAGCCAGCAATTCTATCTCACAGAGGATTTGCGCTTGGAACTCTGGCAACAATATCACGTACAGAGTTACAGAGTGTATCAGCGACCAGGGGAGGCAATCGTCATACCAGCTGGGTGTGCACATCAGGTGAATTTCCTCCCTTTCGTCAACGACGCTTTTCTCAGGGACTTTTTCAAAGGTGTGCAACCTAGCAGATTGTGTCAAGGTGGCAATCGACTATGTAAGCCCGGAAAACATCAATCGTTGTGAGCAGTTGACACGCGAATTCCGTGAACAGAATCGAAATGGACAGTGGAAGGAGGATGTACTTCAGCTGGGTTCGATGCTATGGTTTGCGTGGCAGTCTTGTTGTCGGCATGAAAGGGCATATCGAGGGGCGGCACCGTCTGCGTGAGATGTTATGTACACTATTTTATTTTGCTGTCTTGGTTTTGTTTATCCGATTCGCTGTAGCTTACTTACTGTTATTTTATGACTAGTGAGAAGGGTATTACGGAAAAATGTGACGACCTATAGGTGGATGGATATAATTGTTTCTTCCCTTTCTCTTAGCGGACCATGGCACCCAAGACATGTGTACTACATCAAATAACCAGGGCGATGCTGAAGCGTCCCCAGACTAGACATCAAATCTGCCAAGAATTATTTTTTATGTCTTCGAGACGAAGTGCATTATCGAGCCAGTAGAGAAGAGTCGCTCATCCCATACTAGCCAGGCGAAGAAAGAAGCTCCGACCGCAGCCTCAACCCAAAATGTCCGTGCTGTGGGAAAGTCATATCATTAACTTGTTGGGTATGCTTGATCTGTACGTTCTTTTCATTTGCCACCCGTACTCCGAAAGCTAATTCACACTGCTGCAGACATCGATGCGTATGCTTGCGAGGAATGCGATGTCGTGAGGAAGGAACCAATGCCAGGTGATCACCACGAGCTCGGGCAGCCTTCCCTACGAATCTCCGATTGTAATCCGCCAGTGGACGTAGTCGCGACCAATCTGAAACTGACATCGCTCCAGAAGAATTTCGACAAGGGTGATCAACGACTTCCGACACTTGAAGACAGAGTTGAGGGCCGGTTATCCCCGATGGAAACAGTGCTGAAGGAATACTTCGCCAGTTCAGCCAACGGAAATCTCCCGAAAGGAAGTGATTGATACATCGAGGCTGCAGTAGTTGCACCATAGTCTATGTGACGAGACTACTGTGTAGATCTGTAGCACATGCCTACGCAGGATTTCTCGTACCAGTAGGTACGCACATGTTATAGATATCAAGCCTACATCATTAACCAACAGTCACCGAATATCAGGGCACTGACGGTCGCGTAGGATATAGAAATTTCTTGCATTTTCTTTGCTTCTTTTTCCCTTTCTTTGGAGACTCTTCTAGTACATTCTCTACTTACTAACATTCCAGAATATTATCTTGGTAGAATACATATGTCGAGTTTAGTAGTACACCACAAAGGCACCTAATTTTATCATCTTGGATTCCACGACCTAGCGTGAACCTGAGTGACAAAGTCGTTTACGCCAAGCGCTTTTTGGAACCATTGGCTACACCTAGCCCTTGCTGACCTCTCAGTCGGAACCTTCTAGGTAAAGTGAGCCTTACTTCTTTTTAAACTCGCCTACTACGTACATTCCTCATCATGTATTCTGAACTCGGTATCACATATTCTAAACACTGGTGGACACATCATCTTTACCTTGTAGAAGGGATCTATTGCTCTACTCTTCTGACCCTCTTCAGCAATCCATCATCCATCTTCTTCTTCCATCGGAACACAACATACATGGCAAAAACTACCAACCCTAGAACTGTCTCGTCAACTCGCCCTTCAGTACCGTTTAATTCCCTTGAGAAAGAGGACTCAGTGGTGCACGCTGGGAGGGATCGATTGGTTACGGTACGTCCCCAAGTATCCTTTATTATCTTCTACAAAGCAGAAATATACATATACACGAATAATGCTACAGCTGTTACTACTTACATGATTATCAACTCGACGAATACAGGGAGCATCACTATCATCACTCTGTCGAATCATGTCTTCCCTCTCCCTCGCTCTATCTGTCGTGCCCGACCTACAATACCAGTCCGAAAGCTCCGGTCTCGTTGAATTTCCCCAATACACTCCGTCATACGGTGTCATTGATAATCAAGCTACTGGCGACCACTTCTTTGGCAATAGGTGATTTCCATGTAATCAATGTATCACCCACCGTTTACCGCTGTTCCTTTAGTGCTGGAGATTTCAACCAAAACCCCCCGACTCGACATGATCCCGAAGTCACCAACCAACTGGCTTCTCACTCATAGTAAGCTAAACCTTGCCACTATCATTACTTCGGTTTCCTAATGCTTACTCCTTACTTAGTCTACACGACCACCCACAGACTCCTAGCATGAACAGCCATCTGCGTATAAACCCTTCGACGTATACTTGTCCTCCAGAAACCCACCCTGGGCACGCATACTTTCCACAGGCCGGGTCCATGTCGTATTATGGCGGCTCTCAGCCTTCGGACGACTTGACTCACCTCTGCGCCAAGTCCAATTATTACAAAACTCGAATCATGCTCATCCCCAACTGACCTCGTTCATACATTTCCTAGTCTGGTTTATTTGATGCAGTGAGTGACTTGTTTTGGTGTCGAAATAAAGATTGTATGGATATTAAGGGATGTGTGATTTCCTAATGGAGATCCATCACGAAAAAAGAGGAAGTTATCCCATCTACCCGCCGAAAATCGCCTCTCCGCGCTCGCCGCCTCTCTTAAAAATATTCTGGGAGGGTTTTTGTCTCATTCCTCTCCCGACCATGGTTCGGGGAGAAATTTTGCGATTTTGAGTGTCGGAAATTGCCATTTTTGGAGTGCCGAAGATCAGTATATTTTCACAGAAAATCGTAAGTACAGTCTTCAAGTAATATACTATGTCTCTACACGAAATCCCCTTGTATGTCCTAGAATGTCCTGGGATTGTTTGTTAGAGGTGCGGAAATAACTTACTCTTCTGCAGCTATTTTGCTCCAGTACGATCACCGTTCTTCAAAACCGTACCACTGTATGGTATCATGTAGAGTGTAGGGTCGTGCTGAGAGCTGTTGAATGCGCGTAAGGACAGAAGGTAGAATTCACTTACCATTATCCCTTCGTGTTGCAGGTATGACATATTGACCTCACCCTGAAAACGAGGTCAGTATGCGTGAGTTTGGGGAAAATAGAGGGACGTACCGAATGTCTCCCTCCCCTCTAACAGCACTTACCCTGCTCACGGGACGGCCATACGTCGTTTCAGCACAAAAATATACATTTTTTGAGTTCTTAGATTGAACAAGCCTAGAAACTAGTGAGTGAGCAAGCGGTGAGATTAATAACACTTGACATACCGTCTCCAAACGTCGCCAGTGAATGCTCCATTCCTCGCTCTTGTCTCGTTCGCCGGAACACGATACGTCGTGTCGGCGCAAAACCGGCTTCACTACCGTTTTTTGAGCTAGGTGCGAATACTTGAAGTCTTCAATGGAGAGAAATTGTTGCATTTACCGTGCTGAAAAGGACTTTGTCGTTTCCATTAATGGTGTTTTCACTCGCAACGACATACCATCCCTTTGTCCCGCTCTCCAGATATCCAACATTGCTCGCCGGATGAAGATACGTCGTCTCAGCGCAAAATCTGGTGGCTCTAGATCCTTATTTGAGGGTCTGCCGTGTGAGATCTGTCCAGCGGACAAACGAGTAAGTATGTGCAAACTTAGTTTAACAAAACGATGCACCTCCCTAGGCGTATCCCTGGTCATATTCATCAATCTCTAACCGCCGCCTTCGTAGTGATGCCCCCTGATCGATTGCTCACTCGATGAAAATTGGTTCTGCAAAGTCTGTGAGTGCACGCGGATGCAGAAATAGGATGAAGTACATACAATCCGCGGGACATCCCTGCCAATCCACCATCCTCGGCCCAGACCTCGCTCGCCGAACGACGATACGTCGTCTCGGGGCAAAAATCTGCTGAACTCTGTGAGAAACGTTCAAGGTGGGTGCCGACCTAGACCAGGTAGGCATTGACGGGGAGGACGCGGATGTCTCAGATCAAGATCTGCGCGGAGTGAGCACTTTTGAATCCGCGGGAAGCGCACGCGGACTCACCATTCTACGCATTCCGCAACAATCCATCCATCCCTCCCAGCTGTTAAATCTTCTGCACACGCTAAGCCGTCTCCAGTCAATCTTCACTTGTCGTCTTGATTGAGCATTGTGGTTAGTGAGTACATCTGCAATGTGGGATGAACGAAGAAAAATATTAACATTAAGGAATGCATACCTGTTGCTACGACTCCTAAGCAAAACTTGAAATGATCAGCGCATGCGAGGAGACAGCGGTGGACGAAAATGAAGATGATGGGGTGGTGCTGTTGGTGGTGAGAAGAGAAGAAACGCGCACGTTGCCGATTACCAAGCCTATCCCGTTATGGATATGGACGCCCATCTTGATCCCCGACACATACGCGCATTCCTCCACGCGGTTTGAATTAACGTTGAAATCAGGAATCTAACGGACAGTAACACTGTAGATGGAGAGAAAAAAGAGGGAGAGGGAGAGGGAAGGGAAGAATGGGCGGGAAATTGAACGTATGTGAATAAAAGGAATTTTCACTCGATGCTGACAATCATATTCAGACTTTATCTCTTTATAGGGCGCCGGACGTTGGGGCAAAATTACGGATGGAAACCCACGTACGTGAGCTTCTCCAGCCGATTCTTTTTCATGATATGTTCACCAGTATTCCAGACATCATAACCTATGAGTTTCTCTTTCTTTATTTCATATTTCTTCTAAAATGCGCAGATTTGTGCCCTAGTTGCTCTCCTTGCCGGCAACCTCGTTGTGCACAGAATCGGTCTTTCCTCTTCCCTGGCAGCGGTCTACAGCTAATGCATCCATCTTGTAAGCTTCTCTTTCGGGGTATGTTCCGCTAATGCTCCCAGTCGCCAGGTGTTTGAGCATCGCCCATCAAGCCATTCATGAATGAGGCGCACTCACCCCGCCCTCCAAGGGTCCGAACGACGCTCGAGACAATCCGCAGTAAGTGATTGCATAAGTACATCATTGACAGCTCTGATTGATAGTGTAGTGATGGCGATTAAAAATATCTGGCAGGCAATTCGGGATCGTAGGTTCCGGAAATTTCAATCCGGCAAATTATCTGACAGGGTTTCCAGATTTGCGTTGAAATTGGTGCCCTTACTGCGACACCGAGGAAGGTGTATGACATGAGGCAGGCCCTGTGCGTCATTGTTACGGTTTGACATGAAGTGTCGATCATATGGAGAAGCCAGATCACCCACTCTGTTGAAAGGAACGGTATGTTATTCCATTTTGATCTCGCTTAACACGTCGCTTACCTGTGACTCCCTTCATATTCAACTCCGTCATCGTGACGCATGGACACTGTTCCAGGCACACGGAACATGTCCAGTCCGAATCAATGGTGAGCCGAATTCTACTTCACGACATGACGCCTCGTTGACGTTTCATACCCTCATCCAGAAAAGAGAACGACTGGCCGTTTGCGTGTTCGCCCGTTTGGACGGTGCAAGCGTAGGTACGTACTCGTTTCCGATTATCCTGCTCTGCCGGACTTAATGGGGACCACACGCATCCAGCGGACGGGAATACTCCTCCGTGCCCCGCCCTTAAGTCTTCATCAGGTTCGGTTTATGTTGCGCTGCAAAAATAAACTTATAATTCAATGATTCAGGAAACGGTGAGGCAAAGCTCTTTCCCTGCGCCGCCGATGCGCCCATTCTAGCTCGAAAAGTGTGCATGCAGGAACTGTCGCAATTGTGGACCTGGACCCTTGTCGTCACCGAAACGTCGATGGGTTCCATAAGGCTCTCCCATAAGTGTTCTTGATGAAGTTTTCGTCTCGATTTGACGCCCATCTTTGCAGGAATCGTGCCGATTTCAAGTTCGGCTATCAAAGATCCAAGACGGCGATAGAAATATCGAGCTTCAGCTGCGATGTCAGGCTGCCTCGGCCAAAGGTACGTCGAATTCTTGAATAGGAGAGTTCTCTCGTTTAATTATGAGCTATCCAGCACTCTGGGCGAAGATCTGAGGCCTGAAAAGGTCGAGAATACGTATAAATTGACTGTTGTACGAATATTTGAGTATGTCTTGACTTTGGGCGGACGCGCACGGCATTTGAAGTGATAGTAGATCATAGATCTCGATTACAGTGCGTAGAAACGACGTGTACAATCTAGTATAGCTAATAAAATCCGATTTTCTGTGATAATTGAATGATACATAAGAATTTCATGAGGTATGTTCAAATTGGCATGTACACCCATAGTTGACTCATTCATTGTCTTAGATTTTTGTCGGACCCTCCATAGCGAACAATCGCAAATATTTATATTATTTCATTGGGAATTGCAATAACATTCAACAAGATGCTTTTCAAAACAAAGACATACGTCGGTTCTACGGAATAGAACATCTATGCGTGTAATTACCCACATTATTGTTATTATACACGGTCAAAAAACAACACCATGGTATGGTATCTGTTTCTAGGGTTTTCACATTGATTTATGGGAGTATATTTAGAGGCTTCAGTCGGCATTCATTATACAAGGAAAGAGTTCTTGAACCAAATGTATATTATTCCACGATCGGTTCATTCTGGACACATTCCTCACGTGTGCCGGGATGAACAACGGACCCACGGGCCGTTCGTTATTACTTTTAACATATTTTATTATGCATAAATCGAAAAGATATCACGTCGAAAAACAACATGAATAAAAATGACATCGTAAAGTAAGGTATTAAAGTCGTCAACCGACGACCGCTAGTAGATGAAAGGCAAAATAGAAAAGGCACGTGCTAGCCCGGTCCGATACAGCCACGGTGACACGACTTTACTTTCGACTTTGATCATCTCAAGTCCTATTTTCACTTCTGCAGGTTACGCTACCTTGTTCCTTCCGATATTCAAAGGACTCAAGCACTTGTGATGCCATTGCGATATAATGGCATCATTCAAGGCTCGCTAAGTCCCCCAAAGGTCGCCGTCTTTGTGATCTGGCGTCGCTCTCCCAATGTTCGACATTGCATTACCGTCTGTATTCCTTCAATTCTCCTCGTTTCAAACGCTCACGTCTCTCCTCTTTGACAGGATGTAACATATTTGATGTCATGTCTTGTTACTGCCGAACAAAGGCCTACTCGACCCCGAGCCTTACAAATTCTCTTTGAGGACTTCACAGCGCCGCTTTGGCAGACCCTGATTGATGAGTTTTCCGTTTTTGGGACCAGGCCTCGTGGATCGACCTTTGACGTCGTTTTGGGTATGGACAGTAAGTGTATATCCCTGATGATCGCTACTCCTCTGACAGGAAACATCAATCAGTGATTCTTCAAGGAAATAGAGTAATCCGTGAGGTATTCTCCTCTCTGTTGCCCTTTAACGTTGAAGTCCTTCATGATATCCTCCTAGGAATATTCGGCAGGGAAACGAACATTCAGGCTAGCCGACGTCACGGCACTGTGCGTGTTATCTCCGCCTGTCATTGGTGCTAGGCCCTTCCGAAACTTGGAAGATTCGAGGGTATCTGATGAGAACTGTCCTCTATTCACGGTGTCTTTGATTGCAATTCGCTCGGTGCGGTAGCTTTCCTTGGCCACACTATTACTTAATGGTTGTTTTTAGTTGAGTTATATCTGGTCTTCAAGGTATCGACACCGCAATGCACTGAGATTTGGATTCAGGACCCAGAATCGACACTGGGAATTTTGATTGGCAAGACGACTGTACGGCCGGATACATCATCAAATTGTTAATGAAAACGTCATGTCATTCAAATATATATCTTTATTCCAAAATGCAGAACATCTCGACCCGTACATTTGGAATACTGCCGGAATCCTTCGAATTCGGTCTGATTCGAATTCCAACGGTTTTTCGACACGGGGACGTTGGATTTTACAAGGTCCGTATCCTTTGATGTACGTGTTACGTCCCTTATTCACGCGGTATCCCCGCCATAGCTGTCATCCGTCGCAGGTGCAATCTTTGTACCCGAGCTATAGGACATCATCTATGATAGTCCATTGTGTTTTGATGTCTACAAATCGACTGGAGAGATTTGAACAGGTGTGTAATACTTTGAAGTTGTTGATACACTGCTCATACCCGTATCGCTAGCGTATTTTAGTTAGAAACTCGTTCATGCGTCAAGTCTTTCCTAATACAGACTGATATTGATGGCCCTGAGGAAACTGATCCTCTCGACGGTATGTGCTTTCAAGGCGTAAAAGAACATTTATGTTACATAAAACTAATCATTTTTCTAGACATCATATCCTTCATGAATAATCTTTCAATTGAAATCCATCTTATGTCCCCCAAGCGTCGAGAATACACACTCGGGATGAAGCAGATTGGACACGGCATCGAGCACCGGGTCGTATCATAATGTGAAATACGATCCCTGAACGTTGATCTTGTATTCGTTCGTACTCTTCTCTGTTTCAATTCGGCTCTCAAATGACATGATCCCGCAGGAGAACACGAACCTGCTTCCAGAATAGCAAGTTGAAGCAGTCAACATGTCGAACACGTTGTCCCTGGACGGAACGAGGTGGGAAAGGTATTACCAAACTATGTTTGGCGTCGTTGGTAAAATGTCTGACACTCACGCCGCAGAAAGCGAGACACGAACGAGAAGTCAACGAAACGTGAATTCTCAATTCCACGACATGTTCGAAAATTCAAAAAGACGGGGACCTGTGTCGTGCGGGAACTGGGTGGCCTTGTGTGTCAGCTGTCAGTGAGATTTTCGTTAGCGCGGATGGGTGAACTGTAAGATTTCGAAGCGATACATCCTCCTCCCTGTCGATTCGTGCAGCTCTTGGCTTAACAGACTTGCGCCGTAGCTCACGATGATCTGGATACCCATATAGGATATAGGTAAAATCATCCCCAGTCCAAATCAGCTCTTCGGCTTAAGCTGATTGATATGAACAGGTGGATTCAAAGAGATGTGAAATGCTTATTTACGCGAATCTTCCAAGTTTCGGCACGTACAACATGCCGGTTCATGTTGATATATTTGACATGTTGACATGTGGTCTTGATGTAGCCACGACGACGGTCCAGGGATATAAAAGACGTGCCCATGTCCAAGAATACCGCATCCCATCCCTCGTTTCATACTTTCCCCTCCTCTACATTTCCCATTCCCTATTACCACCCCTTACCACCTCGTGTACCACTCTCATGTATGATTCTCTCCCTGCGCTCGTCGCTGTGCACGGCCAGTGACGAGCTTCCTGTGTCGTGTCCATAGACGCGTCGTGGTCTCGTGACTGGAACTTGTGCCCGGTCTGGGACTGACGAGTTTTGGGCAAGTGTCGTCAAGGGCATCGCAACAGCAGTCGCCATTGCCACCACCAGATGGGTTCCTGCCGTTCACGCTGGAGAGGGCACGCAATGGGACGGAGATTGATTACGGCTATCTCGTCTACGAGCAGCACGTCGTGCTGGGCCTGGAGCAGGTCGCGCAGCTCGTCGACGTTGTCAGTGAGGAGCTGGGCACCTGGGAGGGTATAACGACGCCCTTTGTGTTCTCGTCGCTGGCGCTCGACCTGTCCTCGTCGTCGACCAAAGCACCTTATACGCGCATTTATCGACGCCTGTGCTGATCCTGGCAGCCCCAAGCAGCACCGGTTCAGTGAAGAGGCCCGGTTTGCTGGGCCGCATGAGCTCGGGATGCTGTTACGATGGGGGCTTGGTCGGTTAGTGAGAATTGCTGATGGGCAGGAAGAACGAGGATTGATTTCGTGCAACCATTATACTGATTTTCACGATTCTGAGCTCGCTGCAGATTTCCCACCGATAGATTTCTCAACTTTCCTGCCGCCGCTGCTTGTACATCTGCTCTCCATCGTCATCACCATGCTCAGCGTACTCACACGCTTGACAGCGAAATCGTCGACGTCAGGACACACGCCGCCGACGCTTTCTCCGCTGTTCGGGGCCGTCTTCTACGCTCTGGGCCCACCGGGCTGCCTTTTCACCACCTATGTCTACTATTTATGTGCTACGAATGCTATGAAACATATCATACTCTCTTTTATTTGCTTCCAGGAAACACCGAGGGTGAATACTGCATCCATGGTTGTCACTACGCGCCTCAAAGAGTGGATACCGGGATATTCAATTCAGCTTACTGACCAGTCGTCGCGACTTCAGCCATGCAAACGTGCTCGTAAGTCCCGTATTCTCAGTCTCCATCGTAATGTGCGCATGTACACTAAAAGATCCCGTCAAGTCTGTCTCGACGTGGGAGTTCAATCTGGGAAAAATCGTCGGCGGGTCAGTTATGAAATATTCTGATGCGTACAGGAAGTGTATGAATATCCCCTCTCAGTTTCAAGCAGAACAGACGGACGACGACCATTTCTGGAATCTCACCAATCTCAAGTGGGGAGAACTCGAGTCGCTGAGATTTGGTGGCTAGAGTCAGGATAAGCTTCAATTTGAATTGAATGAGAGTGTGAGGACGGGGCGTATGCTTTTCATACCCTTTTCGTCCTCTCGTCGTTTGCAGGAACAAAGCGTAAAACGATAAACACTCAGCTGGAACGACATTTCGTCCACAGAATTCACGAGGTCGGATATCGCACCTCTCAGCGCAAAGCTGCAGTTCTCGCCTTCAATGTCGGCCACAATTTCCTCCTATCAGCCAGCCGAATACGCCAAGAAACTGAAAAAGGCCCCAAAACATATACCGGCGTTTGGATGGGACACGGAACCTGTTGTAGGGCAGGAAAAAGTCATCGAGGAAGCGTTTCTAGACGTCTTCTGTGATATTGTTTGCGGTTGGGCCAGTGTATCAGATCTCAACGAGTGCGACAGGGAATGTAACTGGTCATTGGTATGCTTTTTTCTCTACTGTACATATTCTACTCATGTTCTGCATTCAGATTGAGTTCGAACCGAATGCTCTACTTCTGTTTGAAGAGTGCGTTCCTCTCGAATATCGACAGAAAGTAAGCTCCTCGTCTTCTCGGTCGAATCGACGACGCCTCCCATCGCTATCTTCACCCACATCAGCATCACCGAGGGTAAAGACCAAGTCGAAGAAGGACAAGACTGAACTGGCAAAACCCAGGGCGATTAGCCCCAAGGCTTCGTTCAAGGAAGTCGAGTTCGAAGGCCTGTTGAGGGGCGACGGTAACCGGAAGACAAAAGTCATCACTCTTGGATCGAAGGATACGCCTACGCAGACGAGGATAATCGGCTCCCGGACTGAAATCGAGGCTCCTCCTCCCATGCTGCAATCACTGAGCCACCAGTCATCCTCGCGCAGCGACGATTCAACCTTAACTGCGAGCACCGTCGGCGGCACACCTTCTTCAAAGAGACAACGGTTTCGATTAGGTAGTTCAGCCTCCCCTACTTACGGTGACTCCGTGATGGGACAAAAATCCCTCGTCGGCGGTGTTCCCTCTGCGGAGTACAGCAGTGTGGATTTTGAGACGCGTCTGGCGAGCCTCGATGGGGAGGACATTTACGAGGATTACCCTCCCGTTGACGGCGCATCGAAGAACCGGGAAGTCGCTGATGACGCGTGGGTGGATATCCTCGTCAGGACGCAAGAGCGACGTATGGCTGACCAGGAATACAGGGGAAGGGGGAAAGGGAGGGGGGAGGATGTCGATTTTGTAAGTCTCGAAGTGCAGAAGGCACTGAAGGGTGTGAGAAAGATGAGCCAGAGCCCAGAGAGCCAGCGAACGGAGCGAGATCCTGCGAGGGATAGGGACGACGAGGAAGAGTCGATTGAAGTTGAGAGAGTTCCTTCGAGGCTGGCGATGAATGATTTCGTGGATGATTTGCAGCAACCACAGTATTATGACCATTCGCTTGATTACGATGGCGATGGACCTTCTGCGGCTGAACAGTCTATTCAGGCGCTACATTATGATCAGCATGAATCCGAGGAGGAGGAAGACGAGCCGGTGCCTGTCATGGAAGCAGAGGAGGAGGAACCAATGGAGCGACCTCTGCCGCCTCGACGACCCGGCTACTTTGACCTCCACCCCGAACGAAGACCAGCTCAACTTAATGGCGATCCCGCCGGGGATGACCCTCGAGCTCGGTTCGGGCACGATAGTGATTCCGAAGACGAGGGCTGGGGGGGACTTGGTGGGGGGGTCCGGCCCCTCCCTAGGGTCCCACCGATTATCAATCTAGATGAGGAGCCGTCGCCGTCGGCAGCGCCGTTGAGGGTGCCAGGGAAGACTGCGGCACTGATTGAGATGTACCGCGAGAGGGAGAGGAGTGGGAGTGGGAGTGGGCTGCCGGTGAGCGCACTGCCGGTACCGACCCCTGCTGCTGCGAATGTAGTTGTGCCGCAGAAGATTGTGGAGATCCCGCCGGTGGAGGAGGAAGAGGAGGGGGAGGAGGTACAGGTGCCCCCACCGCCAAGGGTGCCGGTGATTGAGGAGGAGCAGGGGCGGGCGAGTCTGGGGAGGTATATCCATGGGGCGCCATTGCATAATGTGCTAGAGGAGGAGGAGGAGGAGTAAGTGGAATGTGCAATTACTTATATGATATGTCTCTCTTTTTTTGCTTTATGCTTGCTCCCTCTCATCCTCATTTTTTATACCCTCTCACGCTTCACGCACCCTCACCCGGTCCGCCTCTGGTTACAAGGAGCCGGCTGTTTGGTCGCTCGTTAATTTCTTTTTGGTTTATTCGATCCATTATCATCATATGCTAGTCTTTTCTTTTGTAACGTCCTTGACTGAGTTGTTTTCGCCTTGAAATAAATATTTTATGGTGGAATGTGTGGATATTGAGTGATGAGGAATTTCCTAATGGAGATCTATCACGAAAAAAAACAGCAAGTTAGCCCAAGGTCCGCTCGTTAACGGGAATTGACAATTCAGCACAGACGGACTGGACGGCAGACGACGTCGTCAAAAATTTCGAACATGTGATGACTTTGGTCAAGAGGGTGACCGGCAATTTGAGTGTTAAGGAAGGCGGCAAGGCGAGCATGAGCAGTCATTGTACGTTTACCGTCCTTTTGGTTCTGCGTGTTTTCACCTTGCTTTTTGTAGCTGCGCCGATTACAAAAGTGATGCTCAGCACGACGCAGGGTCCGGGTGTCAGAATATCTAATCTTTAGGAGAACGAATAGCAACACCCTTTTTATGCGACTCGTCCTATTGCCCTACCGGGTGAACTTTTTCTCACCAAAAAAAGGAGACATAATGTATACACCACAAAAGCAAAAGTACAGAATAAAGGAAGTAATCATAGAATTAGAAGGAGGAGGCACCGGTGAAGGCGCCGTTGTAGTCGTAGTACTGCGTGTGGTTCAGGTTGGTTGGGGGTCGGCGTATAGATAGGGGGCGGCGCATTGAAGGCGGGGGTGGCGGCCGCTGGGGAGGCGTGAGCAGCGAGGAGCGGGGAGGCGATAGGGGTGAACATACAGGGAGGGTGGCTGTGGTCCTGGGCGTCTGGATTGGGATACGCGCATGACGCTCCCAGGCCACGCTTCAGACACGACTGCACACTAGGCGGCAGGGCTAAATGCAGTCAATCAGTGGCGTGCTGCGGGTGTCAGGACCTCGAGTGCAGGTTGAAAGTGGTTATTTTGTGGAATTTGGGCCGCTCATCCGCCTACAAGACTCTCATGTGCGTGGTTCAGAGCCAAGTCGCCATTCTCCTAATCTACTCTCACAGTCGTAACTACACACTCCCGTCTTACCCAAGACGGCCATTCAATATACAAGGACCCCACCACCGACCTCTGTGTCCTCAAAAAGCAAGCCGAATTTTGCCAAAATTCCTCCAACGGCACAGAAATCTGACTCCACATCACAGGAACACTTACAGATGTGACATCCTTTCTAAAACCATGTCCACGTCAGCCGAGGTTCAAGCAGATACTTACAGTGTTTACGTGACTATATTGAGCTTTGAAGAGGAAATCAATGGCGCCGGTTAGCCCAACTTTCAGACCTGTAAAATGGAAGGAGCTGGGTCTTCTTTCACCATGGTCTTGCTACCGCCGTAAGTTTCGACCTCTACATTCTTGAAGCTGAAATCACCTCAAATTCAATCTTCCAAATTGCAAAAATAGACTCACCACGATCGTCGACACTCGTTGTCAAAATCTAGATTGCGGTTAGAACGTCGACGTACAGTGAACTTACGTATCAAAGTGTCTGTGGGACTGGCTGTGAAATGTTTCAGCTCTAGAAAACTTCACCCTCGTTCTAGGTAAGAATTCAAGTTAAGAATGAATAGTGCTAATGGACATTTTACCTTGCTCACCGGACGAAGATCTATATACTCAAGCCCCTGTGGCATCCGTGTGAATGCACATCGCACAGCCATTTACGCACCAGACACGACAAATTAGAATACAAGTCAGAACGAACATCACAACAGAAGACATATAGAAAAATATCTTGCGGCTCTGCAAGCTTTCCGTCCCAGAAGACGCAATGCTCATTCTAGGTAAGAGATTTAGTAAACATTGGATATCCCGATGACGGACTTACCTTGCTCGCCGGACGGCGTTTCATATACTCAAAGCCTGACGGCTCTGGCGTATATGTCACATCCATCTACGTCCTCTATAAGGATATCACCTAATGAATACGGATGTCAGAAAGAATAGCAAAGGGCGCAAGTAACACACTTACCGAAACACACCTTGCGAGTGTGGGATTTGCCTCGGAAGATTTGTATTCTGGATAAGAAGATGGATGATAAGTGTTAGTAGATAAACTAACCTTGCTCGCCGGACGACGATCCATATACTCAAATCTTAACGAGGTTGCCAGGACGCTCGAGCATTGCATAGGACATGGAAACCATGACAGTATGTTCCTACTGTGCCATGGCTTGCCGGACGGCGATATGTGGTCTTGAGGCTTGCTAGTAGCGGTGACCAACAATAGACATCATCGAGAGCTCCGACTTCAACGATGAGAGATGGAAACTTACCAGACTTCTTCTGAGGAGCGTGCATATTTAAATATACACTTGAAGTTGACAGCAACATGACTGCAGTTATCGTTAGTCGGCTTTTTTAAACCCACCAAATGAAAACTCACCTTTGCGCTCTATTCCTCAAAGTCCATGCTAATTCCCCAGACAACACCACAAACATATGGAGATAGACTATTACTTGCCGTGACACGTTGGTCTTGGTGTCTGGTTCAAGATGGATCTAGTAACAGGATATTCAACCTAAGATATCCCAATATAGGTACACGTACTAGTGTCCTTGAAAATTCAACTCTAGTCTGGATTTCAAGTGATGAGCATGAAAGTAACGAGAGGATACATACAGTGTTGGTGGTAAGAAAGGAGGCCTAATACCAGGTGCTTCGATCGATGCTCCCAATCCCAATACAGACATCGACGCCCTTGTTGACATTGAGTCAAGTACTGCGGGCACGCAACAGGGGAGACAGCATACTTGTATCGCTTGGAAGGAGGAGATATTGTAACAGGGAGGGAGGCAAAGTCAGAATTTGGGGGATGATCGAGCTAAGAGTATAAGAACGAATACGCTGACGGACTATCAGCAGAACTCCGTCACGTTCCAGAAACAAACCAAAACAACTTTATCGTGGAAAGAATATGGTCACGACGATGTAGCGGCAAACATGTCATCCGCGCAGCTTCAACTTATCACCGACACCCAAACATTCCCGTCTTGGTCAATTTTCTAGATATTGAAATATATTTTATTTATTACACTTGACTCGTATGCGGTCAATTCTGTAACAATCTCCTCAACAATATACGAATTGAAGTCTCTCGTCAGTCTGATTGAAATGAAGAATTACTACTCCGATTTTTGATCAGATGTCAAGTCAAGGTAACTAGGCGGAGGCTCACAAACCCACGTCAAGAAATGCACACAAGTCAACGAACCTTGTTTCTTCTTTGCCACCATCCCCGCCACATCGTTTACCCCGTTTTCCAGACCTCGATCTCTGACAAGTATTGCCCGTTCCGTTTCACCATGCTCCGAGATTGGTCACCGAATTCATTTAAGAATACTCTGCCGAAGAATATAAGTGGGGTATCTCGTCGAATATACACACTCATGGCATGCTCACTCATGCTACTTGGAATAACCCTGCCATTCAAAGTCCCTCTGCTGTCAATCTCATATTTTCTCACCAACATAAGAGAACTTTCTACGTATCGGGTGAGCAGCAGACTTTTTTACAAAGACAACATGCTCACCTGTCATGGACGCCAAGCACAGTGGTTGCGTCGGTAGGGAACAATGACTTGGCGCAAATACGGCAGACCCGACGGAATTTTGAAAGCCGGCGGACGGTGCGGAAATAGGTGCGCAATCTCTTGATCTTGAAATTCGAAATTGAGATCACGTCGGCACTAGAGAAAGATTATCATTGCTTCAAATCTTGATGCGCAGTGTCAGTATTTTCGGAGCCACTCTAAATGAACGGTAAGTTAGATAATTGATCTGGACGTGACGTGGTTACTGACCTGAACTTCTCCACAGTCTGCATGCTATTTTGATCGACGTGACGCCACCCCCACTGGCAATGACATGCGCATCGGTGAGTGTTCATACCAGACCCGTTCCTTTGCTTTGTAGCCATGCTGAAATAACGGTAAGCTTCTATTCCAAACTGAACATCCAGTCGCTTACCGCGTGAACATGACGGGAATCAAGACGCCCACGCGAATAACCTAGAATTGTGAGTCCTTGACCCCGCCGAATTCTGAAAGTCTCCATCTGATCAAATTTCAGAGACCTAGATACTGTGGTGGTGATTCGCAGCGGTCTAGGTGTTTGGCTGCCGCCCGTGAGTGAAGGGAACCGGAGAATCGGTGTGCTCTTGGAACGTTTGGGATGACACTACTGACCATGACTTGTAGAAACCCGGCCGAATTGAAGCCTGGAATAGAAATGGGAACACGGCGCTGAGGTGAACAGCCAGGCTAGCAGAGATTCTGTCTCTACGGGCGACATCTGCAGAAACAGTAAGTCCCAAGCGAAGCTAGTGATAATGAAGCCGGGATTGAAGTTAGATACCGGAAATTGGCATAGAGCTCAATGGAGGAGACATAGTAATTGATCTCCCAGAACAGAAATACTTGTAACACATCGTAATTCAAAGAATACAATATCATTTCCTGTAATAATTCTGTTAGAACACGAAAAACGACCACGACAAACATCACCACGAAGGAAACAGAATTTACTTTCAAGCTTGTAGAGGTATTCAGGTCGAAATTCCATCTGATTGTGTACCCGTGTTGGCAGAATCTGATTATCTCCATTCAAAGCATTATACCTAAAGACTCGTCACATCAATTGCAGCTCGGCAGGTAAAGAAACGCACCCTTAAACATCAGATTCATATATCCTCCAACCAGCGACCAACGACGGGCAAAAGCCATCTATGCGGGTAGGCGGAGAGATACCGGCACTGTACATGTACAGGGATGACATCCTAGTTCGCGTACAGTGCCTCGGTAGGTCGAGAATGCAGTGACATTCATCCTCGGTGGCCCGTTGTTGTCATCTTCGAACACGGACATGAAACTGCAAAAGGTAAGAAAGTTCGAAGAGCACAGAAATACAAATCATCGCTTACTAGACATCCGCAGTACATTTGACATGTTCCTTCAAAAATATCTTCCTGCCGAATTCTTGAACATTGGATGTTGCCTTCAGTGTCCAGAGCGCGGGGACCAAGTCACGAAAAGCATCGGGATAGCGAGCGATGGGAACCTAGATGAGTGTACGATGTAAAAATGAAAGCCGTGTGAACACGTGCTGCACGCGTCGCACAACGATCGAGTTGCCGGTGCTTAGTCGTTCACCCTCTTCTGCTGATCTCTCAATTTTGGACATGCTTGCTTCATCCTTCCTTCTTTCAAACGAACGGGATTTCTTTGAGACATTTGAAATTATTTTACGTCCATTCAACGCCGCTCATGCGACTTGAAGACCGCACATTGGATTCCGGGGCTTGAAAACAGTATTTGGTTTCATGATGAAACACGAATCCTCGTCTCCAGGTAAAACCGGCAGCGTCTTCCAAATTTCAAAGCCTGTTTTTTTTTGACAGTCAAGGTGGCATGTCCATCAATGATGCAAGGACGGCCCCGCAGTGTTCGCCACGACTACCGACCTCTCGTCGCGGCACCAAGACTTACAATGACATCACTCGGGCCCTGATCTTCGTCCGCTTCTGGTGACTGCGGTTCAAATTGTGACGTCGTCCAATTTATGGCTCGTCCAGTGAGCAAATTTGGGTTGTTTCGAGACTTGAGCGATGTGATGAATACGTTTAGTTTAGGTCTAATATTGAATTTATTCGATGTATAAGCCTTTCCCGAGCCTTCAAAATGGCAACCCTGACTAAAGATTACGATCAGCAACCTTCGGCACTTCATTGGCAAGAGCGCCAGTCTACGCGACGTCTCGGGCATGCTACCATCAATATGTCACGTCATGAAATTTCCTCGGGTTCTTTGTTTTTTAAATGAATCGTAAATTCACTAATGTTCGAGTTTCAGCCGCGTTTGAACACGGGGACCTTGGCGCACCACAAGACAGATAATTCGACGATCATCCTCTTACCTCCACTGTCAAAGCAAGCCCAGCCTTCCCCAATTGATCTGCAAGCTCCAACCCATTGTCGCTTCAGGTGTCTGCGGTGTTTGCATTCTTTCCGCGTGAAATGGGCCATGTTCGTTCAATATAGTACGTTGTCCATCATAAGGTTCTTTATATTGAATATACTCCCGTTCTTGAGCTCGCAGAATGCCTTGACACAAGTTGAGTGTCTGCATACCGAATATGGGATGCGAGCACGACTCTAGCACGGCCCTGAGCTTAAGCTCCGTCGTGAGCTTTTTGAACGATATATTTAATGGTATTTGGGTTAAGGACAATTACATGTGTGGTGGATATAATTGAATCTCATCATATTCCTCAATAAATCTTACCACGCAAGAAAGCCAGCTCAAAGAAAGGGCAATAACTCGAAATTAGCAAAGTCGCCGTTCATACGATCACCGCAAATCTATACGAGGCGTCGAAGTTTGTTCATGTCAAGTCCGAATGCTGAATTCGCACTGAAAGGATTGCCCCGGAAACGGGAGTGTTGAGTAGACACTATGGCACTCCAGTCAAGCCTATCACTGCTGAACAGAATTCTGGAACTGAATATTTCAACGGATAAAACGTTGAGCTGTCGATCATCGGGAGCGATGTCACGGCTAATGTTGGAGTATGTTGAATGCATTCTTTTCTGGTTTCGTGTTCTACTAATGCTCGAACGTTGGTATGTATTTTGGGGTAGACATTCTACTATAAAAGTCGGCTGGATTTTTGTTCTAACTCCAGCTCCCCGCTTCCCTCCCTTCTTTCCATTCAACCTTCTCCCTCCTATTCTTCTTACTCTCCATCGCCCGACTCCACGAGATGTACTCAACGTCAGACGGCAATTGCCAGAACGAGTCCGGGCCGTTGTGCTCGTTGTCACTTGCAATGTCACGCTGCAGGCGTGAACTGGAACGAGCACACCCGAGCCATGGTAAGTGCTTCAACACCCACCTCTTGTTTTGTATAGCTTACGTTGGACTTGCAGAGTGTTATCCGCCGTGCGCAAGCCCACCTAGACGACCCGAGCTCAAGTTTTTATGATTAAAAGGGTGCGTAGTCAGAGGATTGGCTGGGAGGAAGGAATGATGGAGACACCCTCACGGTGACGACGGTCGCTGGAGCGTGGTGGAGGGCATGACGGCTCTAGAGGGTGGGGGGGGGGGGGTCTTCACGCGGACTATATCGTGAAGACGGGGGTGCTGATGGTGCACCACTATCAGTACAACGCAGGGGCCTGGTGGAGGGCATCGCAGGGGAGTCTGCTGGCAAGTCCGCTGCGCAGATCCTCGTGCTTGTCAGCATCGCAAACTACACCCAAGCCACACTCACGTGCGACGACATTCCTGTGCACGACGGGGCTCATCAAGGCTATCACGCCCCGCCTGGGCAGGGTCATTGGTCCCAAGGGGCTGATGCCCAGCGAGCGGAGGGGCACCGTCACGGATGATGTTGGCGGGTACATCCGTAGATTGGTGAGGACGTCGACTATGGGATTTTGGAGGAAATCTCGGTGGGTGCTATTGAGAAATGATTGCATATACTTGGTTTAACTAATCGTTGCTGTGCGTAGATATCATACGTCTGACCTGATCTTTATCTATTCAACACAACACTCACAATACGTAGAATTGCTCAGTGGGGCCTGCACATAACAATTACCACGTGACGCAACAAAGAATACAACAAACTAGACTCACCACCCTGTACTATCGATCTGACAAATCAATATACGGTAGGGTATCTGGAGAGGTCCCGAGTTTCGTAAAACAGATCTTGACAGAAATAGAAGACTCAATAACAATATATATTCAGAGTAAATGAAGTGCACATGTGGAACAATCTTGTTGATCCTTCGGTATTTGAGTCCCCCTTTTCTGGCTATCGTGGACGCCTTCTCCGGTTTGAAGTACTCCTGGGATGGTCCATATGGATCATAGAATCTTTCTACACAAGTCACGATCTTCAAGCGCTTGGGGTAAAAATTAGAAAGAGAAAATCGATCAAGCTTGTCCTGGCGGGTGTATATTAAATATTACATCAATAAAGGTATAATCAAGCACTTGCCACATATTTGCAAGCCTCCATAGCTTCATTTGCACCAGTCGCCGTCCCTAGCGGTGCCATCGATGATGTGACCTCGCCAGTTTTTTTCCAAGTGGTCAGTTCATGAAATGACGAAAGCCGCATGAGGATTGCCTTTGTAACAGGTGCCCTAATCGGAAAGCAGGGACTTTCCGACATAGCTCTTATCCACAATACTGGAGACCTCGATGTAATCAAAAGTCAGAAGAGACGAGGGTCGCTCTTCAGAATTCTCGGAGCGTTGCTGGTGTCATGATCGTAGGAATATATATGTCTTTTAAACCGCCGTAGTCGTTCTGAAAATTCGACAAGCTGGGATTTTGCATAGAAAATCAGGCCGCCTATCAAGTCGTCGTCAGTGGTGCCGTGGTCTCGTCTGGCCTTGACTGCTTCATCATAAGTGAAGATAGTCAGCGCACGTAAAAGGGATAAAAGCCGTTGGCTTACTCCCATCCGTCAAGAAGACCAGAAGATTCATCGTCGAGCAGGAGATCTTCCACAGGGGAGAGCCCGCACTTTGGCACAGACACGCAGTCATTGATAGCACCAAAAGGGAGTAGCATCCTGGATCTTCTCCATGCATCTAAGGCGACTCTATGGGAGGGCCAAAGACTTGCATACTGTTGTTCGTGATAATCGACTTCTCCGGCACATTCATTGTGCTACTCAGCTCTTCCTCAGCTGTAGTGTAGTCCAAGTACTCAGGTTTCCTCGATTATCGGATGAAGAGGCGCCTGATGGAGTCGAGTCTCTATTTTGTGTATGTCGTGGTGGAGGATGTAAGGGGAGCGAGTGTACCATCCAGGGGTTCGAGGCTCGAGGCTCGTGCAAGGAGCAGAGTAACACGGGTCCGAAATGATGGAGATAGGAAGATCAAATACCATACACGACGAGCGTGTTCAGCTGCTTTCTAAATGTCGAAGTCAGATAGATGTTAACAGTGACCTATGCAAAATTATGTATGCTTACAGCATCCTCTATAATCCCCGGGATTGACAAAATGATAAGATCAGGACACAGGACCATCGCATTCATGTCATTGAGTACAATTTTGATTGTCCCGCTGTAGTCTGGTAACCCTTTAATTGTCTTGACAACATTCTGCAAGTATCCACAAGCTAACGGCAATATTAGTTTCCTCATACAAAGCAGACGAAGACCAGACGTACCCATGAATGCAACCGAGAGGTCTGAGATATTGCATTACCTCTATGCCCTCATTATTTTCCACATTGATGACGTCGATTGCTGTCATGGCTCCCCCACTATTGGGTATATCAGTATTCGTGAATCTCCATAGATGCAGGGAGGTCCTTACAGGCCCATTCCCTTGCCAAACCTTAGCTTTGTCTCTAAACCCGTCATTTTGGCTGCCACCAGCTACAAATGTCGGCTTCCTGTCCTCTCTAACCCACGCCGGATACCATGACATTGAGTTCGTAGGATGTTTACAGCATGTGATGGAATTAAATGTAACCATCCATCGGTATTCCATACAGCATACTCGGAGAATACCTTTATTGTGTGATCTCCAATGCGCTGCCTGACACTCTTTTGAGCAATATCGAACGAGCTGCGTAGTTTGTGCCAATCTCAGTATCATGAATTGAGAATTTAGAGAAGGAGGCGCAAAGACGGTCGACAGCCTTGCTCGTGCTGGACATCCTCGTAGATGATGGGAGCTGATAACGATACGGTGCACTTTGACACCAGACGGTCTTTCGGAAAGGTGAGGTAATATATGTCTTCAAATGAAGTGAGCAAAAAATAGGTAGGAATAATAGGATTACTCACAGACTTGATTGCACAAGACAATGTACAGCGTGAGGTTCAGGAAGCAGCCAATTAACTACAAGAAAACTGAATCACCGCCAGTTTCCGGTATCCCGAACTCGTACCAAAGGCCCTAGTCTAAGATATTGAAATCAGTACATAGATCAGTTGGAGAACATGAAACGTCGCCGACATCTTGTTGATATCCGAAGATTGGTCTTCCGCTGGAACACTGTGTAACGTAGGCATTGAGGACGTGGATCGGAACTTTCGCTGTCCTATGTTTAAGTAGCTGAGGTTCAAGGTATCGACGCTCAAAATGCAGCGGACCGCGGAGCATGTGGGTGGTCCTGGTCTAAGTAAGTAGCCTGCGAATAGTCCAGACTCCAAATATGGCTTGCATTGAAATTACACCACAACATAGTAAGTCTAACTTTTTCGCACGTAACGAAAACGACTTCAATACCGCTGATCATTCATACTAGGTATTTGGTAAGCCTCGCCCGAGCTACTGTATGTATGTAACTCAGACTGAATGAAGCACCTCAGGGTTATTACTCTGCACCAAGGCAGCCGAATCCCCAGGGACTACAATGACAAGGTACACGTATTTCTTAGATCTGCACCATGAAACTAGTTAGAAAGACAATGCATGCCCGTCAACATGTGCGGACACACAGATTTTCAGGACTTGTACACACTAAGGTGGCTGTAGAGATGACAAAATTTCCCCATGCTGCCGGTGAACTTATAGGAAAACAATACCTAAAGAACACGTGGGACAACCGTGACTTCCCTCATTTCACTCCCACATCTTACTTCCCTCCCGTCATGGTCGCGAAAACCCGCCACAGCGACAAGACATCGCCTGGGGAGCTCGTGTTCAAGGTTATGGCGGTAATAGCATACAAAAATTCAAGCAGGCACAAGTTGCCATAATCCGATCGCAAGTGTTTCTTGTACGTGCGCAAGTTTATGTCCCCCCACAAGTTAGGCGATTTTGTATGGATGTATATACGCCAGCATCGGCTACTACCATATATAATTGAATAAAATATGGTGAGTGAGTCCGGAGCAGGACAACATGCTTCGGCAGCGGCCCGGCATTATTCTGACACTTACTAGTCTTTCCTCCAATTCTATTATTGTGGTGGACCCTATTCCTTCAGCCTCTGATGCATCTGCTTTACCTATTCATCGTCTCCGTTTGATGAGATGAATTCATGTTTATTGACCTTCAATGCTTAATGTCCAGATTCGATATCCTTGTTTGAAGGTATGTCAGTGCATGTCAATTGGCACGGCATCATCTTCCTCAACATCATCCAGACAATAGACTCTGGATTCAAATGCTCTATGCCTTGCATGCCGCGAGCCCGTGAGATTGACTTGAAGCTGAGTCAGAGGCTATAGCCTATGAAAATGAAAGTCTGATTTCTGGGGGACGAAGCTCCATAAATGTCCAGCTGAACGGCGTAAATGCCATATTTAAATATTACGGCGTATGTCTCCTTCCCAGACTATCGCAAACAGCCAACTTGTGTATTAAAAACCTTTAACTTGGGAAAGGATTCCGGCAAACTTGCGCATTTGAAAGGTACTTGTGAGAGGATTATAGCAACTTGTGCCTGTCCTAATTTTTGTATGCTATTACCGCCATACAAGGTAAAGCTCGTTATAAGGCGCACAACGGCTAACATTCTCCTCAAGAAGCTCAAGAGTTTACACAAGCAGCCTAACGTGTTGGAACAAGACCGATTTGTTGACGCCAAATCAGTCAACGGCATCCGCAAGGAACTCATTCTTAATCCGATTCTACATCGCAAGGACAGGGTGTCAAGACGTACGCTGCTTGCTGTCTGGCCGATCTCCTTTGCCTATGTGCTCCCGCACCGTACGATAGATGTCAGAGCCGATTTTCCCACTGGTTCATACCAGCACCTTTTTGCCCCGGGCATAGACATGAAGATGCTCGAGAGCCTGAGGGTGCACGAGACCGATAACTCCTTCCACCTACATCGCTTCCTCGGGTTCTACACCACCACCAAACTCCAGACTGTCCATGCCTCTAAGACGCCCTTCTTCGCTCGGGACTCCACCACTTTCCCCGCTTCCAAAATTCGTACCCTAGTGCTGGAGGACATGATGCTATACTTTACCACGCCCGACATTGTCGCGTCTTTCCCGAACGCGACCGACCTGACGATTATTCCCCATACGAAAGTCTACGGGCACAATAGCTTCACCACCAGCAGTATTCGACACGCGGGAATCACCTCCTTGACGTTATCCGTGTTGTGTTCGCCTATTCAACTAACAGACATAATGTCACGCATGGAGGTACCCAATCTTCGGACACTCGTACTCGTCTCCGGACCCCGAACCCAGTCTCGCCGGCGTTTTGATGCGTCCTGTATTGAGCATTTATTCCGACACTCCGGAAATTCGCTCCGCCACCTCATCATTGACCGTGTCCCTATCCAATCCGGAGACATAGCGGAGCTCGTGCGGAAGATCCACGGGCTGGAGAAGCTGGTTGTAAGAGAAAGCGACTTTGGGCATGAAGATGAGTATTGCCCGATCTCCTCGTCGCGTGTTAGGAGAATTTTGGAGGACGCGCCGCATCTTACAGACTTGGAACCCGTATATCGGAAGCGGGAGGTTTGCTCGGCCGCGGTTACGGAGGCTAGGGTGATGGATGCTATTGAAGAAAGGATGGATTCCAGTAGGCCTTTGATGGGTTTGACTCTGGGCGTCGGGACGGCGCATATCTTTGCGGAGCCGAGCCTTATTCGCTCCCGAATGAAGGTGTTAAGAGAAGCCGGGCTAGGGTATTGTAGTTAATGTATACGGAATTTCATGAAGGAGACCAACCCTCATTTTGCGCTTGTCAACATGCTGCCTTGCTTTGTCTACGGTCCGGCACATGGCCATGATCCTTTCGGTATCAACAACAGTTCTAACCAATGTGAGGTTTTTTCTCTCTTATACTGACGGATTGACTAACAGAGTACTTGATATGAAGTTCAGATCGCCGGAGGAGACAGTGATTGATACAGCTAGGTGGATGATAGAAAACGGAGGAGATGAAGCTTGGCGCAATGTCGGAACCAGATATTAAATACTAATATGCATTTGTACGACAATCGCTTCCTATGAATATCAAACTGTATAATTCACGACATCGAATCCCTGCCCATAGGCATCATCCCAATCGAATAGGCTCTCATGGTTCTCCTTCCCAAAGGCGTCGATCAACTTTTGAGACTCTTCGGGTATTCCGTTAATCACTGGCCTCGCCTCTTCCCTCATCTTCCCGACAGCACCTTGTCCATAAATCAAGCTCGAATCATTCGTCAAATAGGTTCCAATACGCCTAAACGTCAAGCTAATTCTTTCGCCACCAAAAGCAGTTTCAACGTCGCTCTTGGTCTTCACCGGATGATTGTCTCGATGAATCCCATGCAGCCACTCGGGATTCGTATTAAGTCCCATAACAAACACAGAATTATGCGGAAGGGGAATACGCTGTGCATATCTTGTAGGCGAGAGATCCTTTTTCCTGCGCAAGAACATCACACGCTGGGCACCGATGCTGACGTTTACGATGTTGGAACCCCGAACGACGTCAATCGTTTTATCAGAATGCTCGGAAATGTAATCGTTCCCGCTGCGATAGTGCTGTATCAAAACGTGGTTAACTGGGTGATTTACTACCTTTGAGACTGCCTGGGCGATGAGCGAAACGGTAGGAGTGAATGGATGGAGAGGTGGCGATTCGTCGGCGGGGTGCCGATAGAGAGGAATGCTGTGACAGTTCTAGCTAGAGCATCATCGCGTAGAGAAATGTTCTGACAAACCTTCCGTCGTTTTCAATAACTCCTTCTACAGCCTCAAGCCGTGGCACTTCACCACCTGTTCCCTCCTTAGCGTGACAATGCCAATTCAACGTTTGTTATGACTTACCTCGGTGGGACATCGTATGTCAATGCACTTCACGCTTCAAATGTTCAAAAGCAGTCTCAACCAAATCGTCTGCAAGTAAATTCTCGACGATGTAAGTGTCTCCAGAGCCGATCTTGTCTCCCACGCCCAAGATGGGACTTGAAGACTCGGATCCTCGAGGAATCCCGGCTGTACGGGGCTTCGACGCGTCTAGTTTAGTAGTTTTCATATTTTGCTGGAAAGTAAGTAGGAAAGAAGGGGCAATATCAAATCCAGTCATTTCAGTGACGCACGGCAAACCGGCCCGGGACACGGGATGGTCTAATTTTATCGAGTACTATCAAGTGCGCATCAACGTTCCCTTGGACAGCTAGTCCTCCTCCGAATCTTTGGCGTATACAAACATCCCGCCTCCGAGATAGCTGGCGCTCCCACATAGAGCATCATTGCCAGTATAGTCCGTATTACCTATTACACTGACCTGCAGTAAGTCAGTAGTACATCCTGACAGATGGAACTCGGAAGCTAGTTCGTTCTTCTTCAATAGATACTGCACCTGTCCACCCTCTGAGGCTGTATCCGAGTCATTCCCGCTTTCGTATCCCCTTGGCCGTTGATATAGACGTTCGTTCCGACTTGCCTGCCCATCACATTTGACAATAGTCGACATTATACCGTCATCGTCTTCAAGGACCGTCTCCATGAGAAGAATGGGTAACAAGGACACATTGAACATCTGCGAAATTTTCTCGTAGACCATAGCGTCCACTCCCTTGAGATATTTTGGTCGAATGCTAGCTTGTCTTTACAGATGTCGGAGAGGGATCGAAACTTCGTCCGTTCCCTTCTTATGAACCTCCGATAGAGCGTCCGACAGCTCTTTCAGGGCAGAATGGTCGAATATTTCTGGAACTCGAGCTTCAGCCCCAAACCTGAGATGCTCAACGGAAAGTCTTGAATCTCGTATGCGGCAATGGTAAGAGTCGGGATCCTCGTCTTCATCTTGAATGATCAAAACCTCGTACTGTAGCACCAAGCGAGCGCCCTCAGTAACGGTATCAACTTTGTGTTCGACGTCAGTATAGAAAGCGGCTGCTTGTAACGAAACGGACGTGGTCATCTACTACAATAAGATTGGTATATATATTAACAAAGAAAATCACGGCAATTCAGTATTATTAAACGACGGCAATTTAGAAGAAAAAACTAATTGAAGTTCAGTAAGAAACTGGTAGAGTAAATGTCAGGAACTTACATCATTTTGAGGGAACGTTGCTGCTTCTCATTGAAGAAGACGTGATCTTCAGGAATTCTGTGTTGCCTGGGTCATGTGGCCTGAGGAAGGATGCCGCGAAAGGACATTTACGGTATAACATATTGAGGCTTCGGATATTACTTTTCGAACTTCGCATTACAACCAGAGATATATCATTATTCACTTGTATAAACTGGTGACGACCTTTTCTACGTCATGTCTTGAATACTATCACGAAAAATTAGCCAGTACAGGCTCCCTAATTCCAATTCCGGAAAAATGAAGGTGGACTTGTCTCGTGTTTGCAGAGCTAGAACAATGCTAGAGTAACGAAATAATTTCAGATGCCCTATTGTGTGCCTATGAGCAGCCGTAGTTTCCCAGACCCTGATTATCTTCCTTCAATCTGTGCACTTCTTGGAGTTGGGGAATCCGCTGCTAAGGCATTGTTTTCCTATCCCTCTGGTATATCGGAAATTTGGTCCTTGTTGAAGAGAGGTGTCATCATCGTCCGATGAAACCTAATAAGCTATTTAGCATGGGAAGAGAGTGAACTAAGAGTTTACTCACTTCCACATATCACCTATGGAGCATCATCTCTGAGTATTTACTCCCATAATGTGGACATATGAAAGGCTCTCACCGTCGGAGTTGAAAATGCCAGCACCAAGAAGAGACTCCTCAGCGCCATAGAAAATATGCCCTAGAATTGACCATTAACAACGAAACCGCAATTTAGTGTGTGGCCCCAAACCTTTTTTGAAGTCCTGAAACTGAGTCACCAGGCGGGCCTGGACACGTATAAGATGAATGCAACAAGAGGTAGGTGTAGATGTCACATACCTAGATGTGTTCTGGCTCGGTTGTAAACATCTCACGTTACCATTGGGTGACTTGAGAACATGCTCAAGCTATGAGTAGTGCATGTTGTTCCCAATAAAAATATTGGCCTGATGGGATACAGGGATGAGCTTTGACGAAAGCCGAAAAAGAATAATATATACCCATTTAATGTCAGCATGAACCACCGGTGGCTGAAGACCATGAAGCCATTGTATGGCATCTGCAATCTCGATGACCTGCAAACAGGTAACTACTATAGTTTCCAGACTCAAAATGCATACATACATGTTCTAGTCGTTCGCGTTGAGCCTTAGGATTATCTTGTAGGTACTCGATGATGTTACCGTGACGCATCCATGGGGAGATCAAACAAAATCTAGGTCCAAAAAGATCCTCATTGATACCTAACAGTGGCAGAATATGTGGATGACGCAGCCGTCTCCACACCATAACTTCTTTAAGACACGCCTGTGATATATGTCAGATCGAAGTCAGCAGCTAATTAGCACATTTTCATCAATATCTATGTACCTTGAACGCAGCGTCACGGTTATTTTTCGTGGGAAAATACCTGAGTACCTTCAAACAAACGGGTTGGCGTACTATGTCAAGGCTACCTCTCCATATATCCTATTTGACGACAATTTAACTATTTCAAAGATGAAAACCCCATCACACACTCACGCAGGATGTGCTGCCGCTGATGGGATTATCACCTCTTTTGAAATTATTTCGCTATCAAGGTAACAACTTGAAGGGATAATTGCATGAATGGTGCACAGCGATTGAAGACAAGTGATGCAATGTTTCCAATAGAAATCGGTTTCCGGTGCATAATCCGCCTCCTTCAAGCTAGTTGCGTTCCATTCTGAAATATCAGATGATGTTCCCACTCACCCATTGAAGAGTATCGATTACTCGTTTGGCCACAGAGGGCGACACGATTGTCATTTTATCCCATGGCGATTGGCTGGAGCGGAGAAGAGATCTGATTTGCGCAATTAAGACATTCGCCATAGAATGAGATTGTATGTCATTCCAATCAGTGATTGAAGCGACCGCATGAACAACTTCACTGCAGTATCGACGTGAGCTCTAACACTCATAGAAGAATATTAATATATTCATACATCGGAAGTCCATCCCCCACTTTCAACAATATGCCGCATCTTTGCTCGCCATGTTTCTAAAGAATCGTAAGCGAATTGCAGACTCACAGAACGTAAAAAGGCACACAATTTCCTCGAGACTGTACAGTAAATAAGGCAAGAGCGCCATACAGCTCATCAAAACTTAGAAAAAGGCTTACTCGATGTGAGGCTTCTTGACTGAGCTAATACTAACAGGAGATTAGAGAAGTGTAGAATTACGCCATATGGGCGTACTCAATATCCATAGGAGAATTCCCAGGGAGATCTAGAGTAATATCGTTACGCATGCTTGATATTTGTTATAGATTGGTCTCACATGGCAATAGACCGCGTTTCCATGCATCCGCAGACGATTTCTAAGCATCCTATCGGTTCCCCAACTGGGAATTGTAGAAGAGAAAAATTGCTGACTCGAACAAGATTGTAGGTACTTTTCGCATCCAGAAGAAACAATTCAACAGCGCGACACCTTTGCTTTAAATTTAGTAGGCCCTTGAGTTTGAATGGCTCTTGTAATGTGGTGTCAGTAGCTTCGCTGTGTCTCATTGTGCTGATCGGACAGTCAGATCGAAGTCAAAAGAATACAGCGAAGTTTATAACAAACATTGAGTATCTGTCTTGCACGTGTTCTCTATCTGAAGGGCCCCAGGCCTCTGAGCTTGATGAATACTCGTCCTGTGATAGCTTTAGGCACATAAGAGCTTCGTTCTATCAGCACTGTGCTGCGCTTCTGAACATGCTTCAAGTATGTCGAAAAAGAGAGATGGAAGATGGATGTGAAGGGGGCTCCTTGATCCGTTACCACCACCATCGCCACTCGCGATAGGGGTCTCGGATGGACTTGCAAGGCTGCAGGCGAGGGATGATACATATGGATTGCGTATCATAGACGATGGAGTCAGCCCCCCAAAATGTACATGTCCCGAGTGACTACGTAGTAGGACGCGTACAACGAAATAGACCCCCTCCCCCCACGCGAACGATAAAGTCTTGCAAACCTCACAATGACAAACGAGACCCTCACATGGAACACGAGCTGGAAGGACACTAATGGGAACGTCACGAATCATAGCAAGGACTCAAGACAGAAGAAGACGAGCAATGGCCACTGGTCCCACTGGAAAGGACGAGCACGACTGCCAGCACAAAATCGCCACTCGAGTCGGAGAAAGGTTATCCCACACAAAGGTAGACTGACGATTTTGGAAAGAGTGCCAAGGACACGAAACAAAGGCGACCACGGCCTTCCTTACACCGAACATTGATAGATGCACTGCAGATAACAAACGGTTAAATTTAGACTAGCAGAGGACAAAGGAATGGCTAGAGCCACCGACCAAACTTAGCAAGTGAACAAAGGATGAGTAACAGGTCACACAGATCACGCCTGATCGTATGACGCAGCTCATCGATGCCACTCTCCAACAATGACACCCACGAGGCAAACACCCAGTACGTCCCAAGCAAATTGTTGTGACATTGTCTGTCGAGACATTGTCCATCGCTGCTCAATGGTGCCAATAGCAAAGTGGCAGCAATGGCAAGGATATATAGCCAGGGACGACGCACGCAGAACGACGACTCCCCGTGAAAAGTTATCAAAATTACGAACGCCCAACCCCACCCTTCATGTCGAAGACAAAGCAACAACGCCTAAATTGGATACGCAAGAACGGTACCTTAGTCTTCTCTACCCTGGCCCGCCCAGTATTCGTACATAAATACTTTCAACCAGCCTGGATGAGGACTCGCAAACGGAACCACCGACGCAAGCACAAACCTAGCACCCACAGCTCCTACACCGCACATCCTCACTTTGAAATGTCCGCACGCTCTAGCACTGCTGAATGCATCCCCCGCACTAGGAGCCAGACAACGCCCCCCTCGGGCACGGCGACCAACGTTCGCGTCTCCTCCGCCGGAACTCGTCAGCACATGCATAATAGTGGAGAAACCAATGACAACACAACCACTCCCAAGCCGAAGGTGACGTTGACCAGGAAGGCGAAAAGCACGAAGATAGACAATGTCATGACCGCTGGGGCGGAGGACGTCCCCAAGGCCACAGTCACCCATGAAAACCAAAAAGTATGTGGACGTATGTGACAAGTAAGATACCAGCTTATGTTAAAACAGATGATCCCAACCACAACCGCCAACGCGACCCCTCTGTTGAACGGGGTACCCCAGGGCGATGGAGAAGGGAAGAAAGCTGTAGAGGCGGAGAAGAGGGTCAACGAAGTCATGGCAGGTATGGCCCAGACTCAAGACAGCAACCATGAAGACGGCAGCCCCCCCGACACCAACCCAGTAGTCGCTACCACCTGCTCCCCGAAGCGAAAGCCAGAGGATGACGAAGATGACGATGCCTTTGTCCCTGGCCAGAACCAGTTCATGCCCCTGTTGAAGATGACCGCACCCCCCTCGAAGAGAGCTCGCAGCAATCTACCTGATGACCAGGTCACGGAAACTGCAGAAGAGGGAACAGATGAACTCGAAGAAATGGTACGTGGTAATGAAGACACCCACCATCGTCAATACTCATACAAAACTCGCAGTACGCCACCCAGGAAATGGAGTGGGACGAGGAGGATGCCCAAGGGGATGAACAGAAGACCAACCCACCTAGCGCCATGTCACTGACTGCTAAGGCACCGAAGGCGACTGCCATCGTCACCCCAATCCCCCCACCAATGATAATCAGCCCCTTCGCCAAGAGGCTCCCTGATGACAACGTGGACGACGGTGTAGCACTGACCCCCCCCCAGCATGTACGAATCCCCCTACTCGCTCCTGTTGCAGCCAGGGTCGCGCCTGTTACAGGAGAACTAAGCACCCCCCAGCGCCCCCGACAAGGACCTACAGTGCCGAGCTTGGCTATGATGGTAGCGCCGGCGCCCTCTGCCATCCAAACTCCCCAACAACAGCAGGGTCTCCAGACGGTTACGATCTACCGTGAACACGTAGGGATGACCGAGCCCCACACCATCTCCCCTCAACATGTCTTCCACAACTACTGCTGGGAGCAGATAAACGACCTACTAAGCTCCCCAGACCCGAACGACATTCTCATAGTTGTTTGGGGGCTGGAATTCCGGAACCTTACCTCGACTACAGAGCAGCGAATCGAAAACGCACTCAAGGCATACTTTGAAACCGAAGACCTTGGACTACAGATTGCACCGCCCTCTCCTCCCCCCTCGTACTACACCAAGGAACGGACGGCGCACAATGCACAGCCCTTTACTGCCGACCACACTGGAACCCCCCTCCCCTTTTACGTTCGCGGCCTCTCCAAGGAACAATGGGCGGAAGTTCTCGATGCAGAGATGATCGCGACCAACATGGACTCTTACATTGTCTTGGATCCCACCGACTTCATCACGGATTTTGTCTTCACTATCGATGGGCTAAACACCCCCTTGGATATTCAGGGGCAACGACTGGTCGAGAAGATACTAAAAGATAAACTATATACGACACCGAAGGTGTGGACCTTCCTCCAGTCCCATCACGACGCCATCGACGCATCAATCCCGCCCGAGGATATCCCCTTCCTTGTCATTCTCTCCCTGGAAGCGAGAAGCCTGTGGATTGAAGGACGAAACGGCGAACTGGGGCATCAGGCATGGAATATCTGGATGGCGCATCCCACCAAGATCCCTGCATGCCATAACGAGTGGATCGGCACGCTGAAGACGGCCTTCCCGATTTGCAGCGGCATGGGTTTCGGAGGAACAGCTCGAGTTATCAGGGTCCCTTTCTTCTGTAAAGGGTGCAAGGGAGGAAGCCACCCTACCGGACAATGCCCCATGAAGGAGAAATTGGGTGATATACTCCGACAACCCAACAAAGGCGGTGCTAGCAGAGGAAGGAACAGCGGCAGAGGCGGATGAGGAGGTCAGTCTGGAGATCATGGTGGACACCCTGCAAAGGCCTAGCTAAGCCATAGAAATGTTATATAGACCTCGTACCTAAATGAAATTCTCCTTACCTCGCCTCTACTTCACCACCAAAGTGACAGGTTCCCAACTTGAGATAGGATAAAAAGGATCAGGCACAAAGCACACAACAAACTGTGCAACTACATGGACACGTACAAGTACTGCAGCTAAGTTCCTCACCTTTGGGGTAGGAAGGGGACTATCAGCCATAATGGTCAAACCCCGAAAAGAACCTCACACAGCTGTGACAAGCCAAAAATTACACTTTAATGCAATATAGTACAAACCTAAATACACACAAATCCCTGCCGGCGCCCGCGACCACCCAAGCTGGCCGCGGCTGGCAAAACCCCTCAAACGATGGGGGTCCTCCCCTATCGAGTGGGGGGTCACAGAGCGCAGGTTCCCCTGTTCTCTCTCAGGGCATGTCAGATGACTCAGTCCATACCCCCCAAAGAGAACGGGTCTCTCGAGGGGGAGACAGACCAACCGAGGATGACACTGACAAGTCCGCCAATTATACCCCCATAAACCAGACCTGGCACGTACCTTCTGTCTCACAGGAGGAGAATATGAACTCAACCCCCACCTGTCAACCAGAAACCCCACAGCAGAGGGAAAGGCTTAATAAACAAACAAGTGGGTCATCAAAGCGTACAACGGGACGAAGAGGCAAACGAACTAGAGCAGGGTGGACAATAGAGTCGCTCAATATGAAAGGATGCGGAGCACAAAGTGCTGCAAAAAGCAAATGGTCAGAAATAAACTCTATGATGAGAGAGAGGCGTATTGGAATCTTGACTTTACAAGAGACGCACCTTACAGAAGAGTACACCGACGAAATTCATCAGCTTTTTGGCAAACGTCTGAGCGTTCACTTCTCTGCCTGTCGGAGCAACTCCTCTGGGAAAGCGGGCATCGCCATAGTCCTAAATAAAGACTTAGTCCCAACAGACGATGTGGAAATAACGGAGCTCATACACGGGCGAGCTATGCTGATACAAGCGCCCTGGCACGCTGGTACATTCCTTACATGGCTCGCTATTTATGCCCCTAATAACGAAAAAGAAAGTAAGGAAATGTGGGAGAATCTAACGCGACTCTGGTCAGACCTCAAACTACCTCAGCTCGATGGCATGAGTGGGGACTTCAACTTTGTAGAAGATGCAATAGACCGCATACCAGCACATGGGGATAGCCAGGCCCTAGTAAAGGCCTTCCAGGAGTTTAAAGGAAAACAACGCCTCAAGGATGGATGGCGACACATTAACCCGGAACGACGAGAATACACCTACACCCAAATGTCAGGTAAATTCTCACGTTCTCGAATAGACAGGATCTATGTGTCTGATAAGGTCCTCAAGAATAGCGACAGATGGGAAATAAGGCACCCACCAATTGGAACGGACCACCAGATAGTGTCAGTCAGGGTCACACATGACCAAGCCCCGTACTTGGGGAAGGGCCGGTGGATGGTGCCCCTCCACCTCCTAAATAATAAAAAAGTGATACGGGAGGTTGAGAGCATTGTGGAAGGCATGGCGAGAGACATGCACGATGCCAAGGGGAGGCGAACAGATAGCTGGAACCTGCAGACAGTTTATGCCAAAGGGAAAACGGAGATAATACATACCCTCCACAAATATGCTAGAAAAAGCCTTCCGGTGAAGAAGGCCAAAATAGAAGACTTGAAGGCTAAACTGGATGAAACACTACAAGATAACACACTCCCTGAGAGCGACCGGCTACTAACTGCTGCCCTGTTACAACAACGTATACAAAGTATTCAAAACGAAATAAACGAAAGTAGACGCACCTCCAACATGGTGAAAGCAAAACTGGAGATGGAGACTGTGAGCAAGTACTGGATGAACATAGGAAATAAGAAAGCACCACGGGATACAATCAAGGAATTAAGGGACCCAGGAAGCAACCCCCCCGTCTACCTTAAACACTCAGACAAAATGGAGAATGCAGCCCGAAGATTCTACGACGAGCTGCAATCAGAGGAGACCTTCCCTCACGCTCAACTAGACAAGAAGGCACAGGCAGTAACACAGGTCCTGGATGAAATTAAGAAAAGAGTACCGCGAGATAAAGAAGAGGCGCTAAGGGACTTACTAGAATATGAGAATATCCTCAATGCACTAAAAACGGCTGCAAAAGGGAAAGCGGCGGGTATTGATGGCCTGCCATATGAGCTCTGGCTACTGTTGTATAATAGGTTCATGAATAATGAACAAGAAGACGACTCAGGAAAGACGAACATAATTGAAGTGTTCCAAACACTGTTCAACGATATAGAACAGCATGGTGTGGTGCTGGGCACAGGTTTCTGTGACGGTTGGATCTGCCCGCTTTTTAAAAAGAATGACAAAAGTGAGATTGCGAACTATAGACCAATAACTCTACTCAACTCGGATTATAAAATCATGACAAAAGCCTTGGCGAACAAGCTAGCGACGGTTGCTGATGACCTGATCCACCGTGATCAGGCAGGGTTTGTGAAAGGCCGCAGCATTTTCGACCAGATAGACCTGGTGCAAGACATGGTGCACTATGCGGAGGCAGAAGAAAGTAATGGCGCCATAGTAGCTCTCAATCAGGAGAAAGCTTACGATAAAATCAAGCATGAGTACCTATGGAGCGTAATGGCAACCATGGGAATACCGACGAATTATATTGCCACAATAAGATCACTGTATCAGGATGCCGAATCAATAGTGATCATAAACGGCGAAAAGAGTGCACCTTTTCATATAACCAGGGGAGTGCGACAGGGGGACCCACTGTCGTGTCTCTTATTCAACCTGGCCATAGAACCCCTTGCACAAATGCTTCGCGCATCCACCCTTGAGGGCTATCACTGTTAGACCCAGGTCTCACGTGATCCAAACAAGCATAAACTCTGAGTCATATACCGGTGGACACCGATGACTAGAATAAAGCTGTGGCGATGGACTCGTTAAGGCGTGGCACTAGGTGCTAGTCGTTGAGAGAGTAAGATTGGTATAGATAAACTATAGCTCAAAGCTGAGGTATTACAGCGAGAGTCGTGCTACTTATATACTAAAGTCATCATGCTAATAATAAGTCCATCGGTAAGCGACAACGAGTGAACAACGAGTGAATGACAATAAGTCAAACGGTAACCTTGTGGTGGAAGCGAGCCATAGTAAGGGAACGGTAGTCGACAGTTATAGTCGTGGGGTTGGTGCGGCGAGATGGTGATAGGGATCGGGTAGTGGTGATTAGATTGACGAAGATAAGCGCTTAGGCACTTAGATGAGGAAAATCGTAAAAAAGTGAATAAATCGTAACATTGCCCCCTCGTTAAGGCAGTCATCCCGACTGCCATTATGGTTCGTTTCCGGGGTTTTTGTTGTGGTGTAAGATTTCCCAATATTCTGCGTATTTGTCATCTGTGATTACGATTTTGGCTATTTCTACACATCCGGTATGCTGGACGCGTTGTTCATAGTCCTCTATCGCTTCTTGTGCGTGTTCCATTTCTGTTTCTTGTACCCACGAGTTGTGTTCTCTTGTCTAGCCTTTCCATTTTATTAGATAGTCCGTTGTGGTTTTCGACTTTTGTCCCTTCTTTCCCCATACTCGGCGTGTTCGTGAGTCTAGTACTTCCTCGATTTTGTATTCCTCTTCGTCTTCGATTAGATCTGGAGGCGGCGGAGGCGGTACCTCTTGATTTGGGAATGCGGGTGGCGTGAATGGTGTCAGTAACTTTTCGTTGAACGTGGGGTGAATCTTCCAATGTGGTGGAAGTTTCAGCTTGTATGCTGCCATTCTGACCTTGTTGAGGATTAGGAACGGGCCGACTCGTTTATCGTCTAGTTTCTTCTTTGGTCGGGGCAGGTTGAGGTTTCGTGAGTCTAGCCAGACCCTTTCTCCGTTTTTATATCCACGTGCCGGTTTGGTCTTTTTGTCGTATTGCTTCTTCATTGCGGCAGCGGCTTTGGTGAGGGCTTTTTGTGTTTCCTGATGAATTTTCATCATCGTAGCGGAAAAGTCCTGAGCGCTAGGATTGTTGAAGGGGGTTTCTCTGATGGATTCTGGTAGGAGTCGGGGATGGATTCCGTGGTTGATGAAGAACAGCGATTTGCCGGTTGCTGAGTGGACCCTGTTGTTGTGGGAGAATGCGACTAGGGGTAGCCATTCCATCCAGTCCTCTTGTCGATAGTCTACAAAGATTCGGAGATATTTGATAATTTCCTGGTTGGCCCATTCTGTTTGTCCATCAGTCTGTGGGTGAAACACCGTGGAAGTGTTCTGGGTGATGTCCAGCATCTTGTATAGGTCTTTCATGAATCTCGAGACAAAGTTAGGGCCTCTGTCGGAGATGACGTGAGTGGGCATTCCATGCCGTGCGTAGACTTGGTCTCTGAGTATTCTTGCCCATCCTTCTGACGAGAGTTCTACGTTACAGGTGATCAGTATGATTTCTTTTGAGAAGCGGTCAACAATCACGAGGAGGGCGTCGTGCCCGTTGGATTCAGGTAGGCCAGTGACCATGTCTACTGAGATGTGGGACCACGGTTCCATAGGGATTGCGTTCGGATTGAGTGGGGTGGCCTTGGGCTGGGTGTCGGTCTTTGTTCGTTGGCACGTTTCGCATCCTCAGACATAGGCCTCAACATTTTTACGTAGTTTTGGCCACCAGTAGGTCCTTTGGACGAGTTCTGTGGTCTTTGCTACCCCGGGATGTCCGGCTGTTATGTGGTCATGGTTCATTGCGATGACAGTGCCTCTGAGCTCTGCGTCCCTAGGGATGTAAATCCGTCCGTCGTACATCAGGATGTTGGCGTCTTCCCCTTCGGGGCCGTCTTCATAGACTCCTCTGCCGTGGATGAAGGAGTCATGGACGTTCGTATCTATGTTTTTGCTTTCTTTGATCAGTTTGAGGATTTGAGGATGGAGTTCTTCGTGTGTGGGCATTATCATTGCTCGGAAGTGTTCTGGCCCAAGGACAATGACCTCGTCATTGTCGTTTTGTCCTTGGTCATGGTCTTCTCGGCGGGAGAGAAGGTCGGCTTTCTTGTTGAGGGTGCCGGGTTTATGGTGGAGTGTGAAGTGGTATTCTGCTAGCTCGGTGACCCACCATGCTTGACGTCTGTTGAGTTTTTGTGGCTTTCGGAAGTACTGGAGGTTTTGATGGTCCGTCCAGATTTCTACGTTGTCTGCGGCTCCCATGAGATAATGTCTCCAGTCAGCGAGGGCGAGCATGATTGCGAGGAGTTCCTTGTCGTAAATTTCGTAGTTGCGTTCCGTCTCTGTGAGCGCTTTTGACATGAAGGCTACTGGTCTCCACTTTCCGTTTTGCTCCTGACTGAGTACTGCGCCGACTGCCCCTTCGCTGGCATCTGCTTCTACCTTGAATCTTCCTTCTTGCATCGGGACGGTGAGGAGGACGTCCTCTGCCATCTGTTTCTTGATCTGTTGGAAGGCCTGATTCTGTGCTGCTCCCCATGTCCAGGGGGCGTTTCCAAAGAGCTGCGTTAGCGGTCGGACAATCTTCGAGTAGTCCATTATGAACTTGCGATAGAAGTTGGTGAATCCCAAAAAGGATTGTAGTGCCTTCTTCTTGGTTGGGGTCAGCCATTCCGTGATTCCCCTGACCTTCACCGGGTCCATTCGAACGGTTCCTTTGCTGATGATTACACCGAGGTACTCGGTTTCTAGTACCTCGAATTCGCACTTTTCTGCCTTGAGATATAACTTGTGTTCTCGGAGGCGTTGTAGGACCATTCTGACGATCCGTCGGTGTTCCGACAGGTCTTTGGTAAAGATCAGGATGTCGTCTAGGTAAATCGTGACTTTTCCGGTTTCGATCAGGTCCTTGAAGATGTCGTTCATCATCCATTGGAACGTAGTGGGCGAGTTTGTGAGTCCGAAGAACATCACCGTGGGTTCGAACAGCCCCCGATTGGTGCGGAATGCCGCTTTTTCTTCGTCTCCTTCTTTGATGCGGACATTGTTATAACCCCACTGTACGTCTAATTTGGTGAAGTATTTGGCCCCTTGAAGGCAGTCGATGTGTTCTGTAATGAGGGGAAGTGGGTATCGATTTTTGATTGTCATCTCGTTGAGCTTTTGATAGTCTTGGACCGGACGGAGGGTGCCATCCTTTTTCTTGACAATGAAGAAGGGGGAGGCGAATGGCGACTTGGAGGGGCGAATTGGTCCCGATTCGAGGTTTTCATCGAGGAACTTATTGAGCTGTTCCTGTTCATTGCGGTTTAGGGGTACCTTGCAGTCCAGGGTGGAGGCCGCGTTGGGGATGAGTTCTATCGCATGGTCCCAGGTCTTTCGTTCTGGGAGTTCGTCAAAGTTCTCCTTAGAGAACAGATCTCGGAAGGAGCGGTAGTGTTCGGGGACGAGCTCTTCGAAGGTTTTCTTGGGTTTTCCTTCGTTGGCTTTTGCCGCTAGGTCATTGGCGTGGTGGACTGATCGGATTAGGATTTCTTCGTGCATGTTGACTGTGAGGATGTTCTCACCCTCTTCCAACTCTTCGTCCCATGCGTCGTCGGGGTCTGAGGTCGGTAACGGCGAGGTCGATCCTTTCCATGTGTCCTCCAATACTCATGCGGAGTTCTACGAATTCCGTGATATCTCCCGCCTTGTTTCGAGTTCTGTCTGCATTATAGACTGGGATTGATACCGCGGCCTTTCTAGTGTCTAGGCCATGTTGGCGGACGAGTTTTTGATCTATGGAACTGCCCGTACATCCGCTGTTGATTAGTGCTTTGACGGACAGGGTGGGAGCGCCCGAACAGGGTTCTAGTTTGGCGGTGATTGTCAGGTCTTTGCTGCACCTTGTGGTAACGGTGTGGATGTATCGAATGGGTTTTTGGAGCTCGTATAGATGCTCTCTTGCCCGCTCTCCTCCCATTTGGAGTTCCTCAAGTAACTCCTCTGTGTGTTCGGCCTCCCTCCCTTTATGGATCCAGAGTGCGAGGATGGCGTTCGCCTGACTAGGTGTACGTGCTTCTTGGATCGCTCTCAGGGTCCATTCAGCGGAGAAAGGTCGGTACCACCTATTGTCCGGGGTTCATGCGTTTGGAAGTCGTTCCTCTCCTTCCGTTGGAACGGAAAGAGGGGCGTGCTTCTTGGCTTCTCTGGCGAGCCACTGTTTGTATGACGTGTCATCCTCCTCGTCGGGTACTTCGACAATGGTGGTAGATGGCGGTCGAGGCGTCTCTCGCCCTGTTCGGCCCTCTTGATCCTCGTGGGCGATTGGGGTTTTGGAAGTGTCCTTCCCGTCCTTCTGCCGTTCTTCACTGACTATACAGGCGGGGAATGTCACACTCCCGTTTACATCGCAAGTCGAGGGCGTAGCACACGCAGGCGCCATCTGAGATGGGGGTCGTGATCGTCGCATGCTTGTCGCATGGTCTGTACCCCCGGCTTGTCCCAAGGGTGATGCAGGGCGAGGGCTTGTTCCCCTCACGGTGGCGGTAGTGGCGGTGCCTCGGGTGTCAGCTCATCGGTCCTCTGCGCTTACTCGTTTTCTTGAATTCGCGTGTTTGTGGCTTGAGCCAGGCGCCTTTCAGACTGGTCCGGTGGCCACCTTAGCAAGCGGACTTGAGGGACCCTCTGTCCCTTGTTCGGCCCTGCGGAGGGGCATTTGAGAGGGCATCTCCTCGTTGTCGGTGAGGAGAGCATATCGGTTCGATTCTTTTCTTACTGGTTTCGTGGTGGAAGGTGCTAAAAGTCGTGTATTTGAATGCGCGTATTTATTGGTAACTACAGAAGTACTATAAGTCCGACCACTAGGGAGCGAATGCGTACCAGAAGAATGTCCTTTGGCCAGCCGAGTGGAATCGATCACTCGCTGGCCTCGTCTTTTACCTCTTCAATGCCCGAGGTCGTCTTCTCCTCGGGTTCCTTTTCTAACTCTTGCAGCATCGTATGTAATTTGGCCTTCGTGAATCTTCCCCGTGCATCCTGCCTTCGTGGTTTCTTCGGCTGTGGGCACGCCCTGGACATGTGCCCCTTCTCTCCACAGTTGAAGCATCGACCTTCCTTCTTGAGGCGGTCTATCTCCATTGCTTGTCCATGGCCCCCATACGTTATTCCGGTGCTCGTCTTCTTGTCCCCGCTAGGGCTGGTCTGGGGTGCGGGCTGTGAACTTGTCGCGCCGGTGGGTTTGTTTTGCCCACCGGCGGAGTTGTGCTGGGGCCGATTGTCTCGGCGCTGGTTGTGGCCATATTGGAGCCCGATGGTTTGGTCGAAGATCCGCTTTCTGGTGCGGTTTTTGTACATCTTCGTTACCCTGGCCTTCCACTGTCGGTAGTCTCCGGGGGTATTTTCTCCATCTGCGATAGCACGGGCGTAGGACTCCGGGATTCCGATTTGGACGGCCTTGCAGAGGAGTCCTCGGTCGCTTTCGTCTGCAAGTCGTCCGGCGAGTTTTGCTTCTTGTTCCAGCGCCTGGAAGTAATCTTCGGCCGTCCCGCCTGCCATTTGTAGTTCGAACATCTTCTTTTCATGGACCTGCTCTATGGCATGGTCCTTGAAGCGGGCCGTGAGCATGTCGACGAATTCTCTCCATGAGGGGTATCGGAAGTGGCGGTCCACTGGGTCCCAGAGTTCGGGTCTCTTGTGGGTCCACCAGTCCTTGGCGGTACCTTCGAAGTAGGATGCTGCAAAGGTGATTCTTTGGGACTCTTCTTGGAAGAATGGTAAGAAGGTTTCGAAATAGGCTAGGTTGTCACCAACGAAGCGAAGGATGTCGTGATGGTCTCCCTTGAAGGGACGTGGGGTGGCAATTAGCATAGGTTTTACCCCGAAATAAGGGGCATTGGGTGTTCCGAGTCCTACTGGGGGGTTGTGCGGCGCATACGGCCAGTCCGGGTGTCTTGGGATCGAGTAGCGGTCGTCCCAGTCGTGGATTGGTCGTGCTTCATTGGGTATTGGTGCCGTGGCGGGTGCAGCTGGTGGTGGTGCAGGGGCGTTGTCGGGTGCTCCCGGTCTTCCTCTTTCTTCGGCGTCCGGGAGGAATCTGTAACGATTCGCATAATCGTTGGCCCTGATGATTGCTTCTTCGACTGCTCTTCTGGCCTCCTGGAGCTCTTCTCTTCTCCTTGTCATCTCGGCGCGTTGCGTGGTTACTCTCGCACGCCGTTCTTCTTCGTTGATGGGTTGGCCTGGGCCTGGTGGGTTCCCTGGCGGTGGTGCAGGGACGTCCATTTCGTCATCTCCGGCCGCTCCGAATAGCTGGCTTATGGTGGGATACGGGTAGTACCCTTGTTTTCTGGTTCGGACTGGCGGTGAGTCCAGCATTTGTGTTGGCCATTGTGTCTCAGGGTAATAGGTGGCGAAGGGGTCGGATTGCATGTTAGGTATATACGTGCTAAAATTAATTGGGGCCCTGGGCCCGACGTTCTCGACGGTGCTGCTCCCGCTCCCAAACTCTTTGAAGGTATGCGTCATCCCTCCTCTCGGGGCGGTGTTCCAGTTCGTGAAGTCTGGTGGCGAGCTCATCGTCTCACGCATTACTCCTGTCCCTGGTACTCCTCCTACTAATGATTGGGCCCAACTCGGGCGGATGGAGGGTTCTGGCCGCATTGGCCCGAAGGAAAAGTCCAAGTTCTTCCCCGCTTGTTCCTGGGGGTAGATGTGCGTGGGCGATGGAGAAGGCCATCGGTCCGTGGTCGAGGGGTATACGGGCCCGGGATTCCACATCCTCTCTTCGGAGGGTCCAGGCCTCGATTCGAACGGGGCCGAGTAGGTCTCTGTCAACCGGTCCAAGTTCTGGCCATAGTCGATCCGTGCTCCAGCGGTTGAAGAGCTTGTGATCGATGAGTTCGAGCCACTCGGGCTCGTGGGCGTATTGGATGGGGACCAGTCGAGCGGGCTCAGGCGCTCGGATTCAGATTGCCTCGGGGTGTTGTCGCGAGGGGGAGAAGATGTCGGACTCCGAGGAATCGGAGTCGGAGTCCTCGGCGGGCCAGTTACCAGGCCCCTCGATCGCTCTTGAGGGAATTCGTATCCCTTGACCAGGGGCGGGTCGTTCCACCCTCGTTGGTGGAGCTGGGGTGTAGTCTGGGGGTGGGGTCGGGCTACGGAACCTAGTCCGAAGCTCCCTCCTGTATTCTTCGGCCGCAGAGGACCACCTTGGTTCTGGCTCATCCATGGGGGCATGGATGGGCCCTGGAGTGGGTGCACGAATGGGTGCACGTATTGTCCCCTCGCATAGGGGGAACTCGTCGGAGGAAGCGTTACCGTGGGCCTGGGGGGTGCTTCGCCTCCTTGCGTGCTGGGTCTGCGAGCTACGGGGCTCGATCTCGGGGTAGGCCCCCGGCGGGGCCCTTGGGGCAGCGGGGGGGGGGCTGCTGGCTGATAGTGGACGGGGGGAACCCTCCTGGCAGGCCTTGGTTCGCCTCCGACGAGGATTCCATGGTCATGGAGGTAGTCGCTGATTTGGTCCCGGTGTGTGTGAACCGTGAGGGCGGTGAAGAGGCAGAGAAGGAACGCAGCCGGGATGGCTACGCCTAGTTTGATGGTAAGTTTTTCGCTTAAGTCGGGGGTCATTGGTTGGTTCTTCATGGCTAGCACTGAGGAACCGTAGGGAAGCTTCGAGCTAACTGTTAGACCCAGGTCTCACGTGATCCAAACAAGCATAAACTCTGAGTCATATACCGGTGGACACCGATGACTAGAATAAAGCTGTGGCGATGGACTCGTTAAGGCATGGCACTAGGTGCTAGTCGTTGAGAGAGTAAGATTGGTATAGATAAACTATAGCTCAAAGCTGAGGTATTACAGCGAGAGTCGTGCTACTTATATACTAAAGTCATCATGCTAATAATAAGTCCATTGGTAAGCGACAACGAGTGAACAACGAGTGAATGACAATAAGTCGAACGGTAACCTTGTGGTGGAAGCGAGCCATAGTAAGGGAACGGTAGTCGACAGTTATAGTCGTGGGGTTGGTGCGGCGAGATGGTGATAGGGATCGGGTAGTGGTGATTAGATTGACGAAGATAAGCGCTTAGGCACTTAGATGAGGAAAATCGTAAAAAAGTGAATAAATCGTAACAATCACATACCGAACGTCCCTAACAGATTGATCGTGATGCTCTTTGCCGATGATACCACAATATATCTATCGAGTAGAGACAGCTGGGATACCCTCCGAGAAATACTGGACAGATGGTGTCTGGCATCCGGAGCCAAATTCAACATAGAAAAAACCAAGGTTGTCCCAGTAGGAGGCACCGAATATTGTGAAGAAGTACTCACCACAAGGAGACTCAGCCCAGAGCAAGACCCTATACCAGCAGACGTTCACATAATGAACAACGGTGAAGCAATGCAGGTACTTGGAGCGTACATTGGTAACAATGTAGATGACGCTGCACCGTGGTCTGCAATAGTCAACAAACTTCGAGAGAAATTTGAGGCCTGGGACAAGACGCATCCTACGATTGAAGGTAGACGACTGTTAATACAAATATACCCGGGAGGCCTCACTCAGTTCCTGACACGAGCACAAGGGATGCCGGACTCAGTCCTCGAGCAAATACAGAGCCTGGTTGGTGATTTTGCCTGGGATAATGCAGGGCAGTGCCCTGTCAACGGGACTATCCAATCTGCAAACACAGAAGCAGGGGGGCTCAGAATACTGGATGTCAAGATAAGAAACCAAGCGATCAATGTGATGAGAGTCCAATCTTACCTGAAACTAGGACCGGACCGACCAGTTGCCGCATATGTCAAGGATGCTATAATTAACAAGCATATACAGACGGGTGAACCGAGGAACAAGACACCAGCAAACACTTTCCTACAGGATTGGCATGTAAGCCTGAAACACAATACACAGCTACCCAAACACATTGCTGAAATGTTGAGAACTGCCAAAAAATTCAATGTCAGAATGGACATGCAAACCCCATCGCAGGAAGTGAGACGAGCCATCCCGATTTGGCACCATAGAGGATTCAAGAAGGGGTGGCAAAAGCGCTATGGTTCGAAGGTCTACTGCTGCCTAATGGGTAGACACGAGGTTGAAACCACAGGTGAAGCAATGGATATAGCCGTGAGACTGGACTCGCCCGCACACTGAAAGAGAAAGGACTGTAAATGTACGTGCTGCACCCATGACAGGTCCCATAAAGGGTGCGACAACCCACATAAGTGTGCTATTACGGCCCGAATAATGCTAGATCGACTCACTGAGAAATGGGATCCACGACGTCCTGACCAGGAGGATGGTCTGGCGATGACCCTGAACGAACACATCCAGAACCTAGAAGCAAGAGCAAATGACGGGACTATACGCTTCAATCCAGACATGGATAGCGACTGCTCACTAGTGGATGGGTTCCGTATCTTCGCATCAGTGTGGGATACATGCTCTAGACAGGCAGAACGAAATACGAAGGGCAATGAGTGGATAGATGAGGGTGCCAAAGTGTCCACCGCATATACAGATGGAAGCGCCTTCAACAATGGCACAGCAACTGCAAGAGCAGGGGCTGGGGTCTGGTTTGGTGATGACGATGAACGCAACCTAGCGATACGCTTATCGGATCCGCTCCAAACAAACAACATAGCAGAGATCAGGGCAGTCTTAGAACGTGCATTGGTGGTGATGAGCGCAACGGCCATGAAAACGTTTTCAGACTCAAAATACGTGATAGAAGGGCTATGCTTTCATCTAAAAAGGTGGGAAGACAGGGGGTGGCTCTCAGTCCCAAATAGCGAGCTGTGGAAGGCGACAGCAGCTATACTACGGAAGCATGGTGGGCCTGTCCTTTTCCAGTGGGTGAAGGGACACAGTGGTAATGTAGGGAACGAGGGGGTGGACACCCTCGCTGCCCAGGGAGCGATGTCAAACCTCACAGACGCGAAACCGGTAGACTTGGAAATAGACCACGAATTTGAAGTTGTCGGGGCCCGCCTCTCGAAAATCACTCAGAGCCAAGCGTACGGACTCATCCGGGAGTGGACAGAAATAACAGAGAGGAAGTCAGCAAAAAATACAGTAGCAAGAGTACTCACGGCAGTGAGTGAAATAAATGGGACCGAACCCCTGGAGGCATCCTTGTGGAGGTCTATACAACACAAAGATGTCTCCAGATCGATACGCGGCTTCCTATGGAAAACTCTACAGAGAACGTACAAGATTGGTGACTTCTGGGAGCGTCTAGGACCGCAATGGGCAAACAGAGGCGAGTGTCAAGGCTGCAAAGTCCCAGAAACAATGGAACACATACTAATTGACTGTCATATCGAGGGCCGCGCGACCGTATGGAATCTAGCACGCCACTTGTGGGAACAAACAGGTCGAGAATGGATCGCCCCTACGTATGGGACCATGCTTGGGGCAACATTGATCCAAATTAGAGATACTGATGGCGACGTCGACGCAGGGGCAATGCGACTGTTCAGGATCCTAGTCACAGAGGCGATACACCTCATCTGGAAAATAAGGTGCCAACGCCGTATTCAGAGAGGAGATGAGGACCAAACTAGATGGCATTCCAAGGAGGAAGTCTGTAAAATGTGGGCTCATATAATAAATAGACGGCTGATGATAGACCGATTACTTACGAATGAACGACGTTATGGCCGGAAGGCCATGGCGAAATGAAAAGTACTCATGACCTGGAAAGGGACATTGTATGACGAACTAGCCCTGCCGGCGGACTGGACAAACCAGAGCGAGGTTTTAGTGGGTATGGGACCGGACCGAGGGTGACCCCGCGGCCGGCACTGAGCCCCACACTAACTTCTAGGAAGTAGTGCATAATGCATTTCCTTCGCGTAGAATTCCCGGCTGGCTAATCTCTCGAACTTGACTGTTGAATCCTGGGGCATGCCCTCTAACCAAATGAGCGGCTCGGGTTAACCTAGTTAATTGCGGGTCTGCTAAAGTACTCAGTACTATGTTCTACAAAAAAAAAAAAAAAAGATGGATGTGAAAGTTGGGTGAGCCTGCACTGTCAGAAAGCTCATGTTGCTGCCTACCTCGCCTCGCGGTTGACATGCCTGTCCGAATTGCCATAGGCATGAAGGCCAGTGGTCGGCATGTGGTTGGCACATGTGATCGAAAACAGGGTTGCTACCTTCAAACAGCTCGATTCTTACTTTCACTACGCCCTTGTACACTGATGTGGTGGGACCTGCTACCCCAGGAATTCAATCCTGGCCCCCCTCCACGGGCAGAAATATTTTGGTCATTGCATCAGGCCTTTCTTGTTGAATCCGGATACAAGCTTCGTCCTAAGTACGAACTGGGATGGAAGCTGCCACCGTGGAAGACAGAAATCGAGATGATATTCAGTGAGGAATATGATATCTACCCGGTATTCGTCGCTTTCCTTTTCCTCTTCCCTTTCCTCTCTCCATAATTGATTCTGGCTGATGACAGAAACGCTCAATAATGGATGCAACACACACGTCCGATGGAAGTCTACTCACACTTAAGAGCATATCCAAATCAGTGCATCCTCACGAGGCTCCAATAGGCCAGTTATTGAGCTCTCCGCCACTGGCCAGTGACCCAAAAAACCATTGCGTTCCAATCTTCGACGTGCTTCAGTCGCCGCTTGATGATGACATGCAAATTATTGTCATGCCTCGCCTATACAATTTCAATAGAACTCCTTTCGATACCGTCGGTGAACTATTAGACTGTTTTCATCAAATATTTGAGGTGGGGTTCATATTTGCATGACAACTGAAACTGAAAGCTCAAGAAATGTGCATCCTCTGACAGGGCATAGAATTTATGCACAAACATTTTGTCGCTCATCGGCAAGTATATCTCACATGTATACTCGACAGGCTACTTAAATATTTATATTGTCAGTGATTGCACATTGCTGAATATCGTGTTGGATCCAGACAAAATGTACCCCAAAGGGTTCAACCCCGTCAGCCTGAGTTTGGCTCCCAACCGCTCAAGCTTAAAAGGCTTGAAGATGGCGAAATACATCCCTCAAACCAAATGCTGGCCACGATATTATCTCATAGACTTTGGCATTTCCCATCAATATGATCCTTTCAATGGCCCTCCAATGGAACCTCCAATCAGCGGCAGTGACAAGCATGCACCAGAGCATTCAAGTATCACTGTCAATCCTCCCTGAGTTGATGATTGTAACCCGTTCCTGACAGATGTGTATTATTTGGGTAGTCTGCTGAAGAGAACATTTTTTGTGGTCCATGAGCTCATTTAGGAGGATCGCTAGTTCCTACTGACTTTGCCGGTACACAGGACACCTTTCCTCCTTTGTAATTCTTGTCTTCACTTACCGATGATATGATACAATGGGATCCTAACATGCGGCCCACCATAGGGGAAGTCATCCAACACTTTGCAGTGTTGTGTAATCAGCGGACTACGTGGCAGTTGTGCCTTCCTGGATGTCCACAGCGGGCTACTGTCCGTCAAAAACTCAGGCAGTTAAAATACTTCCTACTACGTATTCCCCCACTACCATTGTCTCCCTTTCCGACTGACACAACAATTGATAACCCTTCACTTCGTCCCTTTTACACGTTGACACCAGACGGACTCGCGGCCGACAAGTCCCTCAGACTAATCTGAGTGTGAGTATCTTTTCCAGGAAAACGAACTGATGTTGTACCTATCGGTCGTTGCTTTGACCTTATGAAATAGATATGGCTTTCTACACCGTACGATCGAACTCTTGAGTTCAGGCTGCAGTGTTCAGCAAGCGATTCAATTTGTCTGCTCGAAATTACCAGGCGTCTTCAACACGGCTACGGTACAAACAAAGTGAAAAAGGAGGATATAACTACATCTTTCCCTACGACCTAGACTGACGCCCGTAGTAAGAGTCCAGAAGCACCGACCTGTCCTTCAAAGTCGATGGAGAAGTCAAAAAAGAAGGCAGGTGCTTGAAGTTCCTAGGAAATTGTAACACCGCGACGCTTCTAAACAAGATTCATCTTCACTTATTTGTTTAATCCCAGTGGGATTGCAATATCAGTCGATGATAATAAGGGGCTAATCTCGTTGTCAAGCACATTCCCAGGCAGGATAGTGAAGTTAAAAGTCGTAGCTTGGCTGAATATTTTGTAAACACAATTGAAACACGATCGAAAAACAAGTTTAAATCATGTCCACGGTGATGGTCTTCATTCCAATATGTTGTCTATCTTCGCTCTTAACAATTGCCAGCTCCGACTCTCTATCGCTCAAGGAAGTAGCTTCGGCAGCCACATACTTTGTCTCCCACCCAGAGCCAACACTAAACAATGCGAAGAAAATGACAAGCTAAACGAGAATACAATGCTGCTATGAGAAGAGTAGCCAATCAAGAGTCAAATATTAGTGTATACACTTAGTATGATTCTCGTTCATCATCTTGCCAACTCGACATGTAGGGAAACATCCTACACAGAGACGTTGAACGATTCGTACCCCACGCTCTGACTGCGACGGCGTCAAGAAGACAAGTAGTGAGTATCGTTCCGTCATCACATCCCTCCTTTGCGATGATGCAACATAGTTTAAGAAAGAGTCGGACAGAACCGGCGTCAAGGCGTCTTCGTACCGCCTGTGGATGCCCAGGACCTCCTCGCTGAAGGGATATTTACTTCAACTTCAACTTAGCCACGCTGTGATCACGTTTAAATGTCAAAGAACATACGTCTTTTCGCTCGCGATAACTTGAACATGCGGAACTAACACCTGGGAACCCGTTTTCTCAGCCTGGCCGTACCGTACTATACTCGCTATTCCTTCAAATCGCCTTTTTGTTGTAATCGATATCATATACTATTTTTTCCCCAGAATCCTAAGCTTGGACTCAACTCGCACCAGCGTGCGCTGCCTACTCGTGAATGATCTCACAGACAAAATAGATAACTTGAACAAGAGAAAATGGTCTAAAAAGGTGGGTCCTTACTCCAGCGGATACATCTCGGATACCTTCCCCTAAGAATCATTATCCATTACTGCAGCTGGACTCCGCAGGAGGGGACGAACAGAAGCCGATCCGGTCGTGAATTGATCAGGTTCACTACCGGTATCGCAACGACGCAGCTGACCGTAGTTTACTGCTACCGCCCCCGCACCACTAGGATACGGGACCTCACACAGGATGCCCCCCAGAGCAACGGCCCACGATCATTGTACGGATATCTCTGACCTGATGTTAGCAGTTTTGTATTTTGCACCACTGGCTGGCAAGATCTGAGACATTCTAAAACAGGAAATGCTATATTGCAGCAGAGGAAGGGCACGAATGACGAGCAATGTTCTTTATAGCACCTCTTGCAGTTGTTGCATGCCCTCTCCTCGAATTTCATAATACCGAGCGTTGAATGCCTTTTTGGGATCTACACCTGGATTTACCTCCGCGGATGCCAAATTCCCAAAAGAAAGCGCAGAGCGACCGGTGAAGAAAAAACGAAAAAAGTGAAAGCACAAAGTCAAAAAGATATTCTACAGTCCTAAAGAGCTCCCATTAAGTAGGCAGCATGCAACATGGACGTTGGAGTATGAGGGTGGACGTGACAAATGTCGCTGATTACCGTGGCGATCATGCGCTCCCCAGGTGTCTCTGTTCAAATTTTTGTCAGCGCAACATTAACAAACCAAGATACAGATACTTCTCGTAGCGGTTTGTACGCATGATATTGATAAATCAATGCTGGCGTAGATATTCGTCACCTGTCAAACTCGCGTACAAGGGTGAATTTTAGTATGGACTACTGCATGTCGCATACGCCGAGAAACTTGAGCGTGATAGCAAAGGGTAATGGAAAGTAACAGCACTTAGCCGAGGATCGTCATATGCTTTGTAGTGCCTCTGCCCGCGCCCAATGCCCTGCTATACGTTCATGCGGGAAAGATATTCCTTGGTCAGGGGCGTACGAGCAGACCACCCTTCGAAAACGGGGAAACAAGGAAAAGATCTGTGAGTAGGTGACATGTAATAGGCTGCATACACGCATGGACGGAAAGTGTCACGCCATCTTGTCCACCTTGGGAGTACTAATCTTCCTCCCTAGCGATTTCATCCTGGTCCCCTCCAGTGTCACTAAAAGAATTCATGAGAGGGAGAAATAGATAAAGAAAATGTACTCACGTTGCTCTCTAGGTGCTAAAAGTTTCCCGTTCGCCGTCGACGTTAAATCTATAATCAAACATTACGGAAGAGATGGGTGGTACCAGTAAACGTACCTCTGAACAACTACCTGTACTCGTGCATCTTGCGTTTCTTGTTGAAAGCATGCTTGAATTTGTGCGCCGTGGACGCTGTGATACGAAGACACCTAAAACCTTCGAAGTTCTCCACCAGAGGCTCACATGCAAAAGATATCGAAAACGATGATATGTTCGTGTTGGAAGGGCTTGATATGTTCTTTGAGCGTATTCCAAATCATAGGTGGGTGACACATGGCATCCCTCGCACAAGCCTCCCTTGAGTAGCTCTACGTCGCTGACGGCCAAGATTCCGTCCTTCACGTGAAGAAGAGAATCGTGCAGGTCCTACCAAGGAACAGAGACGAGAGTACCAATGAATCCAAGTGATCCGAGACATTCTACTTCCCGACGGTGCGGTGTCAAGCAGATCCGTCCCTCCAAGCCGTAGATGGGACCAAATTTGCTCAACTGCATTGCTCGTTTTAGATCCAGTCGTAGAGGGCAAGTCTGGGAAAGACAACCAGCAACGAAGGGCGGGTAGGTACATCGCCAAGTCCACGCCCAACGTCCTCTCGTCCAACGTCGGAGGACAAGAAATCTCAAAAAGAAGCCACGTCCTTGAACTTGCAAGGAGTTGACAATGATGAGGCAATACGCGACTCAGAACTTTCTTTGATGAGGCGTTGTAGCGACCCCAAAGAATAGTTCCTGTCACTAGGTTGACAGTGGTCCCTCCCGCATTCCTCATAACCGAAGAATCTCTTTCAATAACATTCCCGGCCAGGATATTTATTGAAAGTCGTTGCCTGGCTGAACATTTCGTAAGCACGATCGAAAAACAGGTTAAAATCGTAGTCACGCTTGTGTTCTTCATTCCAATACGTTGTCTATCCTCGCTCGTATAAATGGCTCCCTCCGACTCTCCATCGCTCAACGAAGCGGCTGCTGCAGCCGCCGGCTTCGTCTCCGACCCAGAGCCAACGCTCGACGATGCCAAAGGAATTGTCGCAATGTTGGACGACTTCCGTCAAACCCACACCGACTATACAGAACTCGCCTTGTGCGAAAGACAAGAGGCGATACTTGAAGAGGGACAAAAGTGAGAGGCATTGGAGGCCACGGTCGTTACGATGAGGCGGAACGTCTTGAACCTGGCCGGCCACAGTGCTGAGATCTTAAAATTTCAAGATTATGTCGGGAAGACAGGTACGCACCGTCGCCTTTCGTAGATGCTTTCCCCGCCTGATGATTTCTTGCAGATGAGCCACAAGAAGGAACGAGCATCGCCGTTCTTACACAAGAGCTTCAAACAGAGGCCGACCATGTATGTCGACCATCTCTTGTTTACCATATATCAAGACGTCTAACCGAGTCGCCTCTGAAAGAATGGACGAGACCGCCTACGTCGTAAGGAGCATCTCGGTCAGGGTGGAAAGCGCGACAAGGTACCACACACTTCTGTCATCGGTAGTGGTGCCTAGGACGCGTAGCACCAAAATACCGTAATCAGAAACAAGTAATTCTGTGATTTTACGCGCATATATGCAGGTGAAATGGCTTGTATAGGAAATGGTGTACAACGTGATCTGCTGACGCGACATCAGAACTGAGAACAGATCAATTGGTAAAGATATACTTACAGTCTATAATGCCGAGTCCAACAAGTCAAAGAATGAGAAAATACAAATCGAAGGAGTATCTGCACGACTGGTGAGCAAAAATCAATGACAAGACATATAAATCTGACGCTGCAAGGTATCATTTTGGAGGTCCGATCTTCTTCAGCTTCTCGAGGAGCTCATCATTCTCTCTGAGACGTTCTTCCAGTTCGCGCTCGCTCTTGCCTAAAACAGAATAAGTTTAACATAGTGACCAGAGAGCAGACCGTACCAGGACAAGCGGCATATTGCCGACGAAGAGCAATGATCAGCTTGTCTCTCCTTGCCTTCTCTTTTTTAAGGTCCTCATTCAGCTTCATTATCTCTTTTCTGTGTTTTTGGATTGCCCGCGACTTCCTCTCCAGGACCTGCCTTTTTCGAACTTGAACCATCGACTGTAGTTTTTCTTCTACTCTCTCGATTAATGACTGTAGAACCTCGTTAGTTTCTGGAGATATTTCTGAAGCCATCGATGGACGGTAAGGAATACGGAGGTAACGCGAGCAAGTGGTAGTTCGGGTGAAAGAGAGCCGGATTAGCTAACGATGCGTGCCACATTCCCAAAATAGCCCATCGCGTCTTCACGTTGGACCACCATCACTATTCGCCCTCCCGCCATGATGTTTCCAGAGAGCTTGCTCGCGACACGTGTTGGTTGGAGGAGGTAACAGGGAATGTGAAAGCGCTCGAGGCAGAGGTTGACAAGCTAAACAAGTAATACAGCGCTGCTATGAAAAGGGTGGCCAATCAAGAGTCAAATATCGGTGTGGACACTCCCTATTCTGCTTCGTTCTCTTGCCAACTCGACACTGTGTAGCTGAACATGCTGCAAAGAGACGCCGAATGAATAGTATTTCACCGCCTGACTGCGACGGCGTCAAGAGTATAAGCAGTGAGTATTGCTCCGCCATTGTATCCCTCCTTTACGCTAATGCGACGTAGTTTCAGCCAGGGTCAAGCGGAACATACGTCATGGTGTCTTCGTACCGCCTTTAGTTGCCGAAGTCCTCCTCCCTGAAGAAGTAACCACTTCAACTTCAAGTTCGTCAGTCTCCGGTCACGTTTGAACGGCGAACAACGTACGTATTTTTTTCTTGCAGTAACTTGAACGTGTGAAACTAATGCCCTGGGACTATTCTTCTTAGCTTGGCCGTACAGTACTATACCCACGATTCCTTTGAAGTCACCTTTTTGTCGTAATCGATATCATATACTATTGTTTCCCCGGAATCCTAAGCTTGGACTCTATTCGCACCAGCGTGCTCGTGAAAGATCTCGCAGACAAAAAAGATTACTTGAACAAGAGAAAATGGTCTAAAAAGGTGGGTCCTTACTCCAGTGGATACATCTCGGATACCTTCCCCTAAGAATCATTATCCATTACTGCAGCTGGACTCCGCAGGAGGGGACGAACAGAAGCCGATCCGGTCGTGAATTGATCAGGTTCACTACCGGTATCGCAACGACGCAGCTGACCGTAGTTTACTGCTACCGCCCCCGCACCACTAGGATACGGGACCTCACACAGGATGCCCCCCAGAGCAACGGCCCACGATCATTGTATGAATATTTCTGATCTAGTGCTAGCAGTTTTGTATTTTGCACCACTGGCTGGCAAGATCTGAGACAATCTAAAACAGGAAAGATCGGACACCCTCTCGAATTTAAAATAGCGAGCATTGTTGGCGTCGGGCTCTGTGTGAGTGGGTGGAATATTGCGGGGGTAGAACGATGTGGGATTTCCTAATGGAATGACATCACGAAAAAAATAGCAAGTTGTTCCTTTCCCCTGCCGAAAAATGACTTTCCGCGCGCCGCTCGTCCCTTAAAAATATTTTGAAAGATTTGTCTCGATTGTTCTCCTCCCAACCATGGTTCGGGAGAAATTTTGAATTTTCGGGCATTAAAAAGCGCTATTTTTCAGGCTTGTTTAGGAGGAGAGGGAATCTCATAGTGCAACTGGAATGTACATGTAATATACTGTACTTATAGACCCAAAGTTATAGGTGAAATCTCCTTTCGTACAAGGAGTGGCCTGGAAATGACCGTAAGAGTCCAGCAAGGTAGGGTAAGCTTACAAATTACTTGAGCGGACGTCTTGTACTCTGCGTACTCTGTGAGGAAGAAACCCGCTCAAACTGCGGCAGTGCTGTACTGCTCTAAGAGACGGTGGAACACATAAGCTAAGAAATGCTAAGTACATTAGGATGAAGAACATCAGGATCAACTTACAATGCTCCCAAGGAGCCTCCACTGTCGTCTCATTGAAATGCAAAAGAATTCAGGAAAAAATCAGCAAAATGCGAGGTATTTCTGGGAAAAAAACATACCGAGGTTCATGGCTTGATTGAAGCACAGACGTGTCCAAACACAAGTGAATAGCGGTCCAATACAGAGCATCGATGCGCTCGCATCCGGGCTTGGATCCCGAAATTTCAGCTTGATAAGGCCGACTTTTGATGTTAGAATGAATTTTACAATCGGCTCAAAAATCCGAAAACAAAGCAAGGTAGTTCTAGAAGAGTAACATACCGAGGTTGATAGCCTGAAGTTGAAGTTAAGATCCATTCAAACACGAACGGAATGCAACCGAGTGCATAGCGGGATTGTCAAGGTTCTATCCAGAACGTAGATGCGCTCGCCACGGGGCTTCAATGTCAGGAATTCTGAGCTTGAATGGGGTCGAATTTGGGCACCAGTTCGGATAGTAAAGTTGTAGATAAATCAGCCAAAGGAACCAGGTGTTTATAGAAGAACATATGAAGGATCACGGCTTCAGATTGAAGCTTGCAGATGCCTATGAACATGGAGACTTTCAGCCGTAGATGCCTGGTACATCGAGGTCTAACTCAGGGCATAGTTGCGCTCGTTGCGGGGCTTTGATCTCGGAAATGTTGACCCTGATAACACTAAAGTTAGGGGGAAATAAGCACAGTGAACACGTTTGTTGAAGAAGAATGTACCAAAATTCAGGCAGAGATTGAAGCTTGAAGACGCGTCCGAACACAAAGGTATTTTTAGCAAACATTGGGGTCTAATTCAGAGCGTGGATGCGCTTGCCATGGGACTTCGATCTTGGAAATTCTAAGCTTGATCAGGGTCAATTTTTGAAGCTGGAATGAGAACTAAAATTGGACGAACTCAAGCAAAAATGGAACTACTGATTGAAGAAAAACGGGATACGAGGAGCTCGTCGAGGTCCGTTTCGGAGCACTGTGGTGGCTGGGCATTGATCTTAAGAAGTCCAGCATTCATCTCTGGTCTGAAAGGAAGCATCAATTACAATAAAAAAGCTCACGATCATCATGGAAATCAACATGATCCAGGGTCAATGTATGGAGTTGCTCGCCGCAGGCCATGACACTCTCAGAAAACTTGAGCCTTGCATGACACATTAGTGTACGTGGATATGAACTAATGGGAACGACATACCATCACCAGCCGTCACCCACATATCACCCACCTCGTCACTTGGTCTTGTCCTGCCCTGACCCCTTGCTCGCCGGATGGCGATACAACGTGTCAACACAAAAATAAACCTTGTTTCCATTGAGGGAGCGTGTCTGATGTGATGCAAAGAATCAAGCTGATAAGCAAGTGAGTGCGTATGAAATCAGACCAAAAAGAAAACATGCCATCCCCAAAGGCATTTCCGGTCAAATGCACCAATCCTCCAGACGCCCCCATCCTACCAGCTCCCTCGTCTTCGTGCTATCAATGCTCTACTCCCGGGACAATTATATACCAGAATCCGGCTTTACTACACCACTTGGCATCAAATCTGGGTCCTTGAAGCTGGAGGTGGGATGCTCGAGGATTGGCTCTGAGACGTGCATGAGTATGCATGAACACAGAACAGATGTGAAACATTTACCACCTGCGGGCCATCAAGATCGATACCTGCACGTAGTAAGTACCTCTAAACGCGCTCGAGGTGTGTGCAGACTTACCACTCTGCATATTCTATGATGATCCTTCACTCCCTCCAATCGTCTGCGGCTCCTCATCACATCTTCAGTCAGTCAAGAAAGGGCATTCAAGTGGTGGCCGCATCTGCCAACTGAGATTAGTGAAGGAAACAATTGACACTAGGAAATACCTACCAGTTGAATTATCGAGCTGAGGAGATACAATGTCTTTATACCATTTATGCATGAAAGAAAGCAAAGAGGGATGAGGACATGGTGGTAAGAGGAAGAGAAGAAGTGCACGCACATTGCCGATCAATACAGCAATCCGATTATGGACATGGACATCCATCTCGATCCCCAACACCTATATCCATCACTGTATGGCACCTGGATTGAAGTCCCAAGGTAACACTATCATGGAGGGCATCACAGTATCGGAGGAGTAGCAGGAAGGACGGGAGGGAGGAAGATGGAGGGGAAAAATGGGCAGGAAGACCACAATACGTGGATAAAAGGGATTTTTGACTTGATACTGACAGTCAACGAACTCTTGATAGGGGCACAGGATGCGAGATATACCGAATACAAGACTGACCTGCTCAACTTTTTGTGATCGGTGCCTTAGAACCCCTGGTACCCCTCTATCATATATATAAGTTAGGACGCGCACAGCCACCAGAATGCTTATGTAAATTACCGGACTTTGAATCTTCGGTCTTTCCCAGTGAGCACTGCCACGACCGGCTATTGAAGGACTGGTCCTATAGCACTGCCACGAGCCCGGCTTAACCCGGTTGCACTGCCACCTGCTGTTTTTGTGGTCACTCCTATGTGAGACTGCCACACCCAGGTAAGCATTAGTTCCATTTCATGATATTGGTGACAAGCCCACCTTCTGTACTAAAGGATAGTAACATCTCAGTTAGCACACTGTACCTGATAATGGGAGGATAAGAGTAAGATCTTTAAAGACTATGTATGTATATGGATAGAAAGGTAACAAAATATTCAAACCTCAGTCAGCACAGTAAAAGCAGAAAGTACTGAGGTGTAGAAAACTAAAGTACATCTTATATATGTAACCAGAGGTTGAGTGAGATAGTATCATGAGGATGTATTTTTGTTATATCAAGATCTCAGGAGATATACACTATTTTTTCATCTTTTTTGCATATTTTGCTCCTGATATCTTTACATAACTAAGATATGCAGAGGGATGTAGATGCCATCTGTGCTATGCCATATTCAAATGTCACAATGCAGGGAGATTACTGTGGCATGACCAATTGGGTATTCAATATGTTCTTACTACTAATTCTCTCTGAATGCAATTAGCTATTGGTAGAAAAATATATGTTAGATCTCAGTTTACACAGCATAGGCAAAACAACTGTACATTAACAGTGTACTGTACCTATTGGTAGAAGAGTATACATTAGATCTAAGACCAAGTGTGAGTAAGTAAATAGTAAATGTGGTATAGGCTTACACACCTCAGTCAGCAAAGCATAAATGAAACAACTGAGGTAGAAGGTGACTACGGTGAAACTTTATAAGTGAGATTGAGTAATGACAAGATTTATAATATAATATAATATAAAAGATAGGTAGTAGGAACAAAAGGCAATCAAAAAAAAGGTAGGCTGTGCATATGGCAGGATGGATATCCTTCAATATCAGCAGGTTCTGAACAAGTTTCCAGGGACAGGTGATGGTATAGTGGAGTATGGATAAGATGATCATGGATGAGATGACAGTGATGCTGCTGCCTTCTATTCAATTGAATTTCTTCAGAATTTTAATCCCTCTGGATTACCATGTGCAAAGCTGGATACCCACTTATGCTCCTATGCAATCTGGATCCAGCTAATAGCCTATGCAATAGGACATGGATTAGGGCTTTGCACCATCACTGTATGGTATGGTTGTATGGGTGTCATTGTATGGGTACCATCCCTGTACTGTCAGAGAGTTTTGCCCATTTTGTATTGTACAGGTCCTATATGGGTATCTGAAAACAGACTAATTAGTGAGGTTTTTTTGACCGGTATAGATAAAACAATGAAAACTGACTGTTTCTGCAATATTTGTTGCTGATGTCCACCCTTGAAGGTAACCATTGATGTATATATGGTAATGACAGCTGTTACCATCACCATACCATCAAGGCCAAGTTTCTGATGGTTGACTGCTGTCCTCTGTATGGCCATATACTGTACATGGTATGGTGTGAAGCCCTAACATGGATGATTCTTACTGGCTTCCATCCTCATGTTTTGGAATGTTGTCTTCTTAGTGGCACCCATATGAGCAAGACTATCTCTATTCCCCATATCACTGTCAATGAAGATACTGCCAAACTACCTATTGCATTTTCATGTTGTAAATCTCCAGTCAGGCTGGCATTTGCAATGACAATCAACAAGTCTCAAGGCCAGTCAGTCACTTATGTGAGATTGAATCTACATACTCCTGTTCATTCACATGGACAACTGTATGCAGCACTTAGCTGCTGCACTTCTGGACAACAGATTTGAGTTTGCTTTTCACCAACAGAAAAAAATACTGATACATTGAATATTGCATATTCTGAAGCTCAATTACAATCATAATGTTAGTATGAGAACAGCTCAGTCAGTCACATAGTCAATGTGAATGGCTTTATTGTATGAATGTAGTGTAAGAAATATATATGATAGAATGAACATAAGATACACACCTCAGTCAGTCCTGTAGTTGATGTGAATGGCTGAGGTGCGATAAAGGGGATACGGCAGATATAAGTAGGAATAGATAGGAGATGTAATCTAAATATAGTAAGTATGTTCAATCAAATAAGGTAAAACGTCAGTACATCAAATAGGTGGGACACTCAGGATAGGCTGAATCTCCAACACATAATACATATTTTACATATTTTCTCTCAAACTAACATCTTAGTAATAAGCCAGGTTTGGGGCGGGCCCCAACAAGCTGAAGTTCCGTGTCGTAGTCAGGTTGCCAAGACCCGAGGTACGAGGGTCTGGCAATCGTGACGAAGACACGGGATGGAAGCTTGTGACTTTATATGTCAGTGTCTGATTAGCTAATATTTTCATTTGATTAACATGGTTATATATTAATATTTTCTCTTTTGAAATAAATTTATCAAACACTTTAGAACACATATTCATAAACTTAGGCATTGCAAAATATATATATTAAAGACTTAATTAGCCATATTTGCTGATGAACGGATGAGTAGCAACCCTTATCATTCAACACTCATCATCATGCAGACATGGCAGTGGCTGTGGGTTCTGCTGCTTGCTTGTCATCCTCTACTGCTTTTACAGCTTGTAGCTGTCCCCAAAGAATCAACCAGCAGTCAAGGCCAGTGTGACACTTTCTGATTCCCAATCTGAGAGCATTCCCACTAACATCTGTTAGGTGGGAGGTCATTAACAGCAAGGTCATACTTACTAATTCCTACCATCAGACACAAGAGTTTCCTCAATGAACCATCCTGGTCTTGACATCAACATCTTTGATGAATGGCAATGACGTCCATATATATCAATTTAAGGGAGTGTAAATTCAATATCTCATGTGCCAGTTGTAGTTGGCCTTTCAGGCCAAGATTAGTCGAATGATGTCGACTACTCTTTGGGCCTGCAAGGCTACCTACAACTTTTGTATGGGGTAAATCTATACTCCCCAAAGGAGCTATTTAGAGGTCATGGATTATATGAACTAGTGCAATCATGGAAGATTTGAATTCCCTTGGAATTATTTATGACATGAAACACTGACTAATACTACCTCCAGATCACCAAGCAGGACCAACATGATATCATCATCCCAGGGGAAGCCCTGTTATGCAAGAGCAGGAGCAATGATGAAAAAGTTGTCATCATGTGGAAGTGTGTTATACAAAAAGTGTTTATAGTATGTATATTAAGGTGATCAAGATGGGGAAGGGTGCAATGTGGGAAAAGGGAGTTTGGGGGGAAATGTAAATATAGTGGACTGAGATTTCATGAAAAAATTTTGGACGTCAAGCATAGAATGAATTGATATGTTCCCCATGAACATGTTACTTGATTTTAGCATTTCTTTTGGGTCGAAATCATTGGGACCCACCCCAGACAAACCCCCCCAGCAGGGCTACAATGGCGACTGCAGGGGATGGCCCTCATACCCAGAAACGGAAAACCGATGAGGATGAACCCCCTACACACCTGGACAAAACAAGTTCACCCCATTGATGTCTCAGACTGACAATACCAAACTCAAAGAGTATCAGTAATGTGCGAAACCACCAGTAATAAAGGCAATGTGTGTGCGAGTATGTTTGGGGCACCTCCATGCACTCCAATCAATTCCTCTAGATGCAGGTGTATACTGCAATGTGAGAGTCTAGCAAGTAGTACTCTTTAGCAGTCGAGTACTTAGATGTAGGCTATCCACAAGTAATTATCTTGAATAAATGAGAGATGACAGAAACCAGTATGATGTGAATACCAGGGATCTGAGGGAAAACAAAATGGATCTGGCAATATTAAGTTGCTAGGCAATGATCTTCTTGAAAGCAGATCTAAAGGAAAATAGTGAATAAACGAAGATAAAACCGAGGCCAGGTTTTGTAGTTGGGAATACGGGGCGAAAACAAGATTCCATGTCAATGGTGGGCTACTGATCCTATCCTATGTTAATGCCAAACTTATAAATCCACACAGGGATTTTCCTATCCTATCCTATGCTAAAACTGAACTGGGCTAAATGATCCTATGTCGACAATACAAGTCCGACAAGGCAATACAAGGTTGAAAATGAAACTGAAGTAAACTCCTATCTGTGAAAGTGAAGACGAGGTGGCCTATAAAATGAAATGGGATACTAGGTTTACACGAGCAGTGTAGAGAGGCATCAAAGCTTATACCAAAGCTATGACCAGTTTGTCAGCGAGTAGCTGGTGCAAAACTGACTGGCAATCAAGTATTCAAAACTGGGGTGGTATGTGGTTGAGGGTAGAGACAATAGAGAGATGAATGAAGTGGTTAGATGGTGAAGTCCCAGTCCTAAGCTTATAGTGACAGGTTGTATGCCAAATGATCGATAGAATAGAGTGTATATGCTTGTAAAGCACGGTAATACAGGGTATAACCGTTGGTGTGCTGGTTATTGGTTTCTAGGATGTGTGGGGTTGTCTAGTGTCTCCTTTCTACAATACTTTACTGAATTTTATACTACAGTGTACATGATATATTTAGATCTACTTAGTAAGGCTGTAAGACTGTGGCTCTGTAAGTATTCGAGCATCCATGTGTATTGCTGCAGGCTTTGGTAACAGCAACTCTTTTGCATTCCCATAGGGAGATAATCCTAGGCGTCACAAGTGGCCGATGTGCGGATATTTAAGGTGCTGTTTAGCTGTGGACTGAGAGGGTATGGGGTATGTTCAGAGGTTGCTGAATGGGATAACAATTTCTGAAGGCCTTGGCAAGGATGCAGCATTAGTAACCATGGTCTATAGTAGCCATGGTCCTTGATTATCGAGAGGACTCAAACATCAATGCCTATGACATCATATAATTAAATGATTGTGCCAGCAATTCAAGCCGTGATGTGTAGTTGATGTGACATTGATGTGTCAATGTTTTAGTAATCCATGCCTATTGCTGAAAGTAGGAGACCGGTGAAGAGGTGTCTGAGTGCACAGAGCTAGAAATGCAACAGCATCAAAGACACTGATCACACCCACACCCAACACTACACACACAAAGACACTCAAGTTCGTGGGGGGGATTCTAATGCGATGAAAGTAGCGAATCAAAACAACTGGCTTCTCAATCTTTCTAAGGTACACGGTGAAGTGCCGTCTGCGTGCACAAAGCTAGAAATGCAACAGCGTCGAAGACACTGATCACACCTACACCTAACACTACACACATAAACACACTCTTTAGTTCATGGGGGGATTCTAATGTGATGAAAGTAGCGAACTAAAACAACTATATTCTCGATATCTGTAAGATACACCTAAAGTGATAGCGCTCGTCTCGTATCTAGACTTTACTAAGTCCAAAGGTTATCTCTAAACAAGAGGTGTGACATTTGTCACTTGGTCTCAAGGCAAAGGGCTTTCCAAATACTCTAAACGCCGATAGACGTAACCACAACTCTCTAGTAATCGCGTGCAACTCAAATAGCCACCAAACAAAACCACTAATCATCAACCCAACACTTTAAAACCTCGCATGCTAAACCATAACCTTCACAAATACTTGGAGAAGTGTCTACACTGACACCAACTCCCAGAACTTCCACATGAACCACAGGGTTTGAACCTATGCACTCCAGAGAAACCCTGTCTGACAAGCCAAAGGGTTTGAACCTTTGCCAGCCTGCAGAAATAACACAGAAGAACGAACACTAATCAGACCAAAGGGTTTGAACCTCTGCCATCTGTAATGCCCCATGTCACACAAATGCCCTCAAGAACTCGAAAGGGTGACCTTCAAGCCACCATACTCTCATTCTTTCACAGAGCGCAAGTCAAACCAAAACCAAAACTACTGCACAAAGTGCCGCACCACTGTCTTATCCAAGCATGCAACTTAATTCACACAATATGTATCTGATATGGGTTGTATTCTCTCTCTAGAAGCTACAAACTGCTCCAAGTGCTCGAGCATGTCACTAATCTGCTTTGCACCATTACACTGGGGGTCCAAAACTTGTACACTACTTCTATACTACTGTATTTATACATCATGTGCTCTACAATTTAATACAACTGGTTTTAGTACTATTTCCTGCTCGGATCTCAATCGTCTGTGTCCCATTGAGCACACCATCTCGTTGCACGTTGGTCAGAAGGTCAATTAAGACCCAGACTTATCTTGCGTGCATGGTTGCGATGTCGGTTAGCAGTGCACGCAGCACGTAACCTGCCACATGTTATCTCCTCGGAGCTCCCACCTATCAGGATTTGCTCCACTCATATTCCTCCATTGTCTTCCAGTCGGCAAGGTGACTTGCATGATGCCTAGACCCCACGTGCTTCGGCCGCAGTGTAGTATCTCGGTTTTATCTGTCCTGGGGCTTTCATTATATGACACACACAAGTTGCCGGTTGATCCATGCCTTGCGCATCATAGATCAAGGTCTCTCATAGTTCATTTACATTGCACGTGTATTCAATTATCTTTTTAGAGTACGCGCACCACTTCATCTTAGTGCAGCTAGTATTGAACAATGGGCTCTCATATTTAGGATGACCATGTCTCGTATCCCCCTAAGCTAGAGCATGTGCTCTACCAATAGTCACTTCAAATATTCATGGTATTATGCTTATTTCATTATGCTCTTCTCTAATCTCTCCTGGTGGTCTGTAGACAAGTCAGGAATACTCCGCCTTGACAATCGCATCTACGTCCCAGACTCTGCAGACCTCCATCTCCATGTACTCCAAAACAATCATGACCACATCTTGGCAGGTCATTTCGGTCAAAACAGGACTCTCGAATTAGTCCAACGGAATTACACCTGGCCACAGATGCATGAATTTGTTTGCCACTACATTAAATCCTGTACTACCTGTGGTCGTAACAAAACACCTAGACCCCACCCTTTCAGCTTACTCAAACCCTTGCCTGTACCAGAATGGCCATGGGATTCCATCTCCATGGACTTCATTGAACAGCTCCCAGAATCCAATGGATTCACTGCCATTCTTGTCGTTATCGACCGTACAAGTAAGTAAACAAGCCATTTTCATTCCCACTCATGACACCATCAATTCCTCGGAGCTAGCTCAGCTCTTTGTCACCCATGTCTTCTCCAAGCATGGCATTCCCAACCACATCACTTCTGACCGCAGCTCTGAATTTGTCTCCCAATTCACTCATGCCCTAGCCAAATCCCTTGATATGGAGCTTCACTTCACTTCTGGTTATCATCCGGAAGCCGATGGACAAACTGAATGCGCTAACCAAACCCTCGAACAATACATCCATATCTATTGTTCCTACCAACAAGACAATTGGGATACCTTACTACCCATTGCCGAATTCGGGTACAACAATGCTCTGAACGCTTCCACCGGAATCTCTCCATTCTTTGCTAATAAGGGTTACCATCCTAACATCACAGTGTACCCTGAACGTGACATCGCCTCCACTCAGGCCTGCGACTTCATAGTCAACCTCAACAATCTTCACCAATTCCTCAGAGATGAAATCACTCATGCTCAGTCTCGTTACAAATTCCAAGTGGACAAATGATGGTCCCCAGCTCCAGATTTCAAAGTAGGTGACAAGGTTTTCCTTAACTCCAAACACATCAGGACTACTCACCCTACTGCGAAATTCTCCGAGAACTTCCTTGGACCATTCAATATCATCATTCAGCCTGGATCCCATTCCTTCATGCTCAAACTTCCTGTGGACCTCTGTTCCATTCACCCTGAATTTCACATCTCACAGTTGGAACCTGTGGAAATCAATACCATTCCTAATCGCACCCAACCACCTCCACCTCCTGTGGAAGTCGACAGAGAAGAGCAATTTGAGATTGCACAGATTCTTGATTCCAAGCTCGACCGTCGGTTCTGTTGTCCACTCCTCTACCGTGTCCAATGGTTGGGCTATGAAGGTACTGATGAAGAATTTGCCTGGATCCCCGCTACAGAGTTCTTTGCAGAAGACTACATTGAAGACTTCCATTGTTGTTACCCAGACAAACTAGGACCGTTATCCAAGGTCACCATTCACAAGGTCTCAGTCAAGACCTCACCTAATTCTTCTTGATCACCCATTCCATCGGTTCCCATCAGAATCTGTCTCCCCAATTTCAAATTCAATTCTGGAAAACTATTGCAAATTCACTGCCTAATCAGGAACAGACTCCATCGGATGCATTTCTTGACTTCACACTTTATTCGCACATTTTTTCAAGCATCAAGAAAACCATATACATTCTATGCCCCTCTGGGCACAATCTACTATCTATATACTATCTACAAATATCCAAAAAATACAAAGAAGCTAGGAGTTAGATGCCCGCGGACCCGCTGGCCTCTCCACTTTCCACTACCTTCCCTTTTCCCTTCACCTGCTTCATGAAGTCCACCCACTCACCAACTCCTTCGGCCACAGACTCTGGCCTTACCTCCTCCCATACCTCTTCCTCCTCAAACTCTCCCTCGGAATCTTCCACCAAGAAATCATGCCCACCTTTCAGATATTCATTCCAGAGGGCCCACTCAGTCCGACAGCCTCCGAGGCGGTAAAACCCACTCTGAGTTACCCTGAACCTCGTACTCGCAGCAATCACACCCTCCAATACCCCTTCTCCTCGGATTCTGCACCACAGCTCAATGTTGGCCAACTCAAATGGATCCTAACTGTTGAACTCCGTGGTTGCAAACTGAACAGGCATGACTTGGGCAACATCTTGATCCAGCCTAAGTCGCATGGCCAAATGGAGAGCCTCCGGAGTAGCACCCTTCAAATCCTGGAGCTCTTCCAATGAAGCAGTCCACTCCTCTGCGGATGCCACCGGAATAAAATCCCTAGGGTACTCCAACACATCCCCTTCCTCAAAATTGTTGACCAGGTCATCAACATGACCTCCGACAGACTCCATCTTCCTCTCCATCTGCTCCATCCATTCCTCCATGTCATTGAACCTTGCATGCAAACTATGCAGCAGGCTGACTACCTCCTCCAGAGCTGACAGCTCTGCCTCTTCCGCCCAGAGGCACTTCACCTTGCGAATCCTACATCGCTCGCAGGACTGCATTGTCGAAGACATGATACAATGGGCTCCATTGGCCCAGCACCACCCACATTTATCTACCCAGAATCAGCAAACGAACAATCAAGCCTCAAATCCACTCACCGGATCCATGGAACTCCCCATGCTCCATGACTTTTCCCTTCTGCCTTTTAGCAGGCCTCTCCGATGGCCCTGTGGTCTGCTTGTCATCCTCACTCTCCACCACCGATCTCATCAACCTCTTCCTCTTCTTAGAAGGGCTCGTGGCCCCAGCTGCCTTCCCCTTGCCCTTATCCTTCTGCTTCCTCCTTAACTCCTCCTGTGCCGTCTCCTTGTCCACCTCCGCATCCTCCATGGACTCTGCACCTTCACCATCCACCTTCACTGCCACCTCTGCAGCCTCCGCAGCCTGCCTGGCTGCCAACTCAGTCTGCACTCGCAGCAGACACCTTGTTCATGTGGCCTCAGACTCCACCACAGCCAAGTGTTTCTTTTTGGCCTCCACAGCCGCTGCCTCCTCCTTCCTCTTCTTTTCTGCTGCCCTTTTCTCTGCAGCGATCCTTTGCTCTGCAGCCTCTCTTGCTATCCTTGCCTCCTCTGCCCACCTCTCCATGGCCTCCGCCTCCTTTTCAACTTCAGTTCCTGAGGTTTTTTCTCCCTCACTAGGGACCTCTCCCTTGCGGCCTTTTCGGCTTTCAGCTTCTCAGCCAACCATAGCTCATGTGCCTCCATGGCATTCCAATGAGCTTCCTCCTTTGCATCCCTACCAGCGTAGAACACTGGTAGTTCATCCACATCCAAGTCATCCGGAGTGGCAGGTGCCTCATATGGCTCTGGTGTTCATGACTGTCGGGATGTGTCAGCCATTGTTTTCCATGGCATGTAAAGAAAAAAGCAAGTATATCCTACCACCGAGATGGTGGTGGTAACAAGTCAAGAGGTGAAAATCACGTGATACATCCCTCACAAATTCCATGCAGCACCCCCAGCCATTGGGATCTGCACTCTTGAGGGCAAGAACGCTAAAGGGGGGATACTGTAACGATCATGCCATGGACTCCATGGACCTCATCCATCGTCCACTCCACCGGCTCCAAGTCAATCATCAGAATCTGTCGGATTCCGAATTCCAGTTTCTATCTCATATTTCATATCTCTATTTCATTTACTTATTTCACATATTTCATTTATCACACCTAGATCCCATCACAGTAGCAAGTAGGTGTTATATCAGAGTCCACAGAATACTGGACTCCTCTAGATACAGAACATTCCAGATCATATCACTCTAGCCATACCTACACTATTCCAGACCCCGACCCGTCAGACTCTGTCTTAGTATATAAGCTGTACAATTAGTAGTACATACCTCAGTTCGAATATCAACTTGGTTTAGCCCAATAACTCTCGTCCTCACTCTCTTCGGCCTTCAAGCCATAATCTCTCTCTATGTCCGCAGACTCCGATAGCCGTTGGACTTAACCTTTGATCCTAGAGATCATAATCGTGCGGACTCCATCCATAATCCTTCTTTGGGCTTCGACCCAAGGGTGACATTGCTAATAGCTTCGCCAAGCCCCACGCACTCTGCAGAATCCATGGCATGCATTCTTTTCACTTCTTCCTATTGGCACAATCCTAACAGTCCATAGATGAGAACACTCCTTGTAGCATGTTCATACCAGCTTGCATAACCTCATTCAAGGTATATGGGTTTGCGAGCTCCCTTTTTGATAAACCCGCAGGTAATGGGAGATGCTCGAGCTGCAACTTGATTGATCTGTACAACTCATCTGACATAGGTGCCAAGAAAACATCCACAAGTTCCCTGTTCAATTGCACCGATGCGAGCAAAGCTGCCAGGACTTGGAATTCCCTCCTGAATGCCATGTACTCACTCTTGTCATAGATCTGTGCTATATCGTATCTGCAGACCAATCTCTTCAACTCCAAGACAGCATCACAGTCACTATCACACATGCCATTGTAACAATCCATTACTTTGGATTTGAAGTCCTCATACTTTTCTGCAGTCTTGTACTTTGGGAGTACCTTCCACTGTTGCTCGGTTCGGATATCCATATATGACACCGCAGCTTTCTTCTTCTCATCTTCATCCATGATTGCACACTTGGTGAAGAGGTCTTCAAGGTATGCAAAGAATCTCTCGAGTTCCTTGGGATCAGAGGAGCTCTCAAATCTTGGTGCAGCCTTCTCATTCAGGCCTGGCATAGAAGCGGCCTTTGTCACAATATTCTGATTACCAGGGTTCGACTGACCCGGTGGTTGGTTTACAATAGGTTGCGAGTTTGAAACAGAGCTAGTTCCATGCTCTGTGGGGATAGTTTCACTGGGAGATACCCAAACTCAAAACAGACTAAAGTTGGGATCGACTGGTGGAGGGGACACAGATATTGATGCACTCCTCTGCCGTTGAACTGCTTGGTTTCCATCGATTCTATCCCGACGACGTTTCTCAGGATTGAGAGGGTAAGCAAGTGGTACTCTAACACCACTCGCTTCTTTCTCCGACCTAGTCTTAGGCTCTTGAGGTGGAATACGTCCAACTATTCTAACTCAAATATGCAACACTCTCTAGGGTATTTCTACCCGTTTTCACTAAACAATAATCAAGATGATACTCATCTAGCAGATTTGCTTTCGGAGGAGGAAATCAAAGATAATATATAATTGTTTCACTCATGTGCAACTAGATTCTCTTGAATCCAATCATATCAGGTTTTGAAAACTACTTCCCCCCCCTTGTGGTGGGCTCCAGATAAAAAGGCATCTGAGTGCACAGAGCTAGAAATGCAACAGCGTCGAAGACACTGATCACACCCACACCCAACACTACACACACAAACAAACTCTAGTTCAGGGGGGGATTCTAATGTGATGAAAGTAGCAAACCAAAACAACTGGCTTCTCAATATTTCTAAGATACGTGGAGCAGTAGCTCTCATATAATATCCAGACTTCTCTAAGTCCAAAGGCTTTTCTCAGAACAAGAGGTGCGACTTCCATCACTGGGCCTCAAGGCAAGGGTGTATAACAAACACACAACTTTGTTAAACGTCTCTACAACTTTCCAGCAATCGCGCGGGACTCTAATAACCACTGCACACTATCAATAACACCCTAAATACCACTGAAACAACTGCGCTCGAAGCAGAAACCAATTCCTATCAAACAATCTACAAGAACCACAGGATTCTAACCTATGCGCTTGAGTTTCCTAACCGATCGTAGACCCACAGGGTTTGAGCCTATGCGATCCAGAGAATACTAATAAACACAGAGAACCCTGTCCAACAAGCCAAAGGGTTTGAACCTTTGCCAACTTGCAGAAATAAACCAGAGCGAGCACTAACCAAGCCAAAGTGTTTGAACCTCTGCCACCTGTAATGCCTCATGTCACATGAAACCCTCAAACAATAGAGTAGTGCCTACACTGCCACGAACCTCTCAATCCCAACACAGAGCTCAAGTCAAACAATCAATGCAACTTAAGTATGGAGTGCCCTGCAAGCCTTATCGGCCATGCTCATGACTCAAATGACTCAAATTTATATCAAAGATGTCTATATTCTCTCACTCGAAGTTACAAACAGCTCCCAGTGCTAGAGCAAGTAGCTATTGTCTCTTGCACCATCACAATTGGGGTTCAACACCTCTGACTCATCAATAATGGACAAAGTGTAAGGCTCAAACAGCTCCAATGGATCACGCGCATATCAAATATGCTTGTCACTATTACATGGGGGGTTGGAAACCTATTTTACTCTATCTACAATATTGTATTTATACATTTCTATGTCCTACAAGTCAGTACAACTTAATACACTACTGTGGCAATCTTAGAACATCATCAATCGCAATGCGTGTGTGTTGTTATAGCATGCCTGGGGCTGGACACTCGGTCAAAGGTCTATCTCAAGACCAGATTCTGTTTTCTCATGGTTGAGACTCCACTCGCACTGCACTCTATGCATTGGCATGTCACTTGTCATTTCCTTGGATGATACCTGGAGTAACAGCTGGTCATATAGGCTGTATCATCATTTATTCTTGGGTTTCTAGTTTTCTCTGGTAGGTGGGGGTTACCCATGGTAAGTCTAGGCACTGCACTCTATGGCCAAATTGGGTTCCCTTGGAGTTAGCTATTCTTATACATCATTCCATACATGTGCATGACTCTTTGATCGATCTCTGCCCCTGTGCATCATAGAACAGTGTGTCACGTAGTTTTCCCAGTATCAGGTATGTTTTTCATTAATGCATTAGAGTGCGTATGAAGTCTGTTTCTAGTGCATTCAGTATCAAATGCTAAGCTCTTGTACTTAGTGTGACCATATCCCATATCATTCTAAGTTGGAGCATGCATTGTACCAATCTTCACTCAAGACTGGCATGCAATAGAGCTTGTCATGGGCTGGCTCAAAGCATTTCATGTAGCAACAACAGATATGTTGACTACTCGGCATCCCATGCTATCCACGACGCATACCATTTTCCATAGTCTTCAGTCACATCTCTGTGATATTCTTCATGAGCTTCCAGATGACATTGCACCACAGATCAAGACGGGATTGATTGAAGCTCATCGCAAGCTCAGCAATTACTATTACAAGTATGACAAGTCACCTCTGTATACTGGGCCGCTCATATGTTTTTACTGCTTTACTTTATGATGGTTTTCTTATGCCCAATGTTACTTTTAGTTCTTGATCCGCATGTCTCTTATGAAGGGATGCTAGATGATTATGCTGACGATGAGACACTCCTCGAATATCTGGAGAGTGCAAAAATGTCTCTCTGTCTTCACTTTCATCTCCATTATGCCCACAAATCTGGTCAGAAGGTGCAGCCAGCTCCATCAGTAACTTTGGCACCTCACATTGGACAGCTTCCTAGCCTTGGATCACCTCAAAAGATCAATTTCACATCCCACCATAATTGAAAGCCAAAGTGTATTGTGGATGAGCTTGATGAGTATTTCAAACTGGATCCAGAGGATTATAAGTTCTGTGATCCTGTTCATTGGTGGATGGGCCGGCGTGCACAGTTCCCAAATCTATTTTGGCTAGCTCAGGACCTATTAACAATCCCAGGTCAGTATCTGTCTCGATCTTATGATTACTAGTTCTTATTCAGTTATACATAGGATCTGCTGTTGCTGTAGAACATATTTTTTCAGGTGGGCATGACACATTATCATTATGGCAGGCTAGTTTGAAGGCAGATACTATTTGCATGTTGATGCTTGTCAAGCATTGCTTACATTTAGCTCATACTGCTGTCAATGAATTGCTGGGTAGTACTATTACAAGGTAGATATGCATGTATGTTCAAAAAAGCATTATATTGTAGCAACACGGCCGTACCAATGGCCGTCATGGCCGTTATATACCCATATCCATACTGTCAAGGATTTGTAGTATGCCTGTACGGTACAGGATACGGTTGTACCATCACCGTCTTGGACCTGTTGTCATACGGCCGTATACCATAAACAGGATGGTGTGAAGCCCTACTGGTATCAGGCTACCCATAGATTTTGCGAATTTTATACAAAATACTGCAAACTACTAGCTGTACTAAGGACTAGAGTGTTAGCCCCGAATCTCACGTGATCCAAATAAGCGTAAACTCAGAGTCATGTACCGGTAGACACCGATGACCTAAGTGAAGCTGTGGCGATGGACTGATTCAGACGTGGCACTAGGTGCTAGTCGTTGAGAGAGTAAGATTGGTATTGATAAACTATAGCTTGAAGCTGAGGTATTACAGCAAGAGTTGTGCTACTTATATACTAAAGTTCTTGTGCTAATAATAAGTTCATCGGTAAGTGGCAACAAGTGAACAATGAGTGTATGACAAGTAAGTCGAGTGGTAACCTTGCGAAGGAAGCAAGTCGTAGTGAGAGAATGGTAGTCAACGGTTATAGTCATGGGGTTGGTGCAGTGAGTCATGGGATATGGATTAGATGGTGGTGATTAGATAGCGAAGATAAGCACTTGGGCGCTTATCTGAGGAAAATCGGAGAAAATGTGAATAAATCGTAACATTACCCCCTCATTAAGGCAGTCGTCCCAACTGCCATTAGGGTTCTTCTTCAGGGATGTCATTCATGTGTTCTTTTATATTTCTCCAATATTCGTCGATAAGTGGTTGCCACTTCGCCTTGGGTTTGATCCAGTATTGGGTTCCATCTATTGCTTGTGCTCTGTATCTTGCATCACCATTGTCCGCGTATTTGTCTTTGAGGATTACCATTGAAGAGCTGTCTAGATGCACAGAGCTAGAAATGCAACAGCGTCGAAGACACCGATCACACCCACACCCAACACTACACACACAAACACGCTCAAGTTCGTGGGGGGATTCTAATGCGATGAAAGTAGCGAACCAATACAATTCAATTCTCAATATCTCTAAGATACATGCGCAGCAGTAGCGCTCGTATAATATCTAGATTTCTCTAAGTCCAAAGGCTTTTCTCAAGAACAAGAGGGTGCGACGTCTGTCGCCGGGCCTCAAGGCAAGGGTGTATAACACAACACAACTTCGTCAAACGTCTCCACAAATTTCTAACAGTCGCTCGGGACTCTAATAACCACTGCACACACTCAATAACACCCTAAACACCACTTAAACGACTGCACTCGAAGCAGAAACCAATTCCTATTAAATTCAACACACTAATAAACCTCGCGCGTCGCGCGCTAAACCAAAACCTTCACAAATACGTGGAGAAGTGTCTACACTGACACAAGACTCCAAAACTTCCACAAGAGCCACAGGGTTTGAACCTACGCGCTCGAGCTTCCAACCGATCGTAGACTCACAGGATTCAAACCTATGCAATCCAGAGAAACCCCGTCCGACAAGCCAAAGGGTTTGAACCTTTGCCAACCTGCGGAAATAACACAGAAAAGCGAACACTAATCAAGCCAAAGGGTTTGAACCTCTGCGCCTGTAATGCCTCGCGTCACACAAATGCCCTCAAGAACTCGAAAGGGTGACCTTCAAGACACCGTACTCTTATTCTCTCACAGAGCGCAAGTCAAACCGGAACCAGACTCTCTGCACGGAGTGCCGCGCTATTTTCTTGTCTAAGTGCATGACTTAAATCACACAATAGATTTCTGATATGGGTTGTATTCTCTCTCAAAGTTCCTAGCTACTCTAAGTGCTAGAGCGCGTGGCTGAAAAGCTTTGCACTATTACACCGGGGGCTCGAAACTTGTACTCTACATCTACACTACAGTATTTATACAATTCTACATAACACACATCGATACAACTTGATACAGTACTGTTAGAACCTCGGAACATTATTCCTCGCAACGCGCGCGCGTTGTTATAGCATGCCCGGGGCTGGACACTTGGTTGGAGGCCTATCTCGAGACCAGATTCTGTCTCCTCATGGTTGATACTCCACTCGCACTGCATTCTATACATTGGCATGTCACTCGTCATTTCTTCGGAGGATACTTGGAGTGGCAACCAATCCTATACACTGTATCTCATTCAAATGTTGAGTTTCTAGTTTTCTCTGGTTGGTGGGGGATACCCGTGGTAAGCCTAGGCACTGCGCTCTCTGGCCAAACTGGGTTCTCTCGGAGTTATCTATACTCAGGCATTATTTGGGACACGCGCGCGCATGCCATGCGATCGGGGCCCTGTGCGTCATCGATCACTGTGTCACGTAGTTCTTCTTGAGATCAGGCATGTCTTTTATTACGGCTGCAGAGTATGTATGCAATCTGTTGGTAGTGCATTCAGTATCGAGTGCTGAGCTCTTGTACTTAGTGTGACCTCAATGAAGTATCATACTAAGTTAGAGCATGCACTCTACCAATAGTCACTTCAGACTTGCGTGGGCATGCGCGCATTGTTACACCGTGCGCGGTGTTGATATCACTGCGCTCTATGTCTACTTTCATACACGCGCGCAGCGCGCGTGGCAGATCAATCCTTCTCATATCATGTCTGTCTCTCATCAATTCATTGGAGCGCGTCTCTGATCTGCCTCTAGTGTATTCACTATCAAGTGCTGAGCTCTCATACTTAGTGTGACCTCAATCAGTATCATTCTAAGTTAGAGTATGCACTCTACTAATTGTCACTCGAGGTCGTACTGCGCGCGACTCGGTATCGTGCTCCATACATATATTACTGCACTCTGTGTGTTTGACACTGCGCTCTATGCATAGAGTATTGCACTCTTTCTGTATTTTGTGTTACCTCAGTAACTAGCCCTTATACCATGTATGTATTCATACATATCGCAAAATTACATGGCTAGACACGATGTGAGCGTGTCATCGCTTCTTACAATTCATGAAGAACAGATGATCTAGGCAGAAACATGTCCTCTGACTCCGAGTGAAGCTGCCCATCTGCAATACTGTTTTCTTCGAAGACTTACATCCAGCTATGTTCTAGTCCAGCCTTTGGCAGGATGTAGGGAAGAGAGGTCTGATGAGCAGGCTGAGTATTCAGGTTACATTGATAGTACAAAGAGCGAACATTACCAAGGTCTCATTGTTCACATTGTTAGTTCGAGTTCAGTTTGAAGGAGTGTTGTCAAGCGGATACCCTTTGGTATTTGGCATTCCAATTCAGTTTTAAATTGCTCAGGTTGAATGAACATGTCCATTGATGGGGGTCAGCACATCCTCATGATCTTCTTCATCTGTGATACATGTGATATGCCCTCTGCTTCCAAGCCTGTCAAGGCTACCACAGAGGTAAACCTGTATAAAACAGACAGGATGCAGTATGTCTTGACGGAAAACACAATATTGAGATGTTGAGGTTGCTCAAGCAAGCAGGTTATCATTGATGAAAAGTAGAAAGAACGAGGATGGAAGAACAAGAGTGAATGTTTGAAGAGAATCTTAATGTGAGTAGCATGAGAATCAGTGGGCTATGAGAATCACAGTAGAGTAGACTGTATACTTTGAATGCCAAAGAAAGTGTCCATAGCTGTGGTCAAGTATCAGTGTGGTACTCCGTAGCTTAGAGCATAGCGTCTTAGCGTTGCTCAGTGACTCTCTCATGCAAAGGGCACTGCTCTTGGGGGAGAAAGGGCCGGGGTGGACATTATTCAAAAAATTGTGTATTGTGAGTGCCTGTGAACAGTCAATCACCCTGTGTTCCACCAGGCTTGAAGTCCCGATCAAAGCAAAGCACTCAATAAGGAACCTACACCTTTTTTAGCAGATCATAGAATGTCGGAATCACATTTTGAGAAGAAATCATGATAACATATCACAATGACAAAAGGAAAACCAAAGAGCTAACACATTTCCGATACAAGCTCAATGTTGCAAATATGGCAATCCTCTGACCGAGATCTCTCCTTCCCCATCACACTCTGGCGATGAGCTCTTTTATATCTTCAAGAAGCATAATCTTATTCAGTCATGTCATAGGGAGGGAGGGTCTTATGAAAGAGGTACCTTTGAGAAATACTGACCACTGTTCCCTGATATCATTCACAGGATTATCCTGAAAGCAAATTTGGCAGGCCTTCCATACTTGATAACCAGGTGGCATCTCTTCATTCATGATCTTGATGGCATCTTTTTTTTTTGTAGAGCGTTGTCATTTAAGACATAATAAACTGCAATCAACTAAGTTAATCCAGAGCATTCGCTTGGTGTGGGGGCATGCCCCAGGTTGGAGAGAATTTATAAAACCTAAGAGATAGAGCCAAAAACTGGGGGAATCTACATGGGGAAATGCTTTTACGCACAACTTCTAGTTAGTGTGGGGCTCTGTGTCTTCCTCATGGCCTTCCTCGGCGTGACACAATACCCACTAAAACCCCATTGTGGTTCGTCCAGTCCTCCGGTAGTGACCTCTCATTACTGAGTGTACCTCTCCAGGTCGACAGAATTAATGTCTTTTGCAATGCCTTGGGGCCATACTTGTGCTTGTTGGCCAGCATTTGATCTATCCTGAGTCTTTTATTCATCACATCAACCCATAGGTTCCACACCTCATTTTCTGTGTGCCAGCTCTCAGGGTTGTTGTCTCCTCGCTGGATACGCCTCTGACAATGTATCTTCCATATTAGATGTGTTGTCTCTGTCATTAGGATGCGATACATACATGTCGCCGCTCTGTCTACCTCACCCTCTGGTGTCTGAATCTGCACCAGCGTAGATCCTAAAACTAGCCCATATGATGGTACTATCCACTCATTACCTTTCTTCTCCCAGAACTTTTGGGTTAGCTTCCACAGCATTTCTCGCCCCACAATATGGCAGTCTAGGAGGATATGTTCTATGGACTCTGTCACCTTGCATTGTGGGCATTCTCCTCTGTTTGAGTATTGGGGACCCAGTTGTTCCCAGAAAACCCCTACCTTAAAGGTGCCTTGTAGTGCTTTCCATAGGAATCCTCTGATTGGTCATGACACATCCTTATGTCTGATTGACTGCCACAGCCTAGTTGGTAGTGGCTCCACACCATTTATTTCCTTTACTGTTGCTGTCACTTGACTGACAATGTTCTTTGTAGTCTCTCTCTCCTTCATCCCAGATGTTATCCGTAGTAATCGATATGCCTGACTTTGTGTGAGTGTGGACAACTTTGCTCCATCTATGTTGAATTCATGGTCAATTTCTGTATCTGCATTTGTTGCATCTTCTTCATCCAGGCATGCACCCTTCCCTGCCAGCTCATCTGCACCTTCATTCCCAAGGTCGCCACTATGCCCTTTTACCCACTGGAAGTATACTGGGGAAGTACGTTTGCAAAGGGCTGCCACTGTAGCTCTCCAAATGTCACTGTTAGAGACTCCTACCCAGCTGCTGTCTTCCCAACATTTCAGGTGGAAGCACAGCCCATCTATAACATATTTAGAGTCTGTTACTGTCATTATTGCTTCATCCTGGAGTGCTGCGAGTACCCTTTCCAGTACAGCCCTAATCTCAGCAGCATTGTTAGTCTGGTTTGGGCCAGGGAGCCTCAAGGAAATGTTCCTGTCATCATCATTTCCGAACCATACTCCTGCACCTGCATGTGCATCTGCTGTGCTGTTTGCATATGCACTACCATCCATGTATGCTATGGACACCGCTATATCCCCTTCATCATCTGGATGTTGTGTCCTCGAGCGTGTGGCTTGTTTTGTGCATGTATCCCATCCCGATGTGAAGATTCATATCCCATCTGTGAGAGAGTCTTTGTTCCCAATATCTGGGTCAAACTGTATCTTCCCACCTTGCAACTTGGCTTCCCGATTTGCATCCTTACTTTCTTCCGTTAACTCGAGCTCATCCTCCCAATCTGGTCGACGTGGGTCCCATTTTTCTACAAGTTCATTTAAGGTGTGTCGTGCAGCTAATGCACATTTATGTGGATTCTCACATCCTTTCTGCATCCGGTCTCCCTTACAGTCAGCACATCTGCAGTTTCTCCGGGCTTTGTGCTCTGGACGGTCAAGTCTCTCCATAACATCTGCCGCCTCACCTGCTGTCTCGACCTGGTGTTTTGCCATTAAGCACTTATAAGCCTTCGACCCATATCACTTTCCAGTTTTTGTTTTGAAGCCCACATGATACCATATTGGGATCTGTCTGCACACGTCCTGTGAGGGTGCAAGCATATCTAGCTGTACGTTTAATCCCTTCACCATTCGTAACATATCAGCAATATTCTTCGGTAGGAGTGATGTCTGTTGAAGGTTCACTGTCCAGGTCTGGAGGACTGTATTAGCCAGGGCTCTTACCCTTGGCTCACCTTTCTTTACTTGTTTATTTATGATGACATCCTTGATATAGCTTGCAAGTGGGCGGTACTCATCAAAACATAGGTAGGCTTTTAGCTTCATAATTTCTATGGCTTGGTTTCTCATCCCTATGTCCAGGACTTGCAACCCACCCCTTCATATATCTGCAGCCAGGATCGATCCATTTACTGGAGCCTTACCTTCATTATCCCAGGCAAAGTTACGCACTATTTTCTGAATTTGTGCTAATACTGATGCAGGCATCCCTTGTGCCCATGTCAAGAATTGTGTTAGCCCACCGGCGTACATCTGTATCAGCAGCCATCTGCCTTCTATAGTCGGGTGTGTTCTTTCCCACATGTTAAACTTGTCCTGAAGGTGGTCGAGGATCGGTGACCAAGGCGCTGCTGAATCAACTTTGTTACCAATAAAGGCACCGAGTATCCTTGTGGCTTCTCCGTCTCGAGTAATGTGTACATCTATTGGGATATGATCATGGTTGGTGTTCATCCTCCTTGAATCGAAGACTGCTGTACGGTATTCAGGTGTCCCAATTGGGATTACCTTCGTTTTCTCAATGTTAAACTTAGCTCCAGAGGCACGGCACCACTTATCCAGTATACCTGTGAGCTTGGTCCAACTATCTTGGCTCGATAGGTATATAGTTGTATCGTCCGCAAACAGCATTGCTATTAGGCGATCTTGTACATTAGGCACTCTGTATCCCTCTAGGCTTGAGTCCCTGAGCATTTGTGTGAGAGGTTCTATCGCAACATTGAAGAGCAGACAGGAGAGTGGGTCACCTTGGCGTACCCCCCTTGTTACTTTAAATGGTGTGCTCTTCTCACCATTTATAATGACTATTGACTCTGCTTCACTATACAGATGTTGTATAGTTGTTATGAAGGTTTGTGGGATGCCAAAAGCCCTCATTGTTGCCCACAGATACCCATGCTGTATTTTATCATATGCTTTCTCTTGATCCAGTGCTACTATTACTCCATCTGCCTCCTCAGCTTCTGCATAGTTTACCATGTCCATCGCAAGGTCAATCTGATCGAATATACTTCTACCCTTCACAAAACCAGCCTGGTCACGGTGACATGCCCGCTAGGCATTTACGTGTGTAATTTCGTGTGTTATAACATTAGACACCAGTTGAGAAGTCCTGCGACTGAAATAAGAGAGATTAGAGAAGAGCGCAATGAAATAAGCATAATACCACAAATATTCGAAGTGACTATTGGTAGAGCGCATGCTCTAGCTTAGGGGGATACGAGACACGGTCATCCTAAATATGAGAGCCCAGTGTTCGATACTAGCTGCACTAAGATGAAGTGGCGCGCATACTCTAAAAAGATAATTGAACACACATGTGATGTAAATGAACTACGAGAGACATTGATCTATGACACGCAAGGCACAGATCGACTGGCAACTTGCGCATGTCATATAATAAAAGCCCCAGGGCAGATAAAACTGAGATACTACACTGCGGCCAAAGCACGTGGGGTCTAGGCATCATGCAAGTCACCTTGCCAACTGGAAGACAATGGAGGAATATGAGTGGAGCAAATCCTGATAGGTGGGAGCTCCGAGGAGATAACCTGTGGCGGGTTACGTGCTGTGCGCACTGCTAACTGACGTCGCAACCATGCATGCGAGATAAGTCTGGGTCTTAATCGACCTTCTGAACAATGTGCAACGAGATGGCGTGCTCAATGGGACGCGTGGGACGCAGACGATTGGGATCCGAGCAGGAAATAGTACTAAAACCGGTGGTATTAATTTGTAGAGCGCATGATGTATAAATACCATAGTATAGAAGTAGTGTACAAGTTTCGGACCCCCGGTGTAACGGTGCAAAGCAGATTAGCGATGCACTCTAGCACTTGGAGCAGTTTGTAGCTTCTAGAGAGAGAATAGAACCCATATCAGATACATATTGTGTGAATTAAGTTGCGCACTTGGATAAGACAGTGGCGCGGCACTTTGTGCAGTAGTTTTGGTTTTGGTTTGACTTGCGCTCTGTGAGAGGATGAGAGTACGGTGGCTTGAAGGTCACCCTTTCAAGTTCTTGAGGGCATTCATGTGACACGGGGCATTACAGACGGCAGAGGTTCGAACCCTTTGGTCTGATTAGTGTTCGCTCTTCTGTGTTATTTCCGCAGGTTGGCAAAGGTTCAAACCCATTGGCTTGTCGGACGGGATTTCTCTGGAGCGCATAGGTTCAAACCCTGTGGTTCTTGTGGAAGTTCTGGGAGTTGGTGTCAGTGTAGATGCTTCTCCAAGTGTTTGTGAAGGTTACAGTTTAGCACGCGAGGTTTTAAAGTGTTGTGTTGATGATTAGTGGTTTCTTTTGGTGGTTATTTGAGTTGCGCGCGATTACTAGCGAGTTGTGGATACGTCTATCGGCGTTTAGAGTGTTTGGAAAGCCCCTTTGCCTTGAGGCCAAGTGACGAACGTCGCGCCTCTTGTTTAGAGATAACCTTTGGACTTAGCAAAGTCTAGATACGAGACGAGCGCTATCGCTTTACGTGTATCTTAGAGATATCGAGAATATAGTTGTTTTAGTTCACTACTTTCATTGCATTAGAATCCCCCCACGAACTAAAGAGTGTGTTTGTGTGTGTAGTGTTAGGTGTGGGTGTGATCAGTGTCTTCGACGCTGTTGCATATCTAGCCTTGTGCACGCAAACGGCACTTCAACGTGCAGCATATGCCTCTCGGAGGCGGTCATAGTCAGGTCCAAATAGTCCTCCACTCTTTCCAGTTTCGGTGGACAAGGCAACATGCTGTGTCTCGTTTCCAGCAGGTGTTTTGTCCAGCTCGACCCCGGCCTGTCAATACTTTGTTAACCATGTGTGTTCCGAGTCAGGCAGAAATGCCTACCTCGCCAGCAGCCTGCCCATTGTCATGGGGGCTCAACCCACCAGTTCCGCAAATTCTTAGTCCCTTCTCAGCATGTACATGTGCTTGACTCACGCTGGCAGTGGTCTTTACAGCCACTTTCTTCTTGTTTGTGGTGGTTTTGCCTTTGGGGGGGGGGGTTGGAGATCGTAGTCGCTACCTGGGCGCGTCCTGGAGTGGGGCATAACCTGATAGTGTCTGAATAAGGAGCCGATGGTGATCCTATGACAATGGTGGGCTGGCTCTTGGCCCAAGTGACACGGTCAGCAGCAGTAATGCGGTTGGACGTCGTTGCGGTAGTAGAGGTGGTATGGGGGTTTTTTCTGTGCTTGAGTCACGGGTTTCGTTTTTGTGATCTCATCCAGGTAGGCTGGAAGTATTTATGTACGAAAACAGGGCGGACCAGGGTGGAAAATACAAGGATCCCCTTTTTCCTTAACGAGTTCTCGTGTTGCTTTGTACTCATCATCATGTGTTTCATGGTCGTTGTCCTGTAGGGGGTGCTGTGGGGTGTCTCCTCTGTCGTTTACCACAGCTCTGCATGGGTCATCTTTGTTTTTGTCCCATGGTGGCATCTTCGAGTAATCGCTGTAGCCATACTTTTGTGTATACTTTGCATCGCATTCCTATGTTCAAACATGAGTGGGCTTGGGTGGCACCATTCAGAGCCAAAATCGGTCGTGAGCATAACTGTGACATGTCACAATCTTGCTTTGTCTTCCTCATTCATCGAGACTGCTCTGTTCTTGTTCCCTTTGTGCTCCCCAGTCTGGTAATCTGTCCTTTGTGCTTTCCATGCATGCTTTCGTACTTGTAGCCTGGGTGCCTTGGCACTGATGGCATGGTTTATTCTGGTATGTTTTGCCGCTCCTTGTCGAGGGTCCCCATGTCATAGCTAATCGTATTGCTCCTCATCCTCTTCATCCAGGAACAGTCGCCGACTTTCCCCTTTCTTCCCGCATGTGGTGAGTTGCTGCGTCTGTCCTTTTCCATTGTCATTGTGTTTTGTTATTCATAGGGCTTTTGCAGGCATTTTTGCAGGTAGCATATATGTTTTTAGACACCCTACTGCGATCTGCCAATTGTAATTCCATATTACTTTGTTCCTCTCGACGTGGTGCGTACCTTGTTGTTGCGGCCTGGCCACCCCATTCACCACTGGTGGCACATTTCTGTCATTCAAAGGGGGAGGAGGGTTCGTCATCATGTGCATGCTGCTCCTGTGAGATGTACTCATTAAGAATTGCATGGTGGACATTGTGTGTGTTGACCATGCTGTCACGTTGATGAACCTAGACTTCCGTGGCAACGGCAAACCAAAACTCAAAGAGTAATGATTAATGACGGTGTAGACTGGAGATAAAGGTACTGTGTTGTGCGAGTTGTTCGGGGCACCTCCGTGCGACCTAATCACTTCCTCTAGATGCGAGTTTATACTGCGACTTTTCAGTCAAGCAAGTAGTACTCAAGCGATCGAGTAGTCTCATTCCCACCCGCAGTAGTGATATCTCTTCCTCCTCGCTAATGCTCGGAGGGATCGGTCCGACCCATGTGTGGCGGAGTTGAAAAAACGAAACAGAGATATCACTACTACGTCTGGTGCATTTAGTCCGAAAAATGCACGTCCTGTCACAGTGACATATTTGCTTACGATAACAGTATTAGTTGTGTGTTGGTCATAGCCAAATTAAGGTTGTTTACATCATTCTCACGACATCCATGTCAGTACCCGATCCGAGTCCTCCAGCTGCCGAGTCTGCCGACAGAATCTTCGTTCCCTCTCAGGATTGGACTGAAGGCTATTCATCCGATGATAGTTCTGGATCCTTATGCTCTGAAAGCTCGGAATCAAGCAATGAAAATGCTCTTGATGAGTCTGCTTCAAATCTTGGGGATGGAGATTCCAGCCAGGGAGTACAATCGGATGAGATAGAAAAGATGCAAAGGGTCCGAAATGTCATCTTATACATGAGCAGTGTGGGTCTCGACCTTCTGGTCTTCTTGGAGGCAGTCAGTTGGGGAAGTCATGCTTGTACTATTGACAGGGATATTAAAGCAGCTCGCACCACTCTCATGAACAGCAGCAAGCTTGAAGTAATTCTGCAAAGATGGTGGAACCCCCCTACTCGTGTATCCAAGGATCAAACAGCGACAAAGGTTATGGCAACCTTCATGCAGCAGTCACTGTCACACCTGTTGAGCAGGCAGCTGGAGTCATTAGCCGAGTTCTTTAGATCACCAGCAGGTGCCGATATCACAGAGGAAGCTTTAACAGGTCTTGATTTTGACCAACTCCGAGCCAAAATCCAAGAACGTGCACCAAACCTTTGGGAGTTCATGTATAATTTGGGTCTCTCTCCACGGTCTCAAAAAAGGCAAGAACGCAGAGACCCTGTCAAAGTAAGCCATCTTGAAGTTCCTTTTGCTTTATTTACCTATAATCTGGACAGATTGTTTTGATGATCATTGCCATGCTCTCATATGCTCGCTCACACCATCGTAATCTCCTGCAAAAGGGATTTGCTATCTACTTCAAATTCCGTGGCCTCTCTGCCAAAGCCTTCGATGCACTGCATGCTTTGGGAGTGACCATGAGTCACAAGTGGACAGCCAACGCAGTGGAGAGAATCTCAGACAAAGCCATGTCTGAGGTTATAGCCATGCTGGGGGTATATCAGTGGTTGATATCTTATGACAACTTGAACATACCTTTTCGAGTTTTTTCACAGCGACTTGATAACCGTGGCGAATTTGGAAATGGATGTGCTGCAACTGTATATATCAGACGTAACGCCACTCCACTAAGTCCAGAGGCCAATCAATCTCTCCAAGTCACACAAGCACGTGAACTCCACAATCCCCTCACAGTTATCGACATTTACAATCTTGCAATTCGTGACTCTGCTGCAATTCATGAACAGATGACCTATTATGTTCTTCACTTCCTTATTCAGCATCCTTCATTTGATCAGCACTCATACTCTGGGAAAAATCATGTCACACTCCAACGTCCTGCTCGCAAAAGGGTTCTCCCCTCAGGCAAAGAAAATATCACCAAACAGAGCCTGCTTGGCAGTGTTAATATTGCGGAGGCAAGTTATGAAGATCACATACGCCTTATTACCGAATGGCTACAGCAGTTGAAGCTTAACTGTACAGATGAGAAGAAGAAGCTCGCTCTGGAGAGCCTCATTGCATGGTGTGGTGACCAGCTGACCATGGATCGGCTGCGAGGTCTGTTCCGATTTCGTGTGGGCGATTCCAACTCCTTCGACCGCATGGACTGGATGTTGCTAATATTTGGGTGGTTACACCTTCAAATGGCATTTGCGCAGTCACTGTTCAAGCAAAACCTGGGTACGACCAAGGGCCAGGGACTTCGCAAAGCATTCAGCCTACTGCGGCGCAAAGGCCTGCAAAACACGTCAGTTCGGGGACCATTTCATCAGCATCTCGAGGAGGCTTTGTACCATGTTGCAGAGGCTCATATTCTTGTCGACTGGAAAGTCGTCGGACAGGTGGATTCCTTGCATGAACTACGTGCCAAGTCACCCGAGGAATTGAAGCATCTGGCGGAGAAGATTGTTCGGTTTCATGGGTCCAGCGATGCATTGAATACTTTTGACGAGCATGGTCAAAAGGACGAGTGCAAAAGACAGACAATTATGTGGAATCGTGATGTCCTTCAGTATATCACATTGGATGACGCTATTAAACATGGAGATGTGGGCATTATGGAAGCAATGTTACCTCAACTTTTATTTCGATTCGTGGGTGGAGGTAATTCCAATTATACAGTGGAGGTTCTCGAGCTACTTCAAGGACTCAATCGGGAATGGCCTGTAGAAGTCAGGTCAGCGGTGTTTCCGAATAATTTACTGGGAGACTAACCATGCACTCCAGGGAATTTGTTTGTGAAAACTGCTGGGTTCTTAACTTTTCCGGACAAGTGAACAGTTTTGTTCCTGTGGATCAAGCCCAGGAGCACAATATCAAGGATATCAAAGTCACATACCGTTCCGAAGGCCCTAACATTAAATGGGACTATCTTAAAAAATTGCATCCAGCCATCCCGGTTATTCGCTCTCTGGCTGATCATATGGAGCACCAGTTCGGTACACTGACTCGTGGTAAACGGCACACCACACCCAAGAAGGAATCCGATGTCCTGGAGATGATGACATTCCTGGAAGCTTCTGGGTATCCCACTTATAAGAGTGGGCGAAGAATCAAATCTGATAGAGACAAGGTGGTGGACTATATGGAGCGAGGGACTATCAAACTGTCACGGGGGTTAATACTAGCAGCCTGGAATACCAACCGCCGTTTTGTACGATCTACTGATGAGGAGTGGTCTGATAGTCGCTCGGAAAGTCCAGATATGGGTGCGAGGCAGAATAGTGGCCATGATAGCCTGGCGTTGGTGTCTGCCATGGCCTTGGATTGTTGAGACCCATAGTGTGTGGGTTTGGCATACTTGGTGAGGGCCAGGGTTGAAAGAATGGGACGACAGGGGAGACGGGTGTCCAAATAGCCATGGGGGATGACATCGGTGGTGCGGAAGGAGAATGAGTGTAGTACTACACAAATATAAGCATGAAGTTGTTGTTACTGGAGAGATACTGCTCACTGAACTTGTTTGAATGGGAGAGCTCATCACGGTAGATTGTGACGGACGCAACACGCTACGCTGGGATCGCTGATAGGACTGGCGCTCTCGTTCTTCAAGTCTTCGCAGTCTCTCCAACTCCTTGTTGTGCTGCTTCACCTGCTGGCGCACTGCCTGTTCCTGAGCGGCTTGAAGCTCTTTCTGAGCCTTTTCCTGGCGCTTCGCCTCCTCTTTGGCCCTTTTCCGAGCTTCCATACTCTGCTGATAGTCGTCGTCATGTCTTTGAAGCAAACGCAACACCTCGCTGCCATATTTTTCAGCCCAAATCCAAGGAGGAGAAAGTGCTTGCAAATCGGCTATGGTTTGGAGACGTGCGTTTGATGCGAGCTTGGTCAGAACATGATCCGGGAGTAGGGCAGCTGCAGTGAATGGTGCCGGTGAGAGTTGCTTGATAGTACACAGCCGCCAGCAAATCAGAGCTTCCCGAACATTTGCCAAGTAATCACCACGACGGGTAGCTGGACCAGAATGGCATGTGTTCATGCGACGTTTACCATTGGAATTCACATGTTTGGTGGGGGATGAATGAGCACTGCCCGTATCCACCAGCTCAGAAAAATCTGGAGTGACAGGCCGGTCTGTGGCTGAGTTTACAGTGCATGGTGTCGAAGCAATTTCACGGGCTGTACAGCGATCGCAGCATGGTCCGTTCGGTGCTAGGATAAATCAGTGTATATTCAAAGACACACAAATGACTACATACCTGTTTGATGTGGAGGATTGTCAAAATACACATCTGAATAGTCTCGCTCACAGTCCTCTGTCACAATCCATCCTCGCATGGCATCCTCCACCTTCTTGGTCCACTCTGAGCCCTCACACGTAGCCTTCTCCAGGGAATCTGGTTCAATATCTTCAGCATCGTCGATTGGCAAAGTAGCACTCCCGCAATCCTTGTCTCCATCGCTATCCGACACATCATCATCATCGACAAGTAACCCGCTGTCAGTTTTCTTCAAACGACGCTTCTTCTGGCGAGCGAACATCTTCTCTTCAACAAGAAGAATAGCATGTGCTTGAAGGCCAGGCGAACGACCTGCACGACCCATGCGCTGCTTGAAGACAGACAAAGAAGAAGGAACCCCAAATTGGATCACAACCTCAATGTCCGCGATATCCGCACCCTGAGAAAATCCCTCATCACACGAACACTAGAACACATGATTACATACCATTCTGGCAGCTTCAGTTGCCACAAGTATTCGAATTTTCCCAGCTCGAAATCGTCGCATGACTTTGCGCTTGTCTCTTGCAGAACGATATGCATGAATGTAGTCAATAGACGAATGCAGATGGGACGGGTACTGGTCTCGGATGAAGCGACAACCATGCTGGGTCAATTTGACCGAGTTCATGAATATCAATGTTTTGGGTATCTCCTTCGGAGTCGCCGCTCCCAAATTGAGATGTCATGTCAAAGCTGGAAGGTCAGTGGATCCCTTCATGCGATGTACTGATGTCGAAATGTTCGGCCGATCATTGCCAAGATTGAGATGGAAACATGACTGTCGGTCAATAACAAGCTTGTCAAATACATCATCCAAAGCTCGTGGATTTAACGTCGCAGACACAGCAAGTACAGGCGTGCCATCAGGTACAAGAGATCGTAACTTCTCCAACTGAGCATAGTGAGGACGAAACTCCCCCCCCCATTGAGAGATACAATGTGATTCGTCTACGATGATAGCAATGATATCCTTGGAGATTGAGCGTATCGCCTTACGAAACTCAATGTGCTCAAGACACATCTCGGGACCAGCCAAGAGTGCTTGATATTTGCCATCCATGATGTTCTGATTGATACACATATAAATAACCATGCGGTTCGATGAAAGGAATGTAAAGGAACCAACCTTCTGGAGCGAGGGGTTCTTCCACGTGTCGCCGTTCACAGCAGCGGCATGAATTTCCATGCGATTGAAGCGTTGTGTCTAAAGTACGAGAAATGAGTCTCAAAAGTGAAATATTAATGTAACATACCTGATCGTCTTGAAGGATCTTCAATGGTGAGACCACAAGCACCTTCTTTTGCTTGTCCAGCAAAAGTGGAAGCATGAATGGGATAGTCTTCCCAGCACCAGTACCTGCGATGAGGACAGTATCCAGGCCCACCAGCATAGCCTCAGCAACATCGAGTTGCCAATCATAGGCAGGTTTGCCAAACTTTGCCTCGAAAATAGATTGTATTTCTTGTCGAGTACGAGTTGAATTGTACTTGCGTTCAGTGGTGGCTGTGTTACGAGCTTCGTCCAGGCGGCAGTAGGAACGGGTGCGAATATAGTCATAGTTGTTCATCGGTGTCGGCTCGGACCTGACCATGTCTCAAAAGAGCAGAGGGGATGCCAATGGCAGAAACGGCTCGGGCTGTCGGAGTGAGTGAAACATAAATGAAATTCAATCAACGCGTCGGTCCTCACGTGAGTAGACAGTTGAAAATAGGGAGAGGGGTGGCAAAAGGGGCGGACTACGTGACATTGTGACAGGACATACAAAATCGATGTCAAATGCACCAGACGTTCTGGAGGGTTTCCGGTTTGTTGTTTTCAACTCCGCCAAACGTGGTCACCACATGGAAACGATGCGACAGAACGGATGGGGACGAGACTAGCGATCGAGTACTAAAAGGTATTGGCTGTAGGCCGGTGATAATCTCAATGATGAGATTGAACGGTTTTTGGGTATGACGTGAATACCACAAATCTGGTGTAACAAGGGGAAATGAATAGACAAGGTCTCTAGATGTTGGTCCTATGAAAATAACGGTGAAAATGAAGCTAGGTGTGCGGCAGTTGGTTTATAACTGGTGGAGTGTCAATGTACTGGGTGGCGATCCTAATAATGCCGGTTAATGTGGGCAAAAGTGTGAAAATACGTTTATATCCAGTGGGGCATGGAGATAATGAGTGTTGCTCCTATATGAGATGAAATATACTGAAGTTGATGTCGAAAGCTGAGTCTACTTGGAGACGTTCCTATCCTATGTCAATGTCAAACCTATGAGTCCTCTCGAGGGACTATCCTATCCTATCCTATCCTATCCTATAACAGTCCTAAACGGTGTTGAGTCCAAAACAATCCTATGTTGACAATGTCGATTCCTATAAGTCTGCCAGAGACTACCCAAGTGGGCTGCGATAAACGATGTTGAAAATAAAGCCGAATAAAACTCCTATGGTATGAAGATGAAGATGGTCCAATCCTATAAAACAAAAGAGGCAGTGTATGACACGAACACCGGTGTTACATGCTAGATGCGAGTATCAACCGCTAATGATGGGGTGCAAGCTAATGTGCGATGTGCGACGCCGGAGATAATTTCTAAAACCGGCCGATCACGGTTTAGAGTGTTTCTCAAGGAGAGCGCAAAGGAGTACAAAGCTCAGATGGTGTAAAACCGGTCTCTGGCTTATAGCGAGCATATGGGGTGCAAACAATTGCTATTGTTCATATACTGCGCTATGCGTGGGGTATGGTTCGTTTAAAACCAGTGCTAATGACTGTAGCAAGTGTGTGGAGACGAGATTATATCCGGTGACAAGTGTATGGTGAGGCTAATGGCAGAGTAACGGGTGGTAGTTGATTAACTATTGTACTACAGTTTTCTATCCACTCTTATACTACCGGAGATAATTATTAATAGCGGTACTTAGTAAAGCTACAAGGCTGCGGCTTTGTAAAGATCCTAGCGTCCATATGTATCTCCATAGTCGCTTGTAACAGCCAATCCTCTGCATTACTGAAGAAAGGTAAATTCTTTAGGTCATGAGTCTTCTCCAGTGTGGTTATGGAGGTGCTGTTTAGCTGCAGACTGTGAGGGTATGGTTGATAACCTGAGGTGTATGAAAGGAGTATCGAGCGCTAGTGGCCTTGGCATGGTGTTATTGGTAAAACCGGGCATCGAGCTGACAAAAATCCAGTGATTATTGAAGCGGAATAATGGTCGATGAGTATGACCTCATATAATTAAAGGATCAATGCCAGGTTTTTACTCCGTGATGCGCTCTGATGCGTCGTATGATTTATCTCTGGTGGTCACCTAATTGGTCGATATTGGTGCCTAGCCATGATGGTGTACAATTTGAGCCGCGAAACAAGTTGGGATGGATATTCTCCATTATATCCAGTCATTGAAGTGTCAAGACGGGCCTATAGTAGTGTGTGCACACCGGAGATAATGTTATATCCAGTGCTAAGTCGGTTGTCACTTAGAAATGACAAAGTTCGCAAATTCTGAGCATACAGAGCCCTGAGGCTCATCAACGTCCTCCTGGGATGCATTGCAGTGTCGCTAAGGACTGTCACATGAGCCGTTTGTCGTTTCTGGTCAGCGACCTGCTATTACTGTCTTTCCTAGCATTGGTGGTGTTTCTGGGGGAGCTGGTACTGTGCTTTTGGCACGCAAGGGTAAACCTTGTGCATCCCAAACCTTGCCTGCCATGTCGCAGGTCCATCTGGAATTAGCCACTTGAGTGGCAAGTGGTGGTTCCGGATCAAGGAGCTCCCCTTTGATGGCATCTTCCACTGATAGGTACTCTTGTGTTGATGGAAAGATGATAATGTTGCTGAATGGTGGGATATTGAGGCTGACAGGGTTGGTATGCTTCCAGAGCTGGACTAGAACATCAGTGTAAGCAGCTGTGAGGAGATGAAGTAGAGGATATGCCACTTACGGGTGTTCTCAGAGCAGAATAGTTGCATGAGGTGCATTTTTAGATCCTGGGTGAGGTTGAGTCTGGGTGGCAGAGAGTTGTGGGAGAAGGGAAGTTGATGATGAAGGTCGTGAGAGAGGCTCATCACGATGTGAAGAGGATTGAGATTCAAATGTTCATGTCTTGGTTAAGTATGAAGGTTGGGACGATGCAAAGCTGAAGCAAACATAGAATCCATTGTGGAGATGCCTCAGGCTATTGTTCACTAGTCATAGAGAAAACAAAAGCCATGGTGATCCATGGAAGACCACAATACATTTTAAAGACTTGGTCATTCAGCAGACAGTATAGCACTGTCGGAGCCCATAGGAAAAGGAATTTGCATAACAAATTGACTTTCTGGTTTGCTTCGCATCACGGAGGGAGCTAGAACTTGTAAACTCGCAAGAGCTTTGATGGCACTGAGAACCATCAGAGGCTGGACCATCAGTTTGTGGCAGAATGGTTTGAGCTTCAATTATCTATAGTATTAGAAAGTATGATTCAGCTGCCAATGAAAAACTGTCAGCAGAATAAGAGGCAAAAAATAGAACACTGCCACCTTGTCATCTGGTGCAATATGGACAAAAGGTTGATGATGATGACAATGATAACAGTCTGTGTAAAGAACCCTGAATACGCTGTCATGCTGGAACACATACATGCAACACAGTGTTTGAATATATTTGGCTATCCTTCCAACACCATACCACCACTATTGATGGCCCACAAAGCTGCTACAGAACGATGACCACCAAACCACGGTGTTCAACCCAGATATCATCCCAGCCTTCCCCCAAAGTCAAGAGAAAAGCTGATAGCGAGGGTAGCAGGGTGAAGAAGGTATGCCTGGTTCACCCTTATCACCAGGGCATCACTGACCTCAACCTGCTGCTCAGACGAAAAAGGCAGCCAAAGACTCAAATGAACCACTACATGAAACAGTTGAGCACCTCCAGATAGGTTTCTCGCTTGCTGGGCTGTCAATAACACTTCCGAACCAGAACAGCGAGGATGGAGAGATTGGGATGATTGCCAGTGAGCAGGGCATGGCGCTCTTCCTAGTGCCCAGGGCTGATACTCATGCGTTGCTTGCATGTGGTTGCACTGGCACTCATTGCTGACTGATCTTGTCTTCCATTATGTTGGTGCCCCGACCTGACATCGTTGCAGAGAACAATTGGCAACATTGCCTAGGCTGTGGATGGCAGGTGGACTAAAAAAGGAGTGATGAAGTGATGGTGCCTGGGTACATGCAATTTCATACATTTAGTCAACATCCATTATAATTGTAGCATCACCTTAAACACAAAGTGGTCATTGCTTTCTTGGATGAGTTCAAGGTGTGCCAAGACAACTTTGCATCTGAAGCTGAATACACCCATCGACACTCCACAAAGGGCAACTTTCGTCAATTTAGGGAATCATTTTTTAAGCATCTGGCCAGATGGCCACCTTGTCAAAGTGAAGCTCGTTAATAGAGGAAGAACGGGCGAGGGAGGTGACCATGATATCGATCTCTTCAGAGGCAATAGTATTGTAACTGGCAGACTCCTCATAATTGAAGATCTCTAGATGAAGGAGTGCCAACATGTGCCAGGGGTCACTTGTTCAGCACATACTTACAGGACCATTGGACACTTGGGATGCTTATAGTAGGCTGTGATATTCTCGAACCACCTGGGATAGAATACTAGGACATCCAAAGAGGCAAAATTGCCAAGGATTCTGACAATATTCCACCATTGTGTCATGTATTCATAGTATCTTTCAAGCCATAGTGTATGGATGGTGTTGCAGCCGATGCCAACTCTTTGGTGGGTCCCATTGCATGTGTTATGGAGGTGAAGCTCCCGAGGTCGAGGTTCATCATGGGATGAAGAAGAAAGTGTGGTGGAATTGTCACTATGCTCCGCAATTCCTCAGAGGTCCAAACATTCAGAAGATACCAAACTGAAACAAGCTCCAAGTTAGCATATGTCATCCACAATAGCAAAATGGTCACTAACAATGTTCACCTCTAGGAAATTGCATTGTAAGGACGTGCAACACTTCACCTTCCTGACAAGCTGTCCTTGAAAACCCATGAGCTTCAGCTCAACAACGTGTATGTGAGTTAAATTGAATGTTATAACAGCAGTAAAAATCTTGCTTATACATGCTGCATCAAGTCCAGGTCAGATACCCACAATAGCCTTGAATGCTTCATAGCACCTCAAAATTCCACACCTATTATCCAAAGCCTTCATCCCTTCATTACGCCGGTGGACAGGATGAGGAACGGGTGAATAACAATAGATCATGTGGGTTTCTTCTGGAGGATAGGTCCCATGGCAAATATGAGTGGACAGAGTTTGTGTGATGGGAATTTTAAAGAATGCAGATGACGTGCCTACCATGACAACGCCAAGCATGACCTAAGAACAATCTCTCAGAAAAGAGCCAAAAACCTCGCAAACTAATGACTCACCTTTTCTGGCAAAGGTGGGAGTCCAAGCACGTCCCTTTGCATGTTATTCTCATTGAAGGCAGCAACTGCTCCTACTACAAGCTGAGTACACGTTGACACGCTCACAAAGTGTCTACGCATGTAATTTTGCGAAATGTATCAATACATGCATTGCATAATGGCTGGGTACTGAGATAATGAAAGATACAGATAGAGCGCAGTGCTATATGCATAGAGCACAGTGTCAAACACACAGAGTGCAATGATATATGTATGGAGCACAATATAGAGCTGCGCACAGTATGGCCTTGGGTGACAATTGGTAGAGTGCATGCTCTAATTTAGTATAATACTTCATTGAGGTCACACTAAGTACAAGAGCTCAGCACTCGATACTGAATGCACTACCAACAGATTGCATACATGCTCCGCAGATGTAATAAAAGACATGCCTGATCCCAAGAGAACTACGTGACACATTGATCAATGATGGACAGGGCCCTGATCATGCGGCACGCGCACGTGTGTCCCAAATAATGCCGGAGTATAGACAACTCCCAGAGAACCAAGTTTGGCCAAAGAGAGCAGTGCCTAGGCTTACCACGGGTATCCCCCACCAACCAGAGAAACCTAGAAACTCAACATTAGAATGAGATACAGTGTATAGGATTGGTTGCCACTCCAAGTATCCTCTGAAGAAATGACGAGTGACATGCCAACATATAGAGTGCAGTGTGAGTGGAGTATCCACCATGAGGAAACAGAGTCTGGTCTCGAGATAGGCCTCCAACCAAGTGTCCAGCCCCGGACATGCTATAACAACGTGTGCGCGTTGCGAGGAATAATGTTCCGAGTTTGTAACAGTATTGTATTAAGTTGTATCGACGTGTACGATGTAGATTTGTATAAATACTGTAGTGTAAATGTAGAGTACAAGTTTCGAGCCCACGGTGTAATAGTGCAAAGCTTTTCAGCCACGTGCTCTAGCACTTAGAGTAGCTAGGAACTTCGAGAGAGAATACAACCCATATCAGATATCTATTGTGTGAATTAAGTTGCGTGCTTAGATAAGGAAATAGCGCAGCACTCCGTGCAGAGAGTCTGGTTTTGGTTTGACTTGTGCTCTGTGAGAGAATAAGAGTACGGTGTCTTGAAGGTCACCCTTTCAAGTTCTTGAGGGCATTTGTGTGATGCGAGGCATTACAGGCAGCAGAGGTTCAAACCCTTTGGCTTGATTAGTGCTCACTCTTCTGTGTTATTTCTGCAGGTTGGCAAAGGTTCAAACCCTTTGGCTTGTCGGACGGGGTTTCTCTGGATTGCATAGGTTCGAATCCTGTGAATCTACGATCGGTTGGAAGCTCGAGTGTGTAGGTTCAAACCCTGTGGCTCTTGTGGAAGTTTCGGAGTTTTGTGTCAGTGTAGACACTTCTCCACGTGTTTGTGAAGGTTTTGGTTTAGTGTGCGACATGCGAGGTTTAATAGTGTGTTGAGTTTAATAGGAATTGGTTTCTGCTTCGAGCGCAGTTGTTTAAGTGGTGCTTAGGGTGTTATTGATTGTGTGCAGTGGTTATTAGAGTCCCGAGCGACTGCTAGAAACTTGTGGAGATGTTTGACGAAGTTGTATTGTGTTATACACCCTTGCCTTGAGGCCCGGCGACGGAAGTCGCACCCTCTTGTTCTTGCGAAAAGCCTTTGGACTTAGAGAAGTCTAGATATTATATGAGCGCTATTGCTGCACGTGTATCTTAGAGATATTGAGAATTCAATTGTATTGGTTCACTACTTTCATCGCATTAGAATCCACCCATGAACTTGAGCATGTTTGTGTGTGTAGTGTTGGGTGTGGGTGTGATCAGTGTCTTCGATGCTGTTGCATTTCTAGCTCTGTGCACTGAGACAGCTCTTCAACGTGTTGCTGGGCTCCCCAACTCCAACCTCTTGTCCTCCTGGACAAGGAGAAGGATATTGTTTTGAGAGCGATCAACAATGCAGTTGTCGGTCTTTGCATGCCTGTTTTCACTGCAAATGAGAAGCAGGAGGTCCACCCATGTGCGTTGAAGAGGCGTCTGAGTGCACAGTGCTAGAAATGCAACAGCGTTGAAGACACTGATCACACCCACACCCAACACTACACACACAAACACACTCAAGTTTGTGGGGGGATTCTAATGCGATGAAAGTAGCAAACCGAAACAACTGAATTCTCAATATCTCTAAGACACGCGGAGCAAGAGCTCTCGTATAATATCCAGACTTCTCTAAGTCCAAAGGCTTTTCTCAGAACAAGAGGTGCGACTTCCATCGCCGGGCCTCAAGGCAAGGGTGTATAACACAACACAACTTTGTTAAACGTCTCTACAACTTTCTAGGAATTGCGCGGGACTCTAATAACCACTGCACCCTATCAATAACACCCTAAACACCACTTAAACAACTGCGCTCGAAGCAGAAACCAATTCCTATTAAACACTCCACAAGAACCACAGGATTCTAACCTATGCGCTCGAGTTTCCTAACCGATCGTAGACCCACAGGATTTGAACCAATGCGATCCAGAGAATACACACAATCACAGAGAACCCCGTCCGACAAGCCAAAGGGTTTGAACCTTTGCCAACTTGCGGAAATAAACCAGAGCGAGCACTAACCAAGCCAAAGGGTTTGAACCTCTGCTGCTTGTAATGCCTCAAGTCACACAAAACCCTCAATCAATAGAGTAGTGCCTACACTGACACGAACCTCTCAATCTCAACACAGAGCTCAAGTCAAACAATCAATGCAACTTAAGTATGGAGTGCCCTGCAAGCCTTATCGGCCACACTCACGACTCAAATCACTCAAATTAATATCAAAGACGTCTATATTCTCTCACTCAAAGTTACAAACCACTCCCAGTGCTAGGGCGAGTAGCTATTGTCTCTTGCACCATCACAATTGGGGTTCAACACCTCTGACTCGTCACTAATGGACAAAGTGCGAGGCTCAAACAGCTCCAACGGAATCGCGCGCGTATCAAATAAGCTTGTCACTATTACAGGGGGGGTTAAAAACCCGTGTTACTCTATCTACAATATTGTATTTATACATTTCTGCGTCCTACAAGTCGGTACAACTTAATACACTACTGTTGCAATACCAGAACATCATCAATCGCAACGCGTGCGTGTTGTTATAGCATGCCCAAGGCTGGACACTCGGTCAGAGGTCTATCTTGAGACCAGACTCTAACTCCTCATGGTTGAGACTCCACTCGCACTGTGCTCTATTGGTTGGCATGTCACTCGTTATTTCTTCGGAGGATACCAGGAGTAACAGCCGGTCATATAGGCTGTATCCTCATTTATTCCTGAGTTTCTAGTTTTCTCTGGTAGGTGGGGGATACCCGCGGTAAGCCTAGGCACTGCGCTCTATTGCCAAATCGGGTTCCCTCGGAGTTCTCTATTCTTAGCCATCATTTCATACATGCGCGTGACTCTTTGATCGATCTCTGCCCTGTGCATCATAGATCAGTGTGTCACGTAGTTTTCCCAGTATCAGGTATGCTTTTCATTAATGTGTTAGAGTGCATATGCAGTCTGTTTCTAGTGCATTCAGTATCAAATGCTGGACTCTTGTACTTAGTGTGACCGTATCCCATATCATTCTAAGTTAGAGCATGCATTCTACCAATCGTCACTCAAGACTGATACGCGCGCGTATTGTATCGCGTGCAATATGGATATCACTGCATTCTGTGTGCATTACACTGCACTCTATTCATATTATACTGCGCTCTATTCATATTCCTTGTTATCTCAATGCCAGGATGTTGTAAAATGTATATATTGATACATTTCGCGAAATTACACTGGTAAACGCTTTGAGAGCATGTCAGCGTGCCACTCGTTCTCGATGAGCATAACCCAGAATCTTGAACAGCTCAACAGCAAAATCATCAACAGCAGTTTCACCCTGTTCAGGGATCATGGCAAGGTCAAGGTAAGTGATTAACTCTGCATGGCAATCTTGCTGCATAGCACCAGCATCAGCATTGATTAGCAGCTCTGGGTCAACTGAGGGTTATGGTAACACCTGTGATGTTAAAGTCATTACAGGCTTTCCAAGGGCTTAGCAAAACTTATCCTCACCTATCTGGAAGCCAAAGAACAGAAGGGTGTCCACCTGATTGAGGCTGATGTGATATGAGTCCAGGTCATTGAGAGTCCAGCTGCTGCCAGACTTAGCAGAATGAAAGAGGTGAGCCATAGTCATGGTGGTTGGCAACTGAGAGTGTTTGAATATAATTATGTCATGAGTCGGGCCATGTTCTGAATATGGCCGGCATCTGCCATCCTCTTGCTCACATGCCTCGTACATCATCCTGACCACCCTCATCCACCATGTCTTATGCTTCTAGTTTCCCATATCTCAAACATTCAATGCCATCACCTGCTGTATATGCCTATCCAATATGATGGTGATGCAATTGGAGCAGATGACCAAGACCAACATCACTCTCTGTAGCACCTTTACTACACATGCTTTGAGGTTATTCCTCTTAGGTGAGCTCTTGGCTACATTTCCTCATATCATTTGTTAATGCATAAGCTGAGATCCTTGTCTCCTGGGCAAATAAGGAATTGATGACACAGGAAAAGCATATGTGGTCGATAGAGGCTCAACCTAGGTTTGTCTGATCCACTCTTATTAACCTTTCTGTGAGCCTGATGTCCAAAAAAGAACAGGATCCCAGCATACAATATTGAAGAAATTTGCTGTCAACAAGTCTGAAAGAGAAATTAGCATCTTTACCATGACTGGGTCCTTTGTTGGAGGAATTGAAGCTTGGATTGATGGAGGTTGACAACAAAGTTGGAAGTGCACAGTGTGCTGACTATATCTCAGGCTCTTGATCCCGCAGATACTACTCCAACGCTGCTCTCGAAACATATGTGATGCCCACATAGTCTTTTCTCTCACTAACTCCCGTCTTTAGTTCAATGTACTGTTGATGGCAGGGGATTATCAAGACTGATGAGACTGCTTAATTCTTTACATAACCAGTCAGCTCATCCCAAATTCTATAGCTTTTCCACTCACCAGTCTACTACAGAGTGACGGAACAAGAGGGACTCCAAGGAGATATCAATGCAGAACAGCTTGCCTTGCTGGTTTATGATGAACTCTTAGAGCAGAAATTACATTCAGGGAGTCATTAGATGCAGCATATGCTTTGGGATAGACTTCCTTGTTGTTGTTGGTACCTGCAGTCTTCAATATCATGAAGACTAATCTTAATTCTATCCCTGAATGTAGCCTGGCCGACGACTCTGGTGTTGCATAGTGTGTGAAGGGTTAAAGCTATGGGCAGACCTGGGAGGAGAGGGAAATGCAGGGTAAGGTAATGGAGAGGACTTGAGAATCCTCATGTGAGCCTTCTTGTATCTCCACTCCCATACATCCTGTCCTCATTGTGTGGAATAGTTCCATTACACCCTCTGGGGCATGGTATTGATTTGGCTTTATTTACATTGACTATGACTCAACCATGGAAGCTTCATTTTTGCCTCATACTCCTACATCTTGGTTAACAAGGGAGCATTCCTGAGTTGCAACTTCTCCCTGTTTCATTGCAAGATTGCTCTTCTCCCTCATCAGGGATGTACTCACTAGACTCTTGGCAGATGCAAATCTGGTAATCCGCCATCTTGAACAAGAGGTCATGCACCATGCGACGGACCATTCATGACCATCCGTGTTCGATGGCATAGGGGGATCTAGTGGACCACACTGTGATGGATGTATATGTTTCATCAGACACTTCATCAGACAGTGTCAAAGATTCAACCAGCAGGGCAATGGATGCGTGAATATTGTACACTTACAGAACTGGGGGTGCACAGAATGCACACTGATGCTACTATTATTTAGATATATAAGTCAGTTGACCATAGTTAAATATTCCTTGTCATTCTTAAGCTATTCTTCTTTACTAGACAACAAAGCCCAGGCACCTACATATTGTCATTCTATCTGAATCATCTAGCTGCCTCCTCTAGATCATGATGCAGGGAACACCCTTAGGAAAGACCGAATCCCCCATATTGTAAGTCAGTCAGTTAATATTACATGCTGCACATACAGCTGATTATCCATTGGTTACTAACTATCATTTTACAGGAAATCAGTGGAGCGCCACTTGATACAACACCACTGAGGGTCTCCGCTTCAGACGAGTACAGCCTTGAGCAGTACAAGAAGCTCAAATGCAAGATAGACTGGCATCTCCTCCCACTCATGTGGCTATATTGTCAGTCGTTATTAAGTATTGCTTTCGGCAGCTCATATTCTTGGTTATCAGTTGGCCTGCAAGCAGCGGACAAGGCAGTATTAGGTACATACATCAACACTCCCACCAGTTCAGATTGATTGTGACATGGTTTCCACAGGGATCATGGCTATATTTGGTTTGCATGAGGACACCAGCCTTATTGGGCAACAATATTCCTGGTAGGTGCTGGTTAGCTAGTGCATATGCATCGAGTCCTGAGATTAGAGTTAGGCTCACAACAGTCTACACCTTGCCTACATGTGCTCGGAATTCCCATCTAATTTTATCCTTCAGCGCTGGAGCATGGGGAAGACTTTGTACGTGTACCTGCTTGCTTCAGGGTGTGATCTTATTCCTTCTTTAGGTCGATATACATGGTGAGCAATCTTTCATCTCAAATCAGAACATGCTGGAAGCCCTGACACAGTCTAATCCCAATAGATGTACTGGGGATTAGTCATTTTATGCATTGGGTTTGGTTTGTCCTTTGTTGCTTCTCATGGCTAGAGTCCTAAATGTGAATATTCCTTCAAAGTAAAGTCCCTTGGTTGTCAATTGAGGAAAAGTGGATGGCAAACACATGGAGCCTGGAAAACCAGAGCAGTTATGACAAGACAGGTACAATGGTGTGGAAGTGGTATCAGGTTCGGGAGTGCCTGGTAGACCCATGTGTATGGACGTTCAGCAGGGTTTGTTCAGTCACACACTGTGCTGACATCTTTCGCATTTTTACTTTTCTGGATAGAATACTCTCCTGACAATGGTGGGACTGCTAGGGTTGTTTAATCTGGTTCTATGGGTTGCTGATGGCTCGACAGGTACCTGGTGGCAGTGTTGCAGCATTTGGGAATATCATCAACGCAAGCTTTGGTTTCAGTGTGTATCTTTCTGTTGAATGTACGATAATATTCTTATTTTTCTTGACCTTTCATAGCACCACTTCAAGTAATTCTATACAGTATACCCCAGAACATGATTTGTGTTACTAGCTTGGTGTTTGGTGGGTGGGTATGTGGTTCAATCTCCATTACCTGTAACCTGCAGTGAAGCGCTAAGTCGATCGGATAGGTGACATTGAGGTGGAATAACTCGTGGCTGTACATTATGGCCCTTGCCACCATCCCAGGGATTGTTGGTTTTCTTGGTGTTGCTCTCATTGAGACGAAGGAGTCAACAAAGGTCTGGATTTCTTTAATGCCTACTTTGGCCTCTAATAATTAAATTGCAGAGGACAAAATGGGACATGTTTTGTGTGATTGTATGGCAAGAAAAATATCCTTCCAATTGATCTAATGACTCGCAATAGATGCCAGCTGTCCTCAGCCTGATCATGGGATGGACACTGATTCCATCCAATGTCGCTGGTTGCACCAAGCAGACAGTGACCTCCTCATTCACTTTTGTTTGGTAGGTTTACTAACCACAAATATCATCACCTGCAACTGACAGTGCCTTCATAGCATGTCTGTTGGCAGTATGTGTGGATCACAGATCTTCAAGGCAAAAGATGCAGTGAGTGTTGGCCCCCCTTGTGCTGCTGTTTGATGATATGTATGCACTTTCAGCTAGCATACACGCCTGGGGTCATCGGGTGCAGCATCTGCTTTGGGATCGACCTCCTCATCATAGTTGGTACACCTCATCTGGGTGTGGGGCTGTAACAATCATGCCGCGGACTCCACGGACCTCACCCAATCATCCACTCCACCGGCTCCAAGTCAATCATCGGAATCTGTCGGATTCCAAATCCCGGTTTCTACCTCATATTTCATATCTCTATTTCATTTTACTTATTTCACATATTTCATTTATCACACCTAGAACCTGTCATGGTAGCGAGTAGGTGTTATATCGGAGTCCATGGAATACTTGACTCCTCTAGATACAGAACATTCCAGATCACATCACTCTAGCCATACCTACACTATTCCAGACCCTGACCTGTCAGACTCCGTCTTAGTATATAAGCTGTACATTTAGTAGTACATACCTCAGTTTGAATATCAACTTGGTTTAGCCCAATAACTCTCGTCCTCACTCTCTCCGGCCTTCAAGCCATAATCCATCTCTATGTCCGCAGACTCCAATAGCTGTTGGACTTAACCTTTGATCCTAGAGATCATAATCCTGTGGACTCCGTCCATAATCCTTCTTTGGGCTTCGACCCAAGGGTGACATTGCTAATAGCTTTGCCAAGCCCCATGCACTCCATGGAATCCACAGTGTGCATTCCTTTCACCTACTCCTATTGGCACGATCCTAACAGTATATTCAAACTCAAACCCTTGAGTCAAAATTTTTAGGAATGTCTAACACTACCCTCGATCACTCACAAACTCAATCCTCCTCCATGGCTCTGCCCGTAAACCGTCTCTCCATGTGCAACATTCCTGCCTCTGCATCGAAAGAGGATCACACCCTCTTCGGCGAGGATTCAGCCTCTGCACAACGCTCACGTAGGGAAACCTACACTCACAGTGGTTTCACCGCCTGCCAATCCAATGTCAACACTACTCCCAATCTGTTCTCTGCGGACTCCGCGAGTACGAACAGATGGGGTGGTTATCGAAGCATCATCCTGGAAACCCCGTGCAATCAGTCTGCGCAGCCACTCTGCCCAGTCGAGGAAGAGGGTGATGATGGGGATCCCAGTGGCAGCGACAGTGAACCTGACTCCCCTAGCAATTGCAATTGCAACCCGCGTGATCCACGGTGCTCCGGACCACCAGCTGGCCCACCAAACCCAGGTGGCCCTGGGGATCCCGGGGGTCCCAGCGGACCAGGCAGTGAAGAGCTGTCTTAGTGCACAGAGCTAGAAATGCAACAGCGTCGAAGACACTGATCACACCCACACCCAACACTACACACACAAACATGCTCAAGTTCGTGGGGGGGTTCTAATGCGATGAAAGTAGCGAACCAATACAATTGAATTCTCAATATCTCTAAGATACACGTGCAGCAATAGCGCTCGTATAATATCTAGACTTCTCTAAGTCCAAAGGCTTGTCTCAAGAACAAGAGGGTGCGACTTCTGTCGCCGGGCCTCAAGGCAAGGGTGTATAACACAATACAACTTCGTCAAACGTCTCCACAAATTTCTAGCAGTCACTCGGGACTCTAATAACCACTGCACACAATCAATAACACCCTAAACACCACTTAATCAACTGCACTCGAAGCAGAAACCAATTCCTATTAAATTCAACACACTAATAAACCTCGTGCGTCATGCACTAAACCAAAACCTTCGCAAACACATGGAGAAGTGTCTACACTGACACGAAACTCCGAAACTTCCACAAGAGCCACAGGGTTTGAACCTATGTGCTCAAGCTTCCAACCAATCATAGATTCACAGGATTCGAACCTATGCAGTCCAGAGAAACCCCGTCTGACAAGCCAAAGGGTTTGAACCTTTGCCAACCTGCGGAAATAACACAGAAAAGTGAACACTAATCAAGCCAAAGGGTTTGAACCTCTGCACCTGTAATGCCTCGCGTCACACAAATGCCCTCAAGAACTTGAAAGGGTGACCTTCAAGACACCGTACTCTTATTCTCTCACTGAGTGCAAGTCAAACCGAAACCAGACTCTCTGCATGGAGTGCTGCGCTATTTTCTTGTCTAAGCGCGCGACTTAAATCACACAATAGATATCTGATATGGGTTGTATTCTCTCTCGAAGTTCCTAGCTACTCTAAGTGCTAGAGTGCGTGGCTGAAAAGTTTTGCACTGTTACACCGTGGGCTCGAAACTTGTACTCTACATTTACACTACAGTATTTATACAAATCTACATCGTACACGTCGATACAACTTAATACAATACTGTTACAAACTCGGAACATTATTCCTCGCAACACGCATGCGTTGTTATAGCATGTCCGGGGCTGGACACTTGGTTGGAGGCCTATCTCGAGACCAGACTCTGTTTCCTCATGGTGGATACTCCACTCACACTGCACTCTATATGTTGGCATGTCACTCGTCATTTCTTCAGAGGATACTTGGAGTGGCAACCAATCCTATACACTGTATCTCATTCTAATGTTGAGTTTCTAGGTTTCTCTGGTTGGTGGGGGATACCCATGGTAAGCCTAGGCACTGCGCTCTTTGGCCAGACTGGGTTCTCTCGGAGTTATCTATACTCAGGCATTATGTGGGACATGCACACGCATGCCACGCAATCAGGCCCTGTGCGTCATAGATCATTGTGTCACATAGTTCTCATGCATGTCTTTCAGTAATGCATTAGGGTGCATATGCAGTCTGCTTCTGGTGCATTCAGTATTGGGTGCTGAGCTCTTGTACTTAGTGTGACCTCAATGAAGTATCATACTAAGTTAGAGCATGCACTCTACCAATAGTCACTGAAGACTTGCACGTGCGCGCGTTGTTACACTGTGCGCTATCTTGGTTTGTTCACTGCACTGTATTGGTTTGACACTGCACTGTATTGGTTTGACACTGCGCTCCATGTCTATTTCCATCTACGTGCGCAGCGCATGTCTTTTCATGTGCTCTACTTCTATGTTTCTATACGTGCATGGCGCGCGTCATAGATCAATGTAGTTCTCCTTGTATCATGCCTGTCTCTCATCAATTCCTTAGAGCGCATGGCTGATCTATATCTTAGTACATTCAGTATCAAGTGCTGAGCTCTCATACTTAGTGTGACCTTGACTAGTATCATTCTAAGTTAGAGCATGCACTCTACCAATTGTCACCCAAGGCCATACTGCGCGTGACTCTATATTGTGCTCCATACATATATCATTGCACTCTGTGTGTTTGACACTGCACTCTATGCATATAGCACTGCACTCTATCTGTATCTTTCGTTATCTCAGTACCTAGCCATTATGCAATGCATGTATTGATACATTTCGCAAAATTACACACATAGACACGTTGCGAGCGTGTCAGCGGTAACCCTCCTAATCCTCCCAATCCCAATCCCAACGACGAGAACCACCTCATGATGGAATTCATGAACCCCCTCCGCGGCCTTACCAGCCAAGCCAACAACCCGCCTCAGCAGATAGTCTGTACCAAAGTCAAGGCACCAGACACCTTCGACAGAGCAGATCCACGGAAACTCAAAGTGTTCATCGTCTCCCTGCAGTTGAACTTCAATGACAGGCCCAACACATTCGCTGCGGACACCACCAAAGTCAACTACGCCATCTCCTTCCTCTCCGGTGTCGCCCTTGACTGGTTCGAACCGGATATCCTCCACCCCAATCAAGCCAATCCTCCCACTTGGGCGTATTCCTACGCCGCCTTCCTTTTGGAGCTCTGTACCAATTTTGGTCTGTTCAATGCTGTCAGAGATGCTGAAGATGAACTCGAAAATCTTCGGATGCACAATGGAGACAGGATCATGAAGTACATAGTGAGCTTCAATCAACACGCCACCATTATCGGTTACGGCGACAACTCCCTCCATCATGCCTTTTACCATGGGCTTTGCTCATGAATCAAGGATGACATGGCTCACCACAGAAAACCCAACAACCTCCACGATATGCATACCCTTGCCCAGGAGCTTGACGCTCGCTACTGGACTAGGAAGGCTGAGATCTCCAGGGAAAACCGTGACCGGCCCTCCACCTCCCCAACTTTCAAACCTAAGGGTTCGGGTTCTAACTCGAGCTCTTCCAACAACTCCGTGGCCCTGAAATCCTACGGTTCCACCGTGGGTTCATCATCCACCACTTCTTCCTCCGGCTCCATGGGTGCCTCCAAGATACCCTACGCTGACAAGCTAGGCAAAGACAGTAAGCTAACACCCAAGGAAAAGGAATGCCGCTGCAAGAATGACCTCTGCATGTTCTGTGGTAACAAACACAAGATCGAGGACTGCAACAAACGAAAATCCACAGCCTCTGCACATGGACGTGCAGCTGAGGTCTCTGACCCTACTCCTGCCTCTGTCGATTCGGCTCCTTTGGAGTCGGAAAAATAGAGAGCAACCCTGCTTCCTCTGTGCAAGGACAGGGTTGCGTTGACTGTCATTGCATTTCGGAGATTGTAACCCTCAATGCCGCCGCTCTTTCCAACCATTCCCTTACCATATCCTTATCCAGTGAAATCAGCTCCGGATCAGAGTCTGACAGATCTCCTATATCCACAATCCTACGTTTTCTTGCTCTAGTCGATTCTGGTTCCAGCCATTGCTTCATTGACTCGAAGTACGTTAACGATCACAACATCCCTACCAACTCTATTCCTCCTGTTCAACTTCGGCTTCTCGACGGCTCCGCCGGATCTCACATCTCACAATCTGTTACTCTCTCCGTACAATTCCCATCGGGAGATATCATTCCTATTGACTTCTATGTCACATGTCTTGATTCATCTTGTAACCTCGTTCTGGGATACAACTGGCTCTCCCGCTACAATCCATTGATTGACTGGGCAAAGCACAGTATCACTTTCCATTCAAAGCTATTTGGTGCATCTGTTCCAGACGTTTCTGCAGCCTCCGATGCAACAGCACAAGCTCACAAGGACCCTTCAGGTCCTCTCCCATCCAAACCACCTCCGAGATCCTGACGGACTCCGCCAGCATATGAGCCTATCTACTCATACCCATCCATCCCATCATTTTCTGCTTTGGTTGCCCCCAAAATATCTATCATTTCTGTGGCTGCTTTCATACGAGCTTGCGCAGAGGAGGGTGCACAACAGTTCACACTCCAACCTTCTATGCCAAGTGTTAGCGGCCAGGCTGCTTCCACAGCTCCACCGGATTTATCTGATATTCCACCGGAGTATCATGACTTTGCCGATGTGTTCAGTGACTCTCTCTCAGAGAAACTCCCTGAGCATCGTCCTTACGATCTCAAGATCAACCTTGAGGAAGGCTCTTCACCTCTGCTCGGACCCATCTATTCACTCTCCGAATCCGAACTCAAAGCCTTACGCGAGTTTATCAACGATAACGTCCGTAATGGTTTCATCTCTCCCACACGTTCTCCCCATGGAGCTCTGGTACTCTTCATCAAGAAGAAAACTGGTGAACTCAGACTCTGTGTCAACTTCCGCAGCCATAACAAAATCACTAAAAAGGACCACTATCCACTTCCTCTCATATCTGACCTTCTTGACTCTGCGCATTCCGCACGCATATATACCAAACTCGACCTCTGCCATGCCTACCATCTAGTCCGTATTGCTGATGGAGATGAATGGAAAACCGCATTCCATACCCGCTATGGGTCTTTCGAATGGCACGTCATGCCATTTGGTCTCACCAATGCTCCCACAGCTTTCCAATGTTTCGTCAACGACATTTTCGCAGACATGCTCGATGTCTCTGTTGTCATGTACCTCGACGATATCCTCATCTACGCCTATGATTCCGTGGAACACTGAAAGAATGTACGCAAAGTCCTATGCAGACTTCGAGCCAATGGGCTCTACTGCAAAGGTTCTAAATGCGAGTTCAATCGGGATTCCATGGAATATCTAGGCTACATCCTCTCTCCTGAAGGCTTACGAATGGCTGAAGACAAAGTCAAAGCTATTGTTGACTGGCCGACCCCACGGAAGGTCAAAGATATCCAATCATTTCTTGGTTTTGCTAATTTCTACCGCCATTTCATCTACGAATACAGTGAGATCATGCTCCCCCTAACACGTCTTACGTGCAAAGGCATTCCATGGAAATTCGACGACAAATGCTTAGCAGCATTCAACGAGTTGAAACAGGCTTTCACTCACGCTCCTATCCTTACCCATTGGATTCCCGACCGTCAACTTGTCGTGGAAACCGATGCCTCCGACTATGCTATTGCTGCTATCCTCTCAATCTACCTTGATGATGGGGAAATTCACCCTATATCCTTCTTGTCCTGCAGTCTCCATGGAACCAAACTCAACTACGATACCCATGATAAAGAGCTTCTCGCCATCTTTGAAGCCTTTAAATACTGGCATCATTACCTCGAAGGCTCCGTGGAATCCATTGACATTGTTACTGATCACAAGAACCTTGAGTACTTCTCTACTACCAAGGTCCTGACACGCCGACAAGTCCGCTGGTCCGAATTCCTTTCCCATTTCAACCTGATCATCCGATTCCATCCAGGAAAACTAGATGGGAAACTGGACGCACTCACTAGATGATGGGATGTCTACCCTAAAGAGGGGGATAGTCAATATGCTCAAGTCAACCCTCACAATGTCTGCCCTGTATTTACTCAAGAGCAACTCTCCGCGCTACTTTTCTTGAAGGTCCCGTACTCCACACTAGTGCAATCATGGATGTAGACCAATTGCATTCTGATATCAAGCTCGCACAACCCGCAGATTCCACGGCGACTGAAGGCTTCCGCCTTGCTTCTTCCCCTTCCAATCCTTCCCGGTGGTCTGTAGACGAGTCAGGAATACTCCGCCTTGACAACCATATCTACGTCCCAGACTCCATGGACCTCCATCTTCATGTCCTTCAAAACAATCACGACCATATCTTGGCAGGTCATTTTGGTCAAAACAGGACTCTTGAATTAGTCCGACGGAATTACACCTGGCCACAGATGCGTGAATTTGTTCGCCACTACGTTAAATCCTGTACTACCTGTGGTCGTAACAAAATGCCTAGACACCGTCCATTCAGCCTACTCAAACCCTTGCCTGTACCAGAACGGCCATGGGATTCCATCTCCATGGACTTCATTGAACAGCTCCCGGAATCCAATGGATTCACCACCATTCTTGTCATTATCAACCATGCAAGTAAACAAGCCATCTTCATTCCCACTCATGACACCATCAATTCCTCGGAGCTAGCTCAACTCTTTGTCACCCATGTCTTCTCCAAGCATGGTGTTCCCAATCACATCACTTCCGACTGCGGCTCCGAATTTGTCTCCCAATTCACTTGCGCCCTAGCTAAATCCCTTGATATGGAGCTTCACTTCACTTCTGGTTATCATCCGGAAGCCGACGGACAAACTGAACGCGCTAACCAAACCCTCGAACAATACATCCATATCTATTGTTCATATCAACAAGACAATTGGGATACCTTACTCCCCATTGCCAAATTTGCATACAATAATACTCCGAACACTTCCACCGGAATCTCTCCATTCTTCGCTAATAAGGGTTACCCGGTGTACCCTGAACGCAACATCGCCTCCACTCGGGCCCGCAACTTCATAGTCAACCTCGATGATCTTCACCAATTCCTTAGAGACAAAATCACTCACGCTCAGTCTCATTACAAATTCCAAGTGGACAAACGATGGTCCCCAGCTCCAGATTTCAAAGTAGGTGACAAGGTTTTCCTTAACTCCAAACATCAGGACTACTCGCCCTACTGCGAAATTCTCTGAGAAATTCCTCAGACCATTTGATATCATTGCTCAGCCTGGATCCCATTCCTTCACGCTCAAACTTCCTGCGGATCTCCGTTCCATTCACCCTGTATTTCATGTCTCACAGATGGAACCCGTGGAAATCAATACCATTCCTAATCGCACCCAACCACCTCCACCTCCTGTGGAAGTCGATGGAGAAGAGCAATTTGAGATTGCACAGATTCTTGATTCCAAGCTTGACCGTCGGTTCCGCTGTCCACTCCTCTACCGTGTCCAATGGTTGGGCTACGAAGGTACTGATGAAGAATTTGCCTGGATCCCCACTACAGAGTTCTCCGCGGAAGATTACATTGAAGACTTCCATCGTCATTACCCAGACAAACCAGGACCGTTATCCAAGGTCACCATTCGCAAGGTCTCAGTCAAGACCTCACCTAATTCTTCTTAATCATCCATTCCATTGGTTCCCATCGGAATCTGTCTCCCCAATTTCAAATTTGATTCTGGAAAACTATTGCAAATTCATTGCATAATCGGGAACAGACTCTGTCGGACACATTTCTTGACTTCACTTTATTCACACAGTTTCAAAACAGTAAGAAAACCATACACATTTTATGCCCCTCCAGGCGCAATCTACTATCCATCTACTATCTACACATATCCATATAAAATATATACAAAGAGCTAGGTGCTAAGCGTCCACAGAACCACTGGCTTCTCCAACTTCTACCTCCTTTCCCTTTCCTTTAACCTTCCTCATCCACTCTGCCATTCCAGGTACCCCTTCTGCCAAGGACTCCAGCACCATTTCAGGCCTTGCCACCTCATTTGCATCCAACTCCCCATTGGAATCCTCCACCAAAAAATCCTCGCCCCCCTTCAGGTACTCCTTCCAGAGTACCCACCCGATACACATCCTCCTCCTGATCCCTGCCAGCGTAGAACACCAGCAGTTCCTCTACGTCCAAGTCGTCCGGAGTAGGCAGCACCTCGTATGCTTCCAGCATCCTCGACCGTCGGTATTCATTTGTCATCATTGTAGGTGACGGAGAAAGAAAAAAGCAAGAGTTTCCTACCACCGAGATGGTGGTGGTTAGAAGTCAAGAGGTGAAAATCACATGATACCTCACTCACAAATTCCATGCAGTACCCCCAGCCATCAGGATCTGCGCTCTTGAGGGCAAGAACACTAAAGGGGGGATACTGTAACGATCATGCCACGGACTCCACAGACCTCACCCAATCATCTACTCCACCGGCTCCAAGTCAATCATTGGATTCCATTGGATTCCAAATCCCAGTTTCTACCTCATATTTCATATCTCTATTTCATTTTACTTATTTCACATATTTCATTTATCACACCTAGAACCCATCACGGTAGCGAGTAGGTGTTATATCGGAGTCCACAGAATACTCGACTCCTCTAGATACAGAACATTCCAGATCACGTCACTCTAGCCATACCTACACTATTCCAGACCCTGACCTGTCGGACTCCGTCTTAGTATATAAGCTGTACATTTAGTAGTACATACCTCAGTTTGAATATCAACTTGGTTTAGCCCAATAACTCTCGTCCTCACTCTCTCCGGCCTTCAAGTCATAATCCATCTCTACGTTCACGGACTCCGATAGCTGTTGGACTTAACCTTTGATCCTAGAGATCATAATCCTGCGGACTCCGTCCATAATCCTTCTTTGGGCTTCGACCCAAGGGTGACATTGCTAATAGCTTTGCCAAGCCCCACACACTCTGTGGAATCCACGGTGTGCATTCCTTTCACCTACTCCTATTGGCACGATCCTAACAGGGGCTCTGGGCTTGACTTGCTTACTGTGCACTGTAGTGTGGTGGGTGACACTTGCATTGAGGAATAAACATTGGGATGTGGTGCAAAGACTCACCAAAGAGGAGAGGGAGACCCAGGGAAGGAGTTATGGTGAGTCTGATATGACGGACTTTGAGAATCCTCATGTGAGTCCAAGTCTTTGGTTTTCAGACAGACACTTATAGGGAGCGACAGTTCTGATATACTCTATGAGGATGCAAAATTGTGTATTGATCTATGTATTCCTATAATTGTTCTGTTTATATATAGTGGACATTGTGTGCAACCCACCACTTATGTCACCTATGCCATGTAGCCTCTCAAGAAGTTCTGACATATTTAATATCATCTTTGTCCCAATGCATCCCGCTCAACATAGCGAGTTAGTGAGGATTGAACCAAAATTATAGGCAAATCATAGAAGGGTCTTGCGAGGCAAGGGATCCTTGATATATTTGATAGTGATGGGAGGTGGCACATGGATGTTTAGGGCAGAGAGTAATATGGCATACCGGTCAGTAGAGTCAAATTCAGAGTGGTCGGAGAAGCTCATTGTTGTGTGGAAAAGAGAAAGTATGTCAAAGTGATGAGAAGCTTACTATTTAACAGCCCAGATGCAAACAAGAATTAGAATGTCCCCTAAGATGTTTTATGCTACAGATTCAAGGAATAAGATGTGTTAGTATTATGAGAGGGGCATGGCAAGTGGAATGTACAAGAACATAGGAGACCAATACAGAAAATTTGATTTCTGAGTCGTACTAGGTCCGACTTGCATCAGAGTTTGTTGACTAGTTCAATCGACACATAGCTTGATTTGAGATAACACTGGGAAATTATAAGAGAACTTTTCCTATCGGCAAGGTGCTGATATTTGAAGATGCTGAAAAGTACAATAAATTTAAGACCCATATTTTTGAACAATTTGAAGTACAGTCACTGTTCAATCTTTCTGTCATTCTTTAGACAACGTTCACATACCTCTCTCGTTGGCTACTTCTTGATAAATCTTACAACTGTTGTGCTCTCAAAAGCTCTCGTCCTCTGTGTGTCTTGAATCTTATTCCGATGTTAGCCTATATCTCACATGATGCACATTCAATAGCTGGCAGTTCAATGGGTTCTTTACATATGTCTACAGAAGTACATTCCAGAGTTCTATAGGCTAAGCATTGAGCCCCAAAGTCAATATTTCTACCATATTCTGAGCCGTAGGCCTTCGACTGGCAGGCGAGACCAAACATTTCAATACCAACCCCCACGTCCAGTCCGGAATATCAGCTGGTTTATCCGGTCTCTTCCCGCAGGTTAGCACTTGGTGGATAATCGCCGCCTCTTTCCGAATATGAGAGAATGGTGGTTTTCCAGTGTATATATGTATACACATTAGCAACGATGCTCTGAGTCTACCAATACCATCACCTCGATAACCGTGCATCCAAACGAGTACACGTCTCGTGCAGTGATATAAGCACGATCGAATTGTCTATCGTCCATTATTTCTGGAGGCATCCACCGTAAGGAGCCACCTAAGAACGCTCGTGACGAAGAGCTTGCACCGATTTGTGACTCGACAGCGAGAGCCAGACCAAAGTCGGACAGGCAGCACGATAGGTCGTCCTTGACTAGAATGTTAGCCTACCCAAATGTAAAACATCAGGATACTGTCCAGAACAAGAATGAGAAGCGGTCGCTCGTACTCCACGGATGTCAGCATGTACTATCGGCGGATTGAGGCTGTGAAGGTATGCAATCCCTTCCGCAACTTGGCTTATCTGTACTAGAATGTTCAACCAGAGGATCTCGAAAATCGAATGGCCCAACAAACCGCAGTCAGCCGTTGAATCTGCTGGGGTCTTTCTTTGAGACAAGTCATGATGATCCCGTATTTCATCCACGGGGATATCAGACAAAAGCTCGGTGCGAACAGATGCCTGCTGACGCCGAGGAAGGGAAGGATACTTGGGTGATACAGATTCCTCCACATGAGCGTCTCACGGCAGAAGTCCTTAAATAGATAGCTCAGCGAGTTGTCGAGAGGGTAGAAAACTCGTCGAATACCTTGATCATTCTATTCCGTTCTTCGATACCGTTGTCCATGAAAATGCGAAGGACCTTTATACATATAAGCTCGCCGTCCATATGCCCCTTCCATATATCCTAGAAATCCAGGGTGATGAGTATTGGCATTGTTGCTCATTAAGGATTCACTTACGGCGAAACCACCGCCTCAAATGGGGCGCGCACCAATACGCCTAGCATACTGACACGAGAACGAGGTAGGTAGAATGTCATGGTACCTCGTCATATGAGATAGGCACTTGCTACACCGTGAATGGTAAAGAGTATCTTCCCGATTCTTATCGCATTCCTAGATCGTGATAGGAATGGTAAGAGTAGCCCTAATGAGACGAGCCGTCTTAACGTACTAGTTGCAGAAAGTCAATAACTTTGTTAGGATCATCAGGCGAAATATGGACGATACTGCTCGGAGGGCTGTCTGACCGGAGGAAGTCGCATATGTCATTTACCGAGGGAAAGTCGTCGAAATTATCCTCTGCCTCTGACTCAGTGCTTTGTTCGTCGCTAGAGTCGGACTGCTCCCCGAGGAGATCAATGTACGCGTCAAAAGTGGTTGTACTGCCACTCGTTGCACTGGTATTTGGTGATCGTAAAGTGGTCCTCGCATCCGGTTTTATAAGGCCACCGTAGATTGACCGAGCCCCCGCCACCTCCTGGTCCAAACGAGGTATAAGTTCCACCTACAAGAGGGAATTCAGTACAGAGTGTTCACCACATAGTCCCAGATGGCCCGCCAGATTTTATCTATCGTTTCACGTTTCGCCGTCTTCTTAGGGCGTTCGTACCACTTGAAAGATCTTATGGATTTGACATTCTCTTTCAACGTCGTAACACGGTTTGAGAAAGGATGTGAGAAAAGAGACCAGAAAAGACGTACTTATGCAGTGTGACTTCGGGGCCAATACTGGGAAATTGTCGCCGGTCGAGGCAGTCGACAACCTTGTTCATAGCTTTCAGAAACTTCTGTGTTCTGGGTAAATGATCATGATGGTCCTGAAATATGTGATTAGATTCGGGATATGAAGCATCAGTTGAAAGTGCACACCTCTATGAGTTTCCTCAATGCTTCAATGTAGATAGACAGTGAAACGGATTCGCCAGACTGGCTCGAAGTATTGAGCGGATATGGAGAGCTCTGATCGTGGACATGATAAGAATCCATGAAATTTTAGGGTAGGCGCTTACAGAGTGAAAATCGCTACTATCAGAAGCGGCCAATGAAGTGGGCAGCATCGGAAGTATACGAATCGGTCTAGAAATCTGATTATACGTGATGTAAACTCAGTTAGACTAGACGAAGGAAACCCCACAACAGGCCGAGAGCCTGAGCCTGTCCGTTCTAGAGTCATGTTACTAGTGTAATTCCGAGTAACTTGAATCAGCGCCGCCATGGAAGAAGGAGAGCATGGAAGATAAGGCGTTGAGCTGGAAGTGTTTATAGCCGCGATGCAGTGCCACGCAATGATCACGAGTACCCAGCCAGAGGCTCTGGGGGGGTCAAATGGCCGAGAATAAAATTGAGGTTGATGGAGGCTTGATGGAGACTCTAAACTTGGTTCCCGGGCCGTAAACAAGAGCCGACGGCGTTGCGGCAAATACCGCAATATTCAGTGACCCGCGTCACATTTCTTCATCTCTGATTGAACGCTATGCCGAAAACGGATCTGAACTCCCTTCTTCTTTTCCTCCGACTGTCATGTTCTGGTATCGACCGTCCAACGCGACCTTGTCCTCTATTTGACTCTCTAATGTCATCCTCTGCTTTATACAGCTGCTTTAACTCAACGGCGACGCTATCGGAGCACCAGCATCGCAGCCCTCGCTGGTATTGTGCGTTTATCACGGTTTCCTCATCAGGTAAGCCCTTGAGTTTAGTTTTCTCCTTGTTCGCTGATATATGAAAAGATTCACGTTACTAGGGCTAACGATGACACAGGAAACGGGTATCAAGAGGCTTTTATTTGGTACGTTGGATCAAATCGCGTATGTGTGCAACGAGAGAGTTGACATCGTTGCAGGTTAGGTGCTATCGCTATACAGCATCGCCATCCTTGTTGCATACAGTGCACCCGCAGAATCCGGCCTTTCCAGTGTGCAGGGAAAGTGTATGTGGTCGATAGCCTGAGAGGCTCGACCTCGGTGAGTATGATCCACTTTGATTAACCTTTTATTGAGACTGATATTCGAAGAAAGAGTTCGAGATTTACCTCATCATCTTGATAGACTGTCGCTTTGCTGTGGTGTGGCCATATTTCACTTCACAGGGAAAAGGGTATTACGAGTTTTTAACCGGTACGTCGAATCATATTATACACGCGTGCTCGGAACGAGACATCCTTACAGGTTATGGGATACCAGGCGACAGGACGAGCACTATCCCTTCGACGTTCTAATGTGCAGAATTCGTCTGCGGTCAACATAGAATCGATGTCCGTTGATTCTTCTCTGTCTTCATCAGACTTGGCACTATTACCAGGAACGGAGAACTCGGCTTTGCAGTGGACCGCCGCCTGCCGTCCTGCTGGATTCCATCGGCCAGGCCTATTTGGGAACGAGGTGGAACGCAGGATTTGGATTCGTCGTCTAGGACAATGACGATTGCTGTGCAAGATCGCAAAAATCCATTGTTGTGGTGTGTACGATTGATTCATCTGCAACCCGCAACTTGCTCACTGTTTCCGTAATAGCTTGCATCTTAATCGTTCCCTAACTTCCGTAGGAGGATTCTTCGAAGACTTCCTATATTTGTTCCAGACGGCAGGCCCAGCGGTTCGCTATCGGCGACCGCCACCGCGCGATGCGAGCTTGCGTGCATTCAGAAACAATCAGATTACTGGAGGTAGAATCATCCAGTAATTCTCGTCATCACATTGGTACCACCATTCAATCGTGCGTGACACCTAGCTTCAGTTTTCACTATGTTGATCCTTGGTTTCCAGTCTTTCTGTGCTATCGTGAGGACTGATGCCAAGGGGTGGCTCGGATGGACGTGGACAGTCCAATGGAACACGGAGTTTTGCTCACGATAGGACAATGACGATTGCTGTGCAAGATCGCAAAAATCCATTGTTGTGGTGTGTACGATTGATTCATCTGCACCCCGCAACTTGCTCACTGTTTCCGTAATAGCTTGCATCTTAATCGGTCCCTAACTTCCGTAGGAGGATTCTTCGAAGACTGCCTATATTTGTTCCAGACGGCAGGCCCAGCGGTTCGCTACCGGCGACCGCCACCGTGTCCTGCGTGCATTCACAATCAGATCTCTTGGAGTAGAATCATCCAATAATTCTTGTCGTCACATTGGTATCACCATTCAATTGCACGTGATTGATACATAACACAATTAAGTCTTCGCTACTGCTGATCCTTGGTTTCCTGTCTCTCTGCTTTCTGCTCCTCCTATGAGTTCCTATCTTGCTCTCTCCCTCGCCCTTGTGTTTTCGAGCTTTCCACTCGCTCCATAGAGTTCTCACCACTGCTGTGATCTTTCATGGCAGCAGAATCATGGCCCTGTTTCGTGATTCTGCCGACATTCCGGTCCTCCGTGAAGCTTCTCGTTTTCTCTTTACGGCTTCAACCTGACGCATCGACTCTCACGCTTTCTCGGCACCGCAAGTCTGGAACTCACTCTTGAGGCATTTCATGGTCACCTACCAGTGAATTAAAGAATCTATATACACAATGACGCCACATAATCGCCGGACCCCGATACGGAGTTGCAGTTTAGCTGCATATAAAGCTCCAGCGACGAGTGAGTCAGGTTATCTGGCTTACCAAAACCAAGCTTTCCCAAGCCCCAGTCGCCCCGCCTCGTCTATGTCTACGTTGGTGACCTTCGAGCCATACGGAACCATCCCGCTCTCGGCACTTGCCATCATCCTCATAGCAGGTAGTATCGGAATGTACTGGCTCGTGCGCCGGAACCGGCGCTAGAGCGTCGACTGGGATGCTGAGATGGTGGAAGCGGGAGAAGGAAGGAGGAGAAAAGATTCCATCGTGATGACGGTCCCTGTTCTAATAACAACGGAATGAAATCGGAAGGTGCGTATCGTCTTTACTGGTCAGATGAATTTTTGCTGATGGATGGAGGGTAGGGATAAACAATTTCGGAGGAGTGTCGTTGCATCTCCCTGTCACGTATGGTGCTAGCGTCTGTTGGAATGTTTCGTTGATGCCCTTCCTGGTTCGTGGATGTATTGTTTGTACTGTATAATATTCTGTATTTTAGCCGTGAATGAGAGGGGTGTCGTCGCGAGCTATTGTCTTCAATACACAAAGTGCAATATTGTCCCAAACCAACGCGATAACAAGAAGTCTAGTCTGTGTCTTCGATGTCGGCGTCCGAATCCGGAAGCAAGCGAACGAATAAATCCCAGACACGAACCACCATGAACGTCGCACCACTTTCTTATCGCGCCTCATCTCCCATGTCAAACTATGCTCATTCGACATGTCGTCCGAAAAAGCAGCCCGCCATGCGAGTTTCGAAGGAGGATGGAGGATATAAAGCAGGAGTTGCATGACTGCATCGGCGATATGCCCAAGCAGGGTATTGAGTACGAAAGGGTGAGTGGGCTTTATGCGAAGACGGAATAGAGCTCATTTTGATACTAGAATTATGACTACAACGTCAGCGGAGGCACGCTCAACCATGGCATGTCTGTCGTCGACACTGCCGGGAGCTCGTTGACAGACGATGAAGGGCCGCTGAGCTGAGCTGGGGCATCGAGCGCGTACGTCCCACTTTCCATTTCTTGCTTGACAACCGTTTTCACCTCTCGACTTGCAGTTCTAAGTTTTCTTCGTCGTCTCAGAAGACATGTTGGACTCATCGATTACGCGCCTCGGCTAGTACCGCATCCTCGAAGTGGGCCAAATTGCGATGCAATCAACAACTCGTTCATGCTGGAGTCTGCGATATTCTATCTCCTCAAGAAAGCATTTCCGTAGGGAGAGCTACTACGTGGCTATTGTGGACATCTTTCGATAGGACGTTCCAGACGGAGATGGAGCAGCATATATGAGCAAACTTTCAGTAAACAGTGTGTACCTTTTCCCATTGACATCGTGCATTCTTCTAACTGTTATATGAAGACGTTCACCATATGGTCTGCAAATCTGTGTACTAGTTTTACCTCCCCGTCGCCCTCGCCGTGTCCACGTCTCCCAATCCTACCCCTTCGGGACACAAACCATCGAGCTCTACATGTATCATTGTCACCGTCGGCGTGTCCTTCCAGACCAAGGATGATCTCTCGACTCTTCCGTCACGCCTGAGCAGATCGGGAAGATCAGCACAGATGTCCTGGGTAACAAGTACTCGTGGAGCGTGAACACCGCACTGGCGGCGTGCATGCCTGAGCAGCGAAGGGTACTCAATGGGAACCATGAGAGGAAGGATTCGGAGTGCGAGAGGAGGGTTCTGGAGGTGTTTGAGAGCTCCGAGGTGGATTTGAGGATGACGAATGGGATGTATGAGGAGGGGGTTTATCGAGAACTTGTTGTAATGATTGGGGAGATACCGGGGGTGAAGGGGAAGAGTATTTTGAAGGGAGAAGTTTCTAAGAGATTAGTTGGGAGGCCTTAGTTTGGAGAGGATTTGTCGATGCATACCGTGTGGGATTTACCACGGGCGAGCGGCAATGCGGCGTAGGCCTTCCGTCACGATCCTGTCAGCCAACATCTGAAGACCACCGACTTCCCCTTCGTTCACTCAGGCCAGCAGCCACTTATGCCCTGTTTCAAGGCTGAGCGAGACGTGTTATTGTGCGCCAGCGCAGGCCAACCATTGGCCGGAAACTGTTACGAAAGGACAGACCGGATGCAGAACGAGCGCTGATTTCGATTCATGGAAGGGCTGTTCCATCACAGCACGGCAAGTAATAGTCTACCTCCATATGTTTGTGGTGCCGTCTGGGGAATTAGCATGGACTTTGAGGAATAGAGCCCAAAGGTCAGTTTTCATTTGGTGGGTTTAAAAAAGCCGACTAACGATAAATGCAGTCATGTTGCTGTCAACTTCAAGTGTATATTTAAATATGCACGCTCCTCGGAAGAAGTCCGGTAAGTTTCCATCTCTCATCGTTGAAGTCGGAATTCTGAATGATGTCTATTGTTAGTCACCGCTACTAGCAAGCCTCAAGACCCCATATCGCCGTCCGGCAAGCCATGGCACAGTAGGAGCATACTGTCATGGTTCCCGTGTCCTATTCAATGCTCGAGGGTCCTGGCAACGTCGTTAAGCTTTGAGTATATGGATCGCCTTCCGGCGAGCAAGGTTAGATTATCTACTAACACTTATCATCCATCTTCTTATCCAGAATGCAAATCTTGCGAGGCAAATCTCGCACTCGCAAGGTGTGTTTCGGTAAGTCTGTTATTTGCGCTTGCTATTCTTTCTGACATCCATATTCATTAGGTCATATCCTTCGTGGATGGATGTGACATGTACGCAGGTTGGTCGTAGGACATCACGTCTTGTTCAATGTTCGCCGTTCTGCACGTATCTTATGCAGCTCTACGATTGATACGAGTGATGGTCATCATGCTAATTCCTCCTTCAGACCACAATTCTCTCGTCGCAACATCTGAAAACATTATATAGTAGCAGGGATAGTTAATGTAAGAGTCACAAATGTGTAATTAATGTACAGTACAAGTCAGTATAACACAAAGCAATATCAGCAACTGAAAGGAAGATGTATATAGTGATGGACGACTACAAAGTAAGTGACAGTGAGAAATGAAGAGAGAAGAAGATAAGTAGACAAATGCGACTTAGACTGTGCTCGCAGACCCAGCATGATGCTCTAATGCTTCCAACTTTGCCTGAAGCTCACGTATCTGAGCTTCTGCTTGACGGCGACCTTCCTCTGCTTGATGGCGACCTTCCTCTGCTTGACGACAACCTTCCTCTGCTCGATGACGATCTGATTGAGATGCCTGTGTGAGAGGTTAAAAGAACAACAGCACATGAAAGGGATAATTATACTCACCAGTGCTATTGCAGCCCATTCCTCATCCCTTCGAGTTCTTTCTGCATCCCACTGCATCTTTATTGTCTCCGGCGTCCTCACTGTATCCACTGATGCACCTCTACCCAGAACGGCGGCTTTTGGGTAAGCCGAACACACACAGTGGCGGGGACGGCGAGTGTGTACGTCTATATGAGGGTGCATCTCCATCTCGAGGATTTTCCAGATTGTGTATGCGAACCAGTAGCATTGCGCAAATATGTAATGGTAGTGCGGGGTGTTTCGAGAAGTAGTCTGGAGGATGTGAGTAAGATGTTCCAGGGCAACAGGTGAAGAATTATCGGAATGGGTGAGGTCCATCGTCATCAGAATCTCAAATTTCGTCTTCCCCAGCTCTTGTTCGATGCCTTTTCTGTCTGGAAAGATCATGAGCCTGTCAAGAGCGTAAGGGGCATTACCCTTGGTAATTCGCTTGACCTTGGCACCAGAGCGTTGCAAACGGCTGGGAGAATGCCATGATGTCGATGTGGAAGGTGAGGAGGTCGTCGCGGGTTCGACGGTGGGGTCGGGCTCGATATCGGACTCATCGGTAGATGACGGATCTGCTGCCTCTGCATCTGACTCATCCCGATGCTGAGCCAAGTCGGCTAGAAGCCCGTCCTGCCCATCAGGATATTCCTTCGTATCATCAACCAAGCGGTCGACCATGAGGTACGCCGTTCGCCCACGACTCGTGGATTCCTTCACTTTCACAATGAGGAACTCGTGCTCCCAGGGACTGCTTTTGGTCTTTTGACACTTGCAGTATTCGACGCGTCGGACGATGATGTGGCCAAGGCCATACTGAAGGAAAGAGTTGATTTCTCTGAGAATATTGTCGACTGACGAGGCAGTTCCCCGGTAAACATCCTTGGAAAAAACCAGCATATGCGACTCATTGAGGTGTCGGGGATCCATGATGAAGTGCACAAGTGAGTGGAAGAGCTGGGTGAGCCACGACAGTCCCATTGTGTCTTGTCCCTCTTAAAACAGAAGCAGAGGGCAGGAGCACACGATGTCGATGTCCTTGAGGCAAATAGCCGCCGGTAATTCGGCCCAATCTCGAAACTCTGGTACCACCCACCGGCAGCACCCTTCACACGTTTCTGATCAGGAGCAAACAAAAATCGATATCCCAAATCTGCATTTCTGAACGCCATTGGTTACTAGAGCCCTGGGACTTTTCACGGGTTCCCTCAATTCATCGATAAAGCTATTTCAGTGACCGCAGTGATCACTATCAGTGATCTCACAAAATGTGGGACAAAATCAACTTTGTATACAGGATCGAGCAAGGAGAACGAAAAAGGCAGTTGGAGCAGGGGCCAACTAGCTGGTAATGTTGTAGGAATGGCAGAGAGCGTTAAAACGTGTCAGTCGACATATACCTGAGAACGAATGTGTCCTACACGACAGGAGGGTTTACCGATCAATACACTGGGTTCCCATTTGGTATTCAAGAGAAGTTGGAGATGGCAATAGGACCGTTGATCTCGCTAAAATCCATCAGCTTTGCTTCAAGAAAGAGGAAGTCAATGATAGAGTCATACATTTGAGGATAAGCGAGATCATAGAGCTTGCCGAGACTCTTCAATGCCTCAGTTCGTACAAGTTGCTAAAAGGAAGTGAGCATAGCTCTCCCATTGAATTCGCAAACTTTCGAACCTTTTTGTAATGGTACATTGTGCTATAGCACAGAGTTGCTCCTCTGTAACATGGGGAGCGGCTGTCATAGTCTAATCGACCATAGATTTTGCAGACAGCTGCGTGCACTTTCTCCTCGGGATCCAACAGTTTCGCTGGGAGGCACTGTAAATAGAATTAGTATAGATAATATAAGATCATTCCTGAAGCACTCCTTGTACTGCTTCTCTCATCTTGGTATATCCACCAGATATGATGGGCCGTGCCGACTCCAAAGCCTTCGGCCTGATGGAGACTGAGCGGTCACTTGTCCTAACCAGCCATGCCCTCCATGTCGTTGGATATCTCTTGGAGAGATGGTATCCGCCCTTATCAGCAAACATCTCACTGAGGACTTCCATGGTGATGGAATGGAGCTGAACGTCTTCTGCCTGCAGCTCGTCCTTGAGCTTCAGTATCATACTGCGATGAAGTGTAGGGCATGCCAGATGTATCCGCTTGACAAGTTCATTCACTTTGTGGACTTCCTTCAGTTCCTCATCCCCAGAGTTGGCAACAATAGTGTCTATAAAATACATAGACACATGTCGCTGCAGCTTATCAGTGGCCTGATTGCATGCATGCACAACTAACAGAGCTACCCTACGAAATGATATATCAAAGACTGTACAGTATACATAATCATAATATATTAAAGCCCTGGTTCTACAGTCAACGGGGTGATATATCAACTACAGATGAAGATCCCATGACTACCCTGCCATGTAGAATCCTTAGCTCACTGTGAGAATTGTCGCCTACCACCGCTGACAAGCGGTCCCATCGGTGCGCCTCTGTGGCTAAAAATAAAGCAATTGTGTTACGATTTATTCACTTTTTCCTGATTTTCCTCATCTAAGCGCCCAAGCACTTATCTTTGCTAATCTAATCACCACTATCTGATCCTTATCACCATCTTGCCACACCAATCCCACGACTATAACAGTCGACTACCGTTCTCTCACCACGGCTCGCTTCCACCACAAGGTTACCACTCGACTTATTGTCATTCACTCGTTGTTGCTTACCGATGGACTTATTATTAGCACATAGACTTTAGTATATAAGTAGCACGACTCTTGCTGTAATACTTCAGCTTTGAGCTATAGTTTATCAATACGGAGGCGAGCCAAGGCCTGCCAGGAGGATTCCCCCCTTCCACTATCAGCCAACACCCCCCCCCACCGCTGCCACAAGGGCCCCGCCGGGGGCCTACCCCGAGATCGAGCCCCGTAGCTCGCAGACCCAGCATGCAAGGAGGAGGAGCACCCCCCACACCCATGGTAACACTTCCTCCGACGAGTTCCCCCTACGTGAGGGGAAAGTACGCACACACTCACGCACCCACTCCAGGACCATCCAATGCCCCCATGGATGAGCCAGAGCCAAGGCGGTCCTCAGCAGCCGAAGAATACGGGAGGGAGCTTCGGACTAGGTTCCATAGCCCGACCCCGCCCCCCGCTGACACGCTCGCAATGTGTCTACGCATGTAATTTTGCGAAATGTATCAATACATGCATTGCATAATGGCTGGGTACTGAGATAACGAAAGATACAGATAGAGTGCAGTGCTATATGCATAGAGCGCAGGGTCAAACACACAGAGTGCAGTAATATACGTATAGAGCATGATACCGAGTCATGCGCAGTACAGCCTTGGGTGACAATTGGTAGAGTGCATGCTCTCACTTAGAATGATGCTAGCCGAGGTCACACTAGGTATGAGAGCTCAGCACTTGATACTGAAGGCACTAAGATGAAGATCAGCCATGCGCTCTAAGGAATTGATGAGAGACAGGCATGATACAAGGAGAACTACATTGATCTATGACGCGCGCCGCACGTATATAGAAACATAGAAGTAGAGCACATGAAAAGATGCATGTAGATGGAAATAGACATGGAGCGCAGTGTCAAACCAATAGAGTGCAGTGATCAAACCAAGATAGTGCGCAGTGTAACAACACACACGCGTGCAAGTCTTCAGTGATGATTGGTAGAGTGCATGCTCTAACTTAGAATGATACTGGTTGAGGTCACACTAAGTATGAGAGCTCAGCACTTGATATTGAATACACTAGAGGCAGATCAGATATGCACTCCAATGAATTGATGAGAGACAGACATGATATGAGAAGGATTGATCTGCCACGTGCGTTGCATGCATATATAAAAATAGCCATAGAGCGCAGTGATATCAACATCGCACGTGGTATAACAATGCATGCATGCGCGCGCAAGTCTGAAGTGACTATTGGTAGAGTGCATGCTCTAACTTAGTATGATACTTCATTGAGGTCACACTAAGTACAAGAGCTCAGCACTCAATACTGAATGCACCAGAAGCAGACTGCATATGCACCCTAATGCATTACTGAAAGACACGCATGAGAACTACGTGACACAATGATCTATGATGCACAGGGCCTGATCAAGCGGCACGCGCGTGCATGTCCCAAATAATGCCTGAGTATAGATAACTCCGAGAGAACCCAGTTTGGCCAAAGAGCGCAGTGCCTAGGCTTACCACGGGTATCCACCACCAACCAGAGAAACCTAGAAACTCAACATTAGAATGAGATACAGTGTATATGATTGGTTGTCACTCCAAGTATCCTCCGAGGAAATGACGAGTGACATGCCAACGCATAGAGAGCAGTGCGAGTGGAGTATCAACCATGAGGAAACAGAGTCTGGTCTCGAGATAGGCCTCCAACCAAGTGTCCAGCCCCGGGCATGCTATAACAATGTGCACGCGTTGCGAGGAATAATGTTCCGAGGTTCTAACAGTACTGTATTAAGTTGTATCGACGTGTATGATGTAGAATTGTATAAATACTGTAGTGTAGATGTAGAATACAAGTTTCGAGCTCCCAGTGTAATAGTGCAAAGCTTTTCAGCCACGCGCTCTAGCACTTAGAGTAGCTAGGAACTTCGAGAGAGAATACAACCCATATCAGATATCTATTGTGTGATTTAAGTCGTGCGCTTAGACAAGAAAATAGCACGGCACTCCGTGCAGAGAGTCTGGTTTCGGTTTGACTTGCACTCTGTGAGAGAATAAGAGTACGGTGTCTTGAAGGTCACCCTTTCGAGTTCTTGAGGGCATTTGTGTGATGCGAGGCATTACAGGCGCAGAGGTTCAAACCCTTTGGCTTGATTAGTGTTCACTTTTCTGTGTTATTTCCGCAGGTTGGCAAAGGTTCAAACCCTTTGGCTTGTCGGACGGGGTTTCTCTGGATTGCATAGGTTCGAATCCTGTGAGTCTACAATTGGTTGGAAGCTCGAGCGCGTAGGTTCAAACCCTGTGGCTCTTGTGGAAGTTTCGGAGTTTTGTGTCAGTGTAGACACTTCTCCACATGTTTGTGAAGGTTTTGGTTTAGCACGCGACGTGCGAGGTTTATTAGTGTGTTGAATTTAATAGGAATTGGTTTCTGCTTTGAGCGCAGTCGTTTAAGTGGTGTTTAGGGTGTTATTGATTGTGTGCAGTGGTTATTAGAGTCCCGAGCGACTGCTAGAAAGTTGTGGAGCCGTTTGACGAAGTTGTATTGTGTTATACACCCTTGCCTTGAGGCCCGGCGACGGAAGTCGCACCCTCTTGTTCTTGCGAAAAGCCTTTGGACTTAGAGAAGTCTAGATATTATATGAGCGCTATTGCTGCACGTGTATCTTAGAGATATTGAGAATTCAATTGTATTGGTTCGCTACTTTCATCACATTAGAATCCCCCCACGAACTTGAGCGTGTTTGTGTGTGTAGTGTTGGGTGTGGGTGTGATCAGTGTCTTTGACGCTGTTGCATTTCTAGCTCTGTGCACTTAGACAGCTCTTCACCGCCTACGCCCCAGCCCAGCCAGCGAGGGTGGAACAACCTGCCCCTGGTCGAGGGATACGAGTTCCCCCAAGAGAGCTCGAGGGGCCCAGTAACTGGCCCACCGAGGACTCCGACTCTGATTCCTCAGAGTCCGACATATTCTCCCCCTCGTGAAGACACCCTGAGGCAATCCAAATCCGAGCGCCTGAGCCCGCTTGACTGGTCCCCATCCAGGATGCCTACAAGCCCGAGTGGCTCCAACTCATCGATCATGAGCTCTTTAACCACTGGAGCACAGATCGACTATGGCCAGAGCTCGGACCAGTCGACAGAGACCTACTTGGCCCTGTCAGAATCGAGGCCTGGACCCTCCGGAGGGAGGATGTGGAATCCCGAGCCCGCATACCTCTCGACCATGGACCAATGGCCTTCTCCATCGCCCATGCACACCTACCCCCAGGAACGAATGGGGATGAGCTCGGACTTTTCCTTTGAGCGAACGCGGCCCGAACCCTCCACCCGCCCGAGTTGGGCCCAATCATTAGCAGAAGGAGCACAAGGGATAGAAGCGAGAGGCGGGGTGATGAACTCGCCGCCAGACTTCGAGAATTGGAACACCGCCCCAGGAGAAGGAATAACGAGTACCTCCGCAGGGTTTGGGAGAATGAGCAACACTGCCGCGAGCGCAGGGGCCCGGGCCGCAATTAATTTTAGCACGTATATACCTAACATGCAATCCGACCCTTTCACCGCCTACTACCCCGAGCCACAGTGGCCTACCCAAATGCTGGGCTCACCACCGGCCAGAACCAGAACCCAGGGATACTATCCATATCCCACCAGGAGCCGACTGTTTGGCGCAGCTGGAGATGCTGGAATGGACGACCCTGCGCCACCACCACAGAACCCACCCGCAGGCCCACGCCAACCCATAAACGAAGAAGAACGAGCAGCCCGACGCCTAGCCACGATCGATGAAATGGCACGATGGCGCCAAGCAACCAACGAAGCAAGGGAGGAATATGAAACAGCCCTCCACAATGCACACAATTGGGTGGAGATACACGATCTCATGGGAGTATCTGACCCGAAACCAAGGGGGAGACCAGGAGCACCCACTAATGCACCCCTTCCACCCGCCACACCCCCGGCAGCACCACACATACCCAATGAGCACCGACCACCTCATGATCGAGATGACAGATACTCGATCCCAAGGCACCCAGACTGGCCCTATGCGCCATGCAACCCCCCAGTAGGACTCGGGTTGCCCAATGCCCCTTATTTCGGAGTAAAACCCACTCTGATCGCAACCCCAAAGCCCTTCCATGGGGACCATCACGACATCCTCCGCTTCGTGGGCAACAACCTCGCCTACTTCAAGACGTTCCTACCATTCTTCCAAGAAGAGCCCCAGAGGGTAACCTTCGCGGCTTCTCATTTCGAGGGAACCGCCAAGGATTGGTGGACCCACAAGAGACCGGAACTCTGGGACCTGGTAGACCGACACTTCCGATACCCCTCATGGAGGGAGTTCGTCGACATGATCACAGCCCGCTTCAAGGACCACGCCATAGAGCAGGTCCACGAAAAGAAGATGTTCGAACTCCAGATGGCTGGTGGGACAGTGGAAGACTACTTCCAAAAGCTGGAACAAGAAGCAAAACTTGCCGAACGACTCACTGATGAAAGCGACCGAGGACTCCTCTGCAAAGCCATCCAGGTCGGAATTCCAGAATCCTATGCCCGCGCAATCACAGACGGAGAAAATACCCCCGATGGCTATCAGCAGTGGAAGGCCAGGGTAGTCAAGATGTATGAAAACCGCACCAGAAAGCAGATCTTCGACCAGACAATCAGGCTCCAATACGGCCATAACCAGCAACGAGACAACCGACCCCAGAACCACCCTGCCGGTGGGCAAAACAAGCCCACCGGCGCGACAAGTTCGCCGTCTGCGCCAAAGGCCAGCTCCGACGGAGACAAGAAGACAAGCACCGGGACAACATATGGAGGCCGCGGACAAGCCATGGAGATTGACCACCTCAGGAAGGAGGGTCGATGCTTCAACTGCGGAGAAAAGGGGCACCTGTCCAGGGACTGCCCAAAGCCGAAGAAGCTGTGACAACAGGATGCTCGGGGAAGATTCACTAAAGCCGAGCTATGAACAATGTTACAGGAGTTGGAGAAGGAGCCCGAGGAGAAGATGACCTCGGGCATCGAGGAGGTAAAAGACGAGGCCAGCGAGTGATCAATTCCACTCGGCTGGCCACAGGACATTCTTCTGGTATGCGGTTGCTCCCTGCTGGTCGGACTCATGATATTTCTGTAGCTACTTTTAAATACGCGCATTTGAATATACCCCTTTCAGCACCTCCCACCGCAGACCCAGTAAGAAAAGAATCGAACCGATATGCTCTCCTCGCCGACGACAAGGAGATGCCCTCTCAAATGCCCACAAGGATCAAGAGGGCCGAACAAGGGACAGAGAGTCCCTCAAGTCTGCTTGCTAAGGTGGCCACCGGACCAGTCCAAAAGGCGCCTAGCTCAAGCCACAAGCGTGCGAGTTCAAGAACCCGAGTAAGTGCCCAGGACCGATGAGCTGACGCCCGAGGCACCGGCATGACCGCCACCATGAGGGGAACTAGCCCTCGCCCTGCATCGCCCTTGGGACAAGCTGAGGGTACGGACCATGCGACAAGCACACGACGATCACGACCCTCATCCCCGACGATGCCTGTGAGTGTTATGCCCTCAACTTGCGATGTAAACAGGAGCGCGACATTCCCCGCCCGTATACTCAGTGAAACACGGCAGAAGGACGAGGGTAACGACCCTACACACTCAAACACTCACAAGGATCAAGAGAGCCAAAAAGGGCGAGAGACGCCCCGACCGCCGCACACAATGATCATTGAGGTACCCGACGAAGAAGACAACACCTCATACCGACGATGGCTCACCAAAGAGGCCGAGAAGCATGCTCCCCCGTCCATTCCAATGGAACAGGGAAAACAACTTCAAAACCCACCTTCCCCGGATAATAGATGGTATCGACCTTTCTCCATTGCATGGACCCTGAGAGCAATCCAAGAAGCGCATACACCTAGTCAGGTGAATGCCATCCTCGCACTCTGGATTCATAAAGGGAGAGAGGTCGAACACATGGAGGAGTTACTCAAAGAACTTCGGAATGGAGGGGAAAGAGCAAGGGAACACCTATACGAACTCCAGAAACCGATTCGATATATCCGAGCCATGACGACAAAACGCAGTAAAGACTTGACAGTCACCGCAAAGTTATAACCTTGCTCAGGCGCACCCACCCTCTTGGTCAAGGCATTAATCGACAGCGGATGCACGGGAAGCTCAATCGACCAAAAGCTGGTCCAACAGCATAACCTAGACACCAGGAAGGCCGCAGTCCCTATTCCCGTCTATAATGCCGATGGAACCCGAAACAAGGCCGGAGACATCACGGAATTTGTGGAGCTTCGCATGAGCATCGGAGGTCATGTGGAACGAATTGACCTCGCTGTGACCGACCTTGGAACTAAAGAAGTCTACCTAGGACACAACTGGTTAAAGCGACACAACCTGGTGGTCAATTGGAAAACTGGAACTCTCATCTTCGGGAGGTGTCAGTGTCAGAAAAACCGCCTGCCGCTCCCTGATTCTGACCCTGAAGATGCATGGGATGAAGAGTTAGAAGAAGGAGAAAGTATCCTCGTGGTTAACATGCAGGAGGAAATCCTCATCCGCACCATTCATCATGCCAATGACCTCGCCGCCAAGGCCAACGAAGGAAAACCAAAGAAGATGTTTGAAGAGCTAGTGCCCGAACACTACCGCTCGTTCCGGGACCTATTCTCAAAAGAAAACTTCGACGAACTCCCAGAACGCAAAACCTGGGACCACGCAATAGAGCTCGTCCCCAACGCTGCCTCAACCCTCGACTGCAAGGTATACCCTCTGAACCGCAACGAGCAAGAACAGCTCGACAAGTTCCCCAATGAAAACCTCGAGTCAGGACGAATCCGCCCCTCCAAATCGCCCTTCGCGTCCCCGTTCTTCTTCATCAAAAAGAAGGACCGCACCCTTTGCCCAGTCCAGGATTACCGGAAGCTCAATGAGATGACAATCAAAAACCGGTACCCACTTCCGCTCATCACCGAGCTCATCGACCACCTTCAAGGCGCCAAATACTTCACGAAACTGGACGTACGATGGGGTTATAACAACGTCCGCATCAAGAAGGGAGATGAAGAAAAGGCAGCATTCCGCACAAATCGCGGACTCTTCAAACCCACCGTCATGTTCTTTGGTCTCACCAATTCACTGGCCACATTCCAGTGGATGATGAACGACATTTTTAAAGACCTCATCGAGACCGGAAAGGTCACAATCTACCTCAACGACATCCTGATCTTCACCAAAGATCTGGGGGAACACTGACGAATCGTCAAAATGGTCCTTCAGCGCCTAAGAGAACACAAATTATATCTCAAGGCGGAGAAGTGTGAGTTTGAGGTACTAGAAACCGAGTACCTTGGTGTCATCATCAGTGAAGGCACCGTTCGAATGGACCCAATCAAGGTCAAGGGAATCGCCGAATGGCCGACCCCGACAAAGAAGAAGGCATTACAATCCTTCTTGGGATTCACCAACTTCTATCGAAAGTTTATAGAAGGATACTCAAGAATTGTCCGCCCGATGACCCAGCTTTGTGGAAATGCCCCCTGGACATGGGGAGCTGCACAAAACCAAGCCTTCCAACAGATCAAGAAGCAGATGGCAGAGGATGTTCTCCTCACCATCCCGACGCAAGAAGGAAGGTTCAGGGTAGAAGCAGATGCCAGTGAAGGAGCAATCGGCACCGTACTCAGTCAGGAATGGAACGGGAAATGGAGACTGGTAGCCTTTATGTCAAAAGCCCTCACCGAAACAGAGTGAAACTATGAAATTTACGACAAAGAACTCCTGGCCATAATGCTCGCCCTCGCCAAGTGGAGACACTACCTCATGGGAGCCGCAAACAATGTTGAAATTTGGACGGATCACCAAAACCTCCAGTACTTCCGCAAACCACAGAAACTCAACCAACGCCAAGCACGATGGGTCACCGAGTTGGCCAAGTACCACTTCACCCTCCACCACAAACCCGGTACCCTCAACAAAAAGGCCGACCTACTCTCCCAACGAGAAGATCATGACCAAGGACGGGACGACAACAATGAGATCATAGTCCTCAGTCCGGAACACTTCCGGGCAATGATCATGCCCACACATGAAGAACTCCATCCTCGAATCCTCAACCTGCTCAAGGAAAACGAAAACATAGACACAAGCATCCATGACTCCTTCATTCACAGCAGAGGAGTCTATGAAGACAGCCCGGAAGGGGGAAACACCAACATCCTGATGTACAACGGACGAATCTACATCCCGAAGGATGCAGAACTTAGAGGCATGGTCATCGCGATAAGCCATGACCACATCGCAGCCGGACACCCCGGGGTAGCAAAGACCATAGAACTCATCCAAAGGACCTATTGGTGGCCGAAGTTATGCAAGGATGTTGAAGCCTATGTCAAAGGATGCAAAATGTGTCAAAGAACAAAAACCGACACCCAGCCTAAGGCTGCCCCACTCGACCCGAACGCAATCCCCACTGAACCATGGTCCCATATCTCAGTAGACATGGTCACCGGATTACCTGAATCCAACGGGCACGACACCCTCCTTGTTATCGTCGACCGCTTCTCCAAAGAGATTGTACCAATCGCCTGCAATGTCGAACTCTCGTCAGAAGGATGGGCGAGAATACTCAGAGACCAGGTATACGCCAAACATGGCATGCCGACCCATGTAATCTCAGACAGAGGACCCAACTTCGTCTCGAGATTCATGAAGGACCTATATAAAATGCTAAACATTTCCCCAAACACCTCCACGGCGTTCCACCCACAGACTGATGGCCAAACGGAACAGGCCAACCAGGAGATTATTAAATATCTCCGAATCTTCGTAGACTACAGACAAGAGGACTGGGCAGAATGGCTACCCCTAGTCGCATTCTCCCACAACAACAGAGTCCACTCAGCAACCGGCAAGTCGCCATTCTTTGTCAACCATGGAATGCATCCCCGACTCCTATCAGAGTCAATCCGAGAAACCCCCTTCGACAATCCCAGTGCTCAAGACTTCTCCGCTACGATGATGAAGATCCATCAGGAAACGCAGAAGGCCCTCACCAAAGCCGCCGCCGCAATGAAAAAACAATACGACAAAAAGACCAAGCCGGCACGCGGATATAATACCAGAGAATGAGTCTGGCTGGACACGCGCAATCTCAACCTGCCACGACTGAAGAAAAAGCTGGATGACAAGCGAGTCGGCCCCTTCCTAATCCTTAACAAGGTCGGAATGGCAGCATACAAGCTGAAACTCCCACCACACTGGAAGATTCACCCCACCTTCAATGAAAAATTACTCTCGCCATTCATGCCACCTGCATTCCCTAACCAAGAAGTACCGCCACCACCTCCTCCAGATCTAATCAAAGACAAAGAGGAATACGAGATCGAGGAAGTACTGGACTCGCGAACACGCCGAGTACGGGGAAAGAAGGGACAGAAGTCCAAAACAACGACAGACTACCTAATCAAATGGAAAGGCTGGACGAGGGAACACAACTCGTGGGTATGAGAAACAGAGATGGAACATGCACAAGAAGCGATTGAGGACTATGAACAATGCGTCCAGCATGCTGGACGCGTAGAAATAGCCAAAATCGTAACCTCAGACAACAAATACATGGAATATTGGGAAATCTTACACAACCACAACACCCCTGGAGACAAACCTTAATGGCAGTCGGGACGACTGCCTTAACGAGGGGGCAATGTTACGATTTATTCACTTTTTCCTGATTTTCCTCATCTAAGTGCCCAAGCACTTATCTTCGCTAATCTAATCACCACTATCTGATCCTTATCACCATCTTGCCGCACCAATCCCACGACTATAACAGTCAACTACTGTTCTCTCACCACGGCTCGCTTCCACCACAAGGTTACCACTCGACTTATTGTCATTCACTCGTTGTTCACTCGTTGTTGCTTACCGATGGACTTATTATTAGCACATAGACTTTAGTATATAAGTAGCACGACTCTTGCTGTAATACTTCAGCTTCGAGCTATAGTTTATCAATACCGATCTTACTCTCTCAACGACTAGCACTTAGTGCCGTGCCTTTACGAGTCCATCGTCACAGCTTTACTCTGGTCATCGGTGTCCACCGGTATATGACTTAGAGTTTACGCTTGTTTGGATCACGTGAGACCCAGGTCTAACAAATTGTATCCCGCCTTTTCAGCTTTTCTTACTGCATGGATTCTGGCATCGAAGATTTTCATCTGTCCGTCAACCGTTCCACATCGCTTAGTGCCTGGAATCTAGATTCACTCGAATCCACATCATATCATACATAATAACCACTATGTTCAGGTTTCTACTGGAATGACATATTTATTATGGAATACATTCTTCATGTATGTCAGTATAGCTACATACTTCAAGATGCTGTATCATCTAAAGATGAAAATACAATGAAATTGCAAGCTAGTGAGGTATCTTGTAGAGCCTGCAAAGTAAAATAAAACAAACAAAATAAAATAAAATAAAAACAATTACTACGAAACATGCAGCAAATCCTGACAGTACCAGACAGAATACGGACCAGGCGCATGTTGAACCAATACCATTCGGGTTGTATTGCATCTGAATCCACCATGTGAGCATTTACATTAGAAAGCTTGTCTTGCCTTGCACCAGCTTGCAAAAGCATAATTATACATACTTGCCAAAAGAGATTGTGCCACTTTCAACCAAGCCAGGCATCTTTAAGATCATGGCTACTTAATTCTTCAAGAAAATGAAACATTTTCTGGGACCGCCCACAAATAAAGGTGTTGGCAAAGTCAGTGCACATTAGAGCAATCAATTGAATGGTTGCCCTTATTTTGGCTTTGTCTGACTGAAATTCTAGAGGTGGCTTTAGATGGAAACGAGTAGCCAGATGGAAAGGTATCATATTATGGAGTGTATGGAAATAAAATTTGAGGCAGAGTATGGCGAAACACGTCCCTCGTAGAGAGGTACTTTTGTGCTCGGGTAGTGATGTCATGGCTGCAATGTGGCCGAGCTTGTCACACCTACCTCACCTAGAGGTCACACCTAGGTTTGGTCTGAACTTGTGGGAGATAGACATGTAAAACTATACAGCTCTATGTCACGATGAGGAGACAGAAGAACACGAGAGACAACATTTCTTAATCTCTATATTTCTAAACCACAATGCGTGAACAATATACAGGTATGGCAGTAGTAAGTATGCACAAGGTATGCTGATGAGCCTAAACTTCTGTGGCAACAGCAATACCAAACTCAAAGAGTATCAGTAACGTGCGAAACCAGCGGTAATAAAGGCAATGTGTGTGCGAGTATGTTCAGGGCACCTCTGTGCACTCCAATCAATTCCTCTAGATGCAGGTGTATACTGTGACATGAAAGTCTAGCAAGTAGTACCCTTTAGCAGTTGAGTACTTAGATGTAGGCTATCTGCCGGTAATTATCTCAAATAAATGAGAGCTGACAGAAACCAGTATGACGTGAATACCAGTAATCTGTGGGAAAACAAATTGGATCTGGCAATATTAAGTCGCTAGGCAATGATCCTCTTGAAAGAGGATCTAAAGAAAAACAGTGAATAAACAAAGATAAAACTGCAGCCAGTTATTTGTTGTTGAGAATACAGGGTGAAAACGAGGTCCTATGTCGATGGTGGGTTACTGATCCTATCCTGTGTTAATGCCAAACCTATAAATCCACATGGGGATTTTCCTATCCTATCCTATGCTGAAACTAAAACTGAACTGGGCTAAATGATCCTATGTCGACGATACAAGTCCTACAAGTCTTGTTCGGAGACTTCCCAAATGGGCAGCAATACAATGTTGAAAACAAAACTGAAGTAAACTCCTATCTGTGAAAGTGAAGATGATGCGGCCTATAAAATGAAACAGGATACTATGTTTATGCATGCAGCGTAGAGAGGGGCCAAAGCTTATACCACAGCTATGACCAGTTTATCAGCGAGTAGCCAGTGCAAAACTGACCGGCAATCAAGTATTCGAAACTGGGGTGGTATGTGATCAAGGGTAGAGATGATGGAGGGATGAATGAAGTGGTTTAGATGGTGAAGACCCAGTCCTAGGCTTATAGTGATGTGTTATATGCCAAATGATCGATAGAATAGAGTGTATATGTTCGTAGAGCACAGTAATACAGGATATAACCGTTGGTGTGCCAGTTATTGGTCTCTAGGACGTGTGGGGTTGTCTAGTGTCCTCTTTCTACAATACTTTACTGAATTTTATACTACAGTGTACATGATATTTTTAAATCTACTTAGTAAGGCTGTAAGACTGCAGCTCTGTAAGTATTCAAGCATCAAGGATGCAGCATTAGTAACCACAGTCTATAGTGGCCGCAGCCCTCGATTATTGAGAGGACTCGAATGTCAATGCCTATGACATCATATAATTAAATGATTGTGCCAGCAATTCAAGCCGTGATGCGTAGTTGATGCGACATTGATGCATCAATGTTTCGGTAATCCACACCTATTGCCGAAAGTAGGAGGCCGGCCATCAACGGTACCTTATTGTGATGGTATACGTGGATTGGGATGCATTGTTGGGAGGGAGGGATACCGGTGTCAGGAGGGTAGTGTTGATCTTATATGAAAGTAGTAGGCCTCTGTAGGCAGTGTGGGGTTTACTGAAAGCCTGCCTGGGAGTGCTGCCAGTTATTTTGATGGAAATCATGAAATTTCTGGGCATACAGAGCCTGGAGGCTCATCATCCCCCCTAAACTTTTATTATGTTACCCTGGAACATAATTCTGGAGTCTTTATGTTCGAGCTCCCATGTGAAGCCTAGGGTTCAGGGCATGGTTGCCATGGGGTGGCAGTGCCATTACTAAATCGAGGTTGCAATTTTCCGAAGACATGTCGGTTACTTATTTTTAGTTGCCGTTAAGTATGCACTGGAATGCTAGTTTAATATTGATGTCAGCACCTATCATTCATCTTCTAATTTTGCAAGGCACCAGCATGCTCTGCGATGTGTGACTGGTTGGGCTTAGAGAAAAAATTTTAAGTCCTCCCTGTTTCTCTACCACTATCATCTCACAGAAGGTGCTACCCATTGGTGATGCTCTTCCTGTTTTCTTTCCTTAACCTAGCTTTCTCTCATACTTGTTGGTGTTCTAACACTGGCCAAGTTATCTTCCATAGCTCTCTCTCGCTGTTTACAGAATATGTGTGAGCCTGTCATTCAACAAGATCCTGCCATTCTTCGAGCCGAAGCTGACCGGTGCTATGTGGATGCCGCCCTTCAACTGGAAGACTTGGTTCGGTTGCCACCTCCTCATCAACACTCTCCGAAGATTGACACCTGGCTTGTGGATGTCCTTGCTCAATGGGGCATTTGTCAGAGTAACCATAAACTGGCTGGTATCACGAAGTCAGTTTTCCATAAACTGGAGTACTCGGTGATTATGGCTGTGGCGAGGGTCGACCTGGAGTGGGTTAAAAAGTCTAGGCTGGTGTTCAACGAGTTGGGGTGATGGGGGGTACATATACTCCATTCAACTTTGTTTTTTGTCTTTATTTAAAATTTTTTTGGCAGCAAGCTTACAGGGTCGAGATTACTCCTATCCCCAATGATCCAGATTCTTCTTCTGAAGAAAATGGTGAGGCAGACAATGAGGAGAATTCAGTCGAGCATGCCGGTGAAGAGGCTTCCAGGAAGACTACAGAAGGGACCAAGCGGTTGGCAAGGAGGGTCCTGTTACCAGGTGGCCATTTTCTTCCCCTGCTGTTCCTACGGCGGAACCGAGTCTTACCCCCCAACTTTCCAAGTCTACTTCGGGAGCTCCCTGCCATTCTTCTTCTCCTCGTCTCTCTTTTTCTCAACAAATTTTGGAGACCTTCTCTGTACCGTTGCCTTTGTCTCCCTCGAGGGATCTGCATTCAATTGTGGAACAACCTCCTGACCCTTCGGCAACTATTGAGACGGCACCTTTCTTGGATGTAACGACCGTACCATCCCTTCCGAAGGGTTTGGTCTCGGGTATGAGGCCACGTCCGAGGATGATCTCAACTCGTCCTGTTGTTCTGGCTACTGGGACTATGTCCATCACTCCCGGGTAAGGTGGGTTCTTTGTAGATTCATATTTTCTGGTTTCCTGACTTATTGCTTGTAGCCCATCTACTTTTTCTTTTAGTTTTATTCCTGATCCAGATTCTCCTTTACATATAAAACCTGCTTCGCCTTTCAAGACTGGTCCTCCGGTATCCACGAAGAAATTGCCCAAGAAGGTTTATGGTCTCCAGACCGTTAATGGTACGTTTTTTCTTTTTCTTGACAATCTTCCTTTCTTATCTTTTTATTTCAGCCGCCTCACGCCCTCAGGTTATTCCAGGACGCGCTCCCTTACAGCGAGAGGAATCTCAGTCCTTGCCTAAACCTTTCCTATTGGACGAGGGCCCCGTAGATTCTTTGGATTTTGATGACGACACTTGCCCCCTCTCGCCTCAGGACAACGAGGTTATGAGTCTTGAACTGACCATTGGACAAATGGTCTCTGTAGGGGCTGCTAGTCCTCTGCCTCGCCTATTCCCTACTGCTCGTCGTAGGAAGTTCGTGAGTCCTATCGAGGAGGTCGATTTCACGAGTCCGCCGGCAATTGTTGTTAGGCCTACGCGGGTAGAGGAGTCTCTTGACGACATCTGCCATTCCTATCGGGCCCGTCGCTCTCCTCCTTCGAGAGGTGCTCCAAAGAATCCTAAAGCCATCGATAATCCTGTCAAAAAGCGGTTACAGAAACTGGCTCAGGAAAAAGTACAACGCCGTCTTCAGGAAGAAGTTCGGAATTTGATAAGTTCCAATGTTACCAGGAAGCGCCGTACTCGCCCTGTTTCGATTGACGTTGTCGAGGAGCCCAGCCTTAAGAAGCCGCGTATGTTGGAGCCTGTTGCTGAGGATGACGAAGGTATTTGGTTTTTGATTTTCTTTACTTTTCTAATATACCGGTAATTGTGTAGTTTGTCCTACACCTGCCGTTCGCAAACGTGGTCCAGGTCCTACCAAGCCTCCTCTTGTCGCCCTTGGTGTTGGTGGCGGCGGCTTTGGTGAAGTACCCATGGGGTCCCTTGACCTGGCGGCTGATGGCATTTCTCATATCGGGGTTTTGGAGATTGAGGCTGATTATGGCCTCTTTGTCAAAGTTGACGGTCGTTTATGGAATAAAGATGTTGCTGCGTTCGTTGGTGAGCGGGTAAGTCTTTCTTTTTCTCTTTCTTTCTCCTTTCTAACGGTTTTCACTAGTATACTAACCCATGCGACCAATGCAAAAGTCGCGGTACCCATTGTCGCAAATTCTTGACTCATACGTCAATTTGCATCTGCTGCCATTATTCCAAAGCGGCCTGTACTGTTGACAGAGCGATGGTCCTTAATCCTATTGACCATCTTCCTTGTAAGGCTCACCGTACGTCCTTAGGATTTTCCCCCTTTTTGTCTTCTTTTCTAATGTTTTTCAACAGACAATGACTCTTCTTTCTATAATACCTTCCAGCTTGTCGAAGAACGTGTGTCCTCCATTTGGACCAAGGCTCGCCAGTTTCTTGCTGGCCTTGATATTTTGGACGATGCCAACGTTATCCTTCGCCAGGTATCTCATCTTCGTTCTGACATGTCTTCCGCTGGTCGCGTCGGTACTTCTTCACTTCTTCCTGAAGACGAGGAGAATTTATCTGCGGTTGACTTGGAAAGTGGGGCTGGGCCATGAGGGGAACCCTTATTATCTCCCGATTTTTCGGAGTAGGACTTTTTTGTCGTTTTGATGTTTGCGCGCCTTCGGGCATTTATTTTGTTACATGTATCCGCCCCTATGTGGGTTATAAAATACTTTTTGTTTTGTTCTTGACTGAGAGCGTGATTTTATTTGGATTTTTGAGTGATGCTTTTTAGTGAATTTGGACTTTGAGAAATTTCTGCGACTGGTATCATGTGATCACTGCGGTGTTTCCCGTGGCTGATTCTTGAAATATTTTTCAAGGTTCATACTGCCATAAAATTGGAAAGCGTAATGAGTGTGGTCAACCATGGTTCTGGTGCTGTGGTGTTTGATTTCGTTTATTGTCGTGCTTCTTGTCGTGAAGTGCCGTTACTGAATTTATAAATTTTATGATAACTCCTTTGAATACGGCGAAGATGCCAGTGTGATGTATATTTATATCTTGAAAAACAAGCGTTTGTTGCGGAGTATTTTGTGAATTATGAGGCTGTTTCTTTCATGATTTCGTTAATTCTCACGTGAAAATGGTGTATTGGATTTTGATTTCGAATTCTGTCTGCAAACCACATGGATTCCATGTCTCTCCCCCCTAAACTTTTTAAATCTTTTGTTAACGAAGTCTTTTAAAAAGTTTTATCCGGGTTCGAGTTCGAATTTCCAATGAAAAGCCGCTGAGTTTTGAATAGTGGCACATGTGTGTGTTTTGTTCGGCGGGGCGTACGTCCTGAATCAAAATAGATCGTGTATCGTCAATGGTCTGATGTGAGGAGGTCTCTCGGTTTTGTATAAGAGAACCGGTTTCTTTTCGTTTATTCCTCAGAATCATTGCCATTCTAACTCATTATGTCTGTCAAGCACAGCAACTCTGTTCCTACTCTCAAGTCTCTTGTTGACCGTGCGGATGAGCTTATGAAGTCTCCCCCCGTTGAGTCTTCAAGGTTTCCTGTCCTTGCTGCGTTCTTTGATGAAGCAGCTATGGTGAAGGTTCGACTATTCATTTTTCGAACCGGATTATCATTGCTGACGCTCGCTTTTTGTAGTGCGCCTTCTTAGTGTACTACCCTTCTTCTGCTCGTGTCAATTTTTATAAGGATTTTGAATCCTTCTTGGCTGGGCAGATTGTTCAATGGGGTTTTACTGAGCAATGGGCCTCTGTTTTTCATGTCGAGTCGTCTCGCCTTTGCATTGCCGCTAGTGGGCCGTATTCGCTGTCTGGTGATCAGATCACTGATGGTCTTGAGGTCCTCCTGGTTATTAGGTATCATATTGACGATGACATTCAAATGTCGTCGGCTCCTTTTAGTCCTGTATTGGGGGCCTCCAAGTCTGTTCCTGGTTCGCCTAAATCTCCTGGTGGCGGCTCTACCGTGGTTACTCTGTGGGATGATGCATTCGTCAATCAAGATCGATCTGCCTCTCCAAGCCCTAGGTCTGCTTTGTCTGCTTTGTCCGTTGATTGGATCGTAAGTACTTTTTCTATAATAGTAACCGTTGTTTTTGTTAACTGATCTGGTCACATTTTTAGGCTCCCTCTCCAGATCCCACTCCATTTATTGAGCTTTTCGCCGAAAAGCAAGGTACCCTTCAAGATGCTATCAAAATTGGTGACAAGATTACCGATATGTATCGTCGGTCTTTTAACAAGTCGGGCCTACGCTATGGTGAAGACTTTTGTGCCATTTGTTCAGGTACTCCAAGTCATCCTATCCACAAGTGTCCTGCTAGGTCGGCAAAGGTTTGTCTGCTTATTTTGGAATATTCGGCCGTTTATTTAATCTCGTTTTCGGTTATAGGCTATCCGTGCTTGTACTCCTTGTGTTAAGGCGGGTACTGAATGCATTTTTGCTGGCCTTGCTACCGAGTGCATAGCATGTCATAAGGGTATTCTTCGAAACTGCGCGCGCGGCATCCCCGATCGTCAGATCCTTTTGATGCCTTTTGATGATCTTCATCCCAAGGAGGATGAACACGTGCTTAGTCTGATTGAGGATATGATCGACTTCGATCCTTTCGGCATTAGTGAGTGGTTGTGTGTGATATCGTCAAATATTCTTTACTAATGCCGGTTTCTTCTACAGAAACTCCCGAAGGTTTTCCTCAGGATCAGCATACCAAAGGGATCGTCAATAATGCTAAAGCCTATGTTGGTGCCAATGCACAACAGTTCCCATTTCACGGTGTCGAATCTATTGCCGCGTTGGTGAAAGTCCAGGATTCCTATTATAATCATCTCCAGGCTAATACCCGTGAGCTTTATTTGCTGCTCAAGGTTCACCACGTCGTTGTCCAGCAGGTTCATTTCATTATGGCCAAACTCGAAAATCTGCATGAAGAAGAAGATGCTGAGGCTAATACCGCTGCTAAGATGGCTTCGGCTTCTCAGCCTACCTCGTCTTCTTTGCATCATGTTCCTTGGTGGCGGGTTAGGAAGGAGCGTCAAGTTCGCCGAAAGAACCGTGGTCCTAAGGGTAAAGGTAAGGCTCCGGCAGCTCCTTCTTTAAAATGTTGCCTTGGTTGGGGTTGCGACCATATCGACTGTGACATTGGTTATTGTGCCTGCGGCGGATGGGGCTGTAATCACATTGATTGTCAGGCTAACAAAGGTAGCTGGGGTGACGAAGATTCCAATCCTACCCAATACCAAGATGGTATTGCCGGTAATTATGGTCCCATCTGGCAGAAGAAGGCTAGGTCTGGTCGTCGTAACAGTCGCTACTAGCGGCGGCCTGTCTTCGATTTTATTCAATTGTACAGGTCGTTTTCGCAAAAAAGGGGGGTATATGTTTTTAAAGAGCGTCGGCACCAGCTGGAGATAGCCAGTTAGATAGAAATTATTGCAAAACGAGTGTGTAGGGGCCCCAAAATGGGGTCCATTATTTTTATTGAAAAGTTTTGGTTTGTGCCAACGTTTCTGTTCGGATTTAGGCAAGTTCTGCCTCATTATGAGCTTCTTCTTCGTCCGGCAATTCTGTGAATATTCCATCGTCATTGGACTCAAAGAGGTCGTTAATCCGCTCAGGGGGTATGTCAATGATTGCTTGTATATCCGGTAACTCAATCTTCTTGCGGGCGAAGTACGGCAGTAGCCTAAATGCAGCTACTGGTCTGGCGAAGGTCGAGCCATCCAGTTCGCAAAGGAGATACGCGCCTCCTTGATTTCTTCCCAAAACTACTAGTGGTCCCAAATACCTGGCGTGCATTTTACGGTTGAGGGCTTTCTCTATCTGCGTGTTGCGCATCAAGACTAAGTCTCCTTTTTGAAAATTGAAGTCTCTAATGGTGAATTCGTTATCTCGTTCGAATTTAATAGCCGCATTGCGCCTGGCATCATAAACTTTCTACTTTAAATGTTCTAAGTCTGAGGCTTGTTTTTGCAAGCTAATAGCGCGTCGGGTGATTAGAGACGTAGTACTGATAATATTATCCAGTGGGGGCATTAGCCAAGTTGATTCGATTATATCCATTGGAAGAAGGGGTTCCGTTCCTGTTGTAGTGAAGTATGGAGAACATCCCATGCGTTTCCGGATGGTTATTCGGTCGGCCCAAAATACCGAGTAGGCATTCTAACTCCATCGTTTTTGATCTCCATCAGATGCTTTGAACAATCCTTGACGGACATCAAAATGTGGTCTTTCGGCAATTCCATTGGCTCGGGAATTGTAACCGGAAATCCGAATATGATGGATGTGATATTTCTTGCCTAAATAATTAACTGTGGCAACGAATGCGGCCCCGTTGTCGGTAACTATTTCAACTAGGGATCCCCAGCGGCATAGTATGTCTTTGAAAATCCAATCTCCTAAGGTCCGAGCGGTTTCCTTTCTTAAACAACGGAATTTGGGGTAATGACTGAGGGAGCATCTGCCTTGAACGATATATCGGTATTGCCCTGAGATCGGCATCATCATCGTGTCCATATACATTTTGGAGAACAGAGGGGCGGGAAGGGCAACAGTCAGTGGGATATGTATTTGTCTGACTTGCCAGACCTGACACAAATGACAAGACCTAACAAACCAAGCAATGTCATTTTTTATCTCCGGCCACCAATACCTTTCCTGGACTAGCATATGTGTGGCGTAGAAACCCTTGTGGGCGATGTCATCGTGACAAGACATGATTACTTTAATTCTGCGGCTTGGGAACAGTACAAGCTGGTGTTTTCCGTCGATATTTTTGCACCATAATTTTCCGTTCTTTTCAAAGAAATGAACGGCGTATTTCATAAATTTGCGGTATTGTTCCTCATCAAAACCGGCGGGTCGTTTAAGATGGAGATGCCATGGCAATAGGTACGTTAATCTTTCATCCAACCATTTTTGCTTCGCGTTCCTGGGCACTACGTCGTAGGAAATAAGCTCTTCGGTTTCTTCTGCGATTTCTTGGTGAAGAACTAAAATTGCCGGGTGATTAATTGTTGGGGAGGTCGAGTTTATAAGGTGTAAAAGCCCATAATGAGTGTGTAAGAAGTCGTCCATACCATCCTCTGGTGGTGGAGGATCTCCTAGTTGGGGTAGGCATCGGGAGAGTCCATCTGGACCATGTTTAGAGCCTGGTACATGCACTAAAACGAAGTGAAATGAAAGGATGCCGATAATCCATCTATTAATGGCTGCTGACGGGGCAATGTCCAGATTCTTGAGCATTCCTTTAATTGCACTGGCGTCTACTTCGACTACGAAGGTGGGGAGTCCGATAAGATAGATTTTGCAATCTCCTAGTGCACGATACAGGCCGAATATTTCCCTTTTGGCTTGAGAATACCCACACTCTCGGTCATTGAGAGTGATTGAACCGAATCTGGCGAAATATCTGATTTTGCGATTGACGGGATCGCACTGCGCAAGGTAATACCCAACAGCTGCTGGGCCAGTATCAACGGCGAGTATAACCGCTCCACTAGACAAGTAGCTAAGAGGTCTCAGCATGGGGCTATCTTTAACCGCCTCCTTGAGATCTTCTTGAGCGGCTATTTCCTCGTTTTCAAATTTAAATTTCACGTCTTTTCTAAATAGTTTGGTGATCGGTAAAGTGCGAGTAGCGAAATTGTCAATGAATATTCAAAGTACCCCAGCTGTTCCAATGAATGCTCTTGCATCAGAAACGTCGATACAAGGTCCCCATTGTAGGATTGTCGCTACGATGCTTTTGAGGGGTAGTCTGCCTTCATACATACATCTATGCCCAAGTACGGTTATTTCTGCACAACAAAGGTAGGCCTTTTTACTGGAGAAGGTCCCCCCGCAATATCTCATGCGTTGAACGATCCTATTGAGGTTCTGGAAATGCTCCCAGACGAATCGTCTAATGCCGGTATTGAGCGGGATGGTCTCGTACCCTCCTTCGCTTTCATACCAGGTTTCCGGTCCTCTAACAGGGACATCATCGATATATGGTATAGTATATTCGGGAATTTCGGGTTGTAGAATAAACGTAACATTGTCATGGAAGATTGGAACTGAATTCGTCCAACCCATAGGTAGGGTAACAAGTCGAAGAGCTCCATAGGGAGTCTGAAATGTGGTGAGGTCTTGCGAAGATTCTGCCAATACTCGTTCATCGTAACCGACCAATAGATCTAATGTGCCTCCACATGCGCGACTGGCAAAGTGTTCGGCTAAGGGGTCTGTTGCCAGGGGTAATCCTGAGTGAGCGATGGTTACTTCGTTTAATGGCTCGAGACTATGGACTATCCAAAGACTTTTGCCGTCCTTCTTGAGAACCGTAAACCACTGTGAACGATATGATGAATTTGATGGTTCATACACGCCGGCGTCAATTTTGGTTTTAATCATGCAGCATACTTCTGCGTAAATGCTGGGCGGGATGGGAATATTTCGGAGTACCCAAGGAGTATGCTCGACGACGGGAATATCTATTGGCGGGAAGAAATCCTCTCAGAAACTTCCTCTTTCTGAATCCTCCCAAGCGAAAGCCTTCTCTTGTACCATCATAAAATGATGCATAAGCTTCATTTCTTCAGGCCAGAGGAAACCATCATTATGAATGGAGTCTATATATTCCTTGCGTTCTTGAGTATAACGGCCAATCGGTATAAAGGATGGTGGAGTAGGGGATAACATAGGTATATCGGCCAATGGATCCCCACTAATATGGCAGATTATCTGGAATTTATCAGGCAAGGTTGCAAGGACCGGTTTCGTTTTTAGCACGACCGGTTTGTACTTCTTGCCGGCGTATACCGAAACTGTCTTAGAGAACTATGGCTCGTAGGATTGATCTCCGATTATATTAGATCCGTATAGATTGTACATGTAGTCTCGTGGTTTGGTAGTGACTACGGGTCCGTTTTTTGTGTTCTGGAATTTGGAAGGAAGAGCATATATTGGCAGCAAACTTTCTGCTGCGTTCGGTAAAGGGAATTTGGCATATGAGGTAGTATCTGGAATAATTTCCAAAACTTGATTCGACCATAACATTTGTGTAAACATGGTTGGTTGAATCGGGAATTTATTGGGGTCACAGGCTGATAAATATTGCGCAGAGGCGCGTTCTTGGTTGAATTTGGAATGGGAGGCAGCATAGGCGATAATTTTAGGTTGATTTGTGTCTAATTCAATGACGAGGGCAATCTCCTCTGTATCATCTTTGGGTTCTTCTAGTCAATTGTCCCAGGAAAACGGAACGTGGTTGAGAATTCGGGGACAGCCACGCGGAATTGTCGGGATTGTAGCGGTTTTGCCGGTATTCGGATCATGGATAGTAATGGTTTGATTCTCATCAGCGTAATTGCGAACGATGCTCTGTGTCAACGTGTTGAAGGGTCTGCTGAGCAAGATATCATAGGCGGATTGCCGAATCACATGAACTTGAAGATAGAGGGTAATGTCTCCAAACAAAAACGCAACATTGCGAGCTAATCCCAGGGAATGGTTCGTGGTCCCGTTAGTGGACTGCATCTCCAAAATTACGGTAGGGTCGTAAATTAACCCCAAGCGTAGGCACACGGCTTCGGACATGGAAATGACTTGAGATCCAGGATCAATGATGCATTCAACCTTGAGTTGATGATCTACTATGGGAACAATGGAGCGCAACAAAATTGAGTCTGCTGCGCATTTCAAGGGTCCGATTTTCTCTCCTTTCCTGATGCGGGCCTCATAGGGGTCGGGTACGACTGTCGACCCTTCTGGGGGTTCCTGTCGAGAATTCTCTTTACTGGTTTGTTCGAGTGTTTGTACGAAACTATCCGGCATTGAGTATAACAAGGTAGTGGCTTTGCCGTTTTCTTGATTATCCGTGGCTTTTACCATGATTTCTACGGTTTCGGGTCTGGTAAATGGTAACGCTAGCTCCTTCTGAAATTGCTCCACTGTGTTGGGGATTTTACGCTTTGTGTTATCCTCTTTAATCATTTCCCTGATTGCCGGTGATAACGAATATAGTTCTTGATGTGACAACGTGATTGTGGAGTCCAAAGCGCGCTCGTAAACTTCTCGCGCAACATGCGTTCCTTCTATCGGGGCTCGAGTTCTATAAGCTGGTTCATTGTCTTTAACACCCTTGCGGATATCAGGCTTAGCACCCGTGTTCCTTACAGCAGGGGGTGCATAATTAGCTGGTTGGGCCGTGGCGAAAGGATGAATGTCTTCGGGAATTAGTTGAGCTACACGTTCTTTTACTGGGGTATTGCTGGTGATTGTCAGTTTTAATTGGTTATTGCCGGCAGGTGCATAGGTCAGGAATTCCTTGCTGCTATCATGGATTACTGTTTTATCCTTCTCATAGTGCTGGGGAGAATACAATTCGATAATAGCAGCAGCTTCTACGTCGTCCAACTTAGTCTGTGCAGGTACGATTATGTCATCATCACTATCCGAGATGGGAACTAGTGCGGGCATGTCATCATAATCTGGGGTAAGGTCTTGATCTGTCTGATCGGCAGTCTTAAGTGCTGATACTTCGCGTTTGTTTTCAAGCTCGGTTTCTTCCGCGGCTTTTTGACTGGTACGAGTCTGATGGCCTGTGACTAGTGCTGGGACTGCTTTCTCCGCTTGTGTGATAGGAATTGCCTTCTTAGGAGGCCCACGTTTGAGAATACGAGGTACCTCAACCACGACTTTTCGGAGCATGATGTCCGTAGTAGCCGTTTCAGTAATAGGCGGAGGGGACGTAACTTCTCTAACGTTCATGAACTGTTTGATTCCTTCGATTTCCTTCCCGATAGCATCTGATTTGGCCATTAGCGCTTTGAGACGTTGGCATGCGTCTATTCCAGAAACCGGTGCTTTGAGCATCTGGATATGCATGTTGACAATGGAACCATTAGGCGCCCGTTGTATCGGTTCGATAATAGCATTCATTAAATGATTGACGACGCCAGTCTGACCGGGATTCTGGCGATGCCATTCTTCGATGCGGTCTTTAAGCCAGGTGCCGGGAATTCCTCGGGGAACCCACGCTCCCATAGAAAGGACTATTTTTCCTTCTATGTTGCGTTGGCATTTCCCTTCGCGAATCATTTCTTCGACTTTAGGACATTCTCGCATAAAATGACCTATTTCTCCACAAAAACTGCAATTCTGACTGGTTGCGTTGGCGAAACTGCTTTGCTGAGACAGTAATGGCAGCCCTGGCTGAAAATGCGGTGGTGCCTGCTGAAAATGATCATTCAAATTCAACTGTAACAAGGTCTCGCCTAGTTTAATAAGCTGATTGATGTGTTCCATCTTGACTTGCTGTTCTACAGGTTCTTCCTTGACACGAACCGGGGGCAGTGCCTGTACGACTGGGGCCGAATAGACGAGCTCGGATGGCCTAGCTGGTGCCACTTCTCAGAATTCATTTGTCGGCATTCTGCTGAAATTGCTCTCACTTTTATTTGTTCCTTGTAAAACAAACTGGGCAGCGGCATAAATATCTTGGAGTTCGTACAGGTCTGCTGGGTGGTGATCCGGTAATTTGATTTGAAGACATCGAGCAATGGCATCCCAAACGTGATTAGGGAATCCTTTACTGAACATATTGCCGGTCTCATTTTCGGATAACCGCTTTTTGTCTATCAAGTGTTGGGCTTTTGGGTAAAATTCCCGGTAAAAGGCCCCTAAGTCTGCGAGATTATCGACTTCGTGTGCGTATTTGCCAATGACGCGTTCGAGATCGTGTCTCTCGTATTTGCGATTTGTATTCGCATCTGGGTACTGTGCTATAATTGCGGTTTTGAAGTCTTCATAAGTTTTGCCGGCATCTTTATATTCGGGCAAGCTCTCCCAAAATTCAGAGATAACTAGCCCCGGATAATAGATGAACCATTTCTTCTTGTCCTCATTTTTATTGATGGAATGCCGGGTGAAGAGACCCTCAATGTCTCCTATGTAACACATTAATTCGCGTCCTGGACTAATTTCGTCGATGATATTTGGTGCACTTTTCTCCTTTCTAAACGGCATGCTAGTTGTTGCCATGGCTGGTGGATGTGCTGGGGGTATAGGATGATTTACGGGAGGTATGGTTGGTTGAGCGGTTTGTGGTATTTCTGGGCATGACTCAGTTTCCGAGCCAGTAATAGGCGGGAAATATGAAGTAGATGCTTCGTCTGGGGTTTCGAAGGGTAGGTTTTGTTCGAAGGATTCGTCTTTGATATCAAAGCGTAAGGTGGTAGCGGTATCGGGAACTATTTCATCACTGGAGACCACAGATTCTTCTCTGTAATTGGTGAACGAGGTTGTTTCAACGTGATATCCACCGAAAACTTGTTCGGAATAAGGAGAAGCAGGTGTGGTGCCGTAATTTGAACCAAAGAGTTTGGTATTTACTTCTTTGGTATCGGCTTCTTCTTCTTCTTCTGAAGAGTCTGGGTTTTCGGGTTCATCTTCTAGGAACAAATAAGGTTCACTAGTAGAGATATCTAGTTCACGAGGAACTGGTTCAGGAGATGATTCTATAAAGTTGCCTGGTACTGGGCTAAGTGGCGATTCGGGTCGAGGGGTTTCGGTATCAATAGTCGAAGAGGATGCTTCTGACTGTGAAAGATGGGCGGTAGCTTCTTGTAATTGCTGACGTGCAGCGGTATTACGAAGACTTTTGCCTGGTGCAGGTATGTATGGTGTTTTTCGAGCGAATTTACGAGACATGATGTAAGATTCGGGTTCGCAGCAAGTGGGCACTCGCTACGAAGGGCAAATGGAAAGGTGATAAGGCGTATATACACGCGTAAAGGGAATCGGTGTATGGGTGGTGAACTGAACCCTCATGGTGGGCTCCAGAAATGATGAGCCTAAACTTCCGTGGCAACGGCAATACCAAACTCAAAGAGTATCGGTAACGTGCGAAACCGCCGGCAATAAAGGCAATGTGTTTGCGAGTATGTTCGGGGCACCTCCGTGCACTCCAATCAATTCCTCTAGACGCAGGTGTATACTGCGAGGTGAAAGTCTAGCAAGTAGTACCCTTTAGCAGTCGAGTACTTAGATGTAGGCTGTCCGCCGGTAATTATCTCGAATAAACGAGAGCTGACAGAAACCGGTATGACGTGAATACCAGTAGTCTGTGGGAAAACGAATCTGATCTGGTGATACTAAGTCGCTAGGCAACGATCTTCTCTAAAGAGGATCTAAAGAGAAATAGTGAATAAACGAAGATAAAACCGCAGCCGGTTTTGTTGTTGAGAATATGGGGCGAAAACGAGGTCCTATGTCGATGGTGGGTTACTGATCCTATCCAGTGTTAATGTCAAACCTATAAATCCACATGGGGATTTTTCTATCCTATCCTATGCTGAAACTATAACTGAACTTGGCTAAATGATCCTATGTCGACGATATGAGTCCTACAAGTCTTGTTCGGAGACTTCCCAAACGGGTGGCAATACGATGTTGAAAACGAAACTGAAGTAAACTCCTATCTGTGAAAGTGAAGACAATGCGGCCTATAAAATGAAATGGGATGCTATGTTTACACGTGCGGCGTAGAGAGACGTCAAAGCCTATACCAAAGCTATGACCGGTTTATCGGCAAGTAGCCGGTGCAAAACCAACCGGCAATTGAGTATTCGAAGCCGGGGTGGTATGTGGTCGAGGGTAGAGACGATGGAGGGATGAATGAAGTGGTTTAGATGGTGAAGACCCAGTCCTAGGCTTATAGTGACGGGTTGTATGCCCAATGGTCGATAGAATAGAGTGTATATGCTCATAAAGCACAGTAATACAAAGTATAACTGTTGGTGTGCCGGTTATTGTTCTCTAGGGTGTGTGGGGTTCTCTAGTGTCCCCTTTCTACAATACTTTACCAATTTTTATACTACAATGTACATGATATATTTAGATCTACTTAGTAAGGCTGTAAGACTGCGGCTCTGTAAGTGTTCGAGCGTCCATGTGTATTGCCGAAGGCTTCGGTAACAGCAACTCTTTTGCGTTCCCGTAGGGAGATAATACTAGGCATCACGAGTGGCCGATGTGCGGATATTTCAGGTGCTGTTTAGCTGCAGACTGAGAGGGTAGGGGGTCTATTCAGAGGTCGCCGAATGGGATAACGATTTCCGAAGGCCTTGGCAAGGATGCAGCATTAGTAACCACCGTCTATAGTGGCCGCGGTCCTCAATTATCGAGAGGACTCGAATGTCGATGATTATGACATCATATAATTAAATGATCATGCCGGCAATTCAAGCCGTGATGCATAGTTGATGCGACATTGATGCGTCAATGTTTCAGTACTCCACGCCTATTGCCGAAAGTAGGAGACCAGCCATCAACGCTACCTTATTGTGATGGTATATGAGGATTGGGATGCGTTGTCGGGAGGGAGGGATATCGGTGTCGTGAGGGTAGTGGCGATTTTATATGAAAGTAGTATGCCTCTGTAGGCAATGTGGGGTTTACTGAAAGCTCGCCCGGGAGCGCTTCCGGTTATTATGATAGAAATCGTGAAATTTCCGGGCTTACAGAGCCTGGAGGCTCATCAGCGCTGGGCTCACAGTCTCACTAAAACCACCCCCTTTGATGCCGATTGAAACTGGCGGAGGTTTCGAAGGCCCTGGACCACGTTTACGAATAGCCGGTGTGGGAATGACAACTGGGAGAATGTGTTAGTTTGGGAAGTTATGCTTGACAGACTAACGACTTACCAATTTCGTCATCATCTGTGGGGGATTTGACGGTGTTTCTCTGTTCGCCAGTGCCATCCATGATTGTATGATGTTCATCTTGAAGGCGGAAAATGCCAGTTTTCTTTTTCTTGTGAGGAGGCTCAATGTGTGATGCCTTGGACATTCGATGTCTCTTCACGAATGCAGCCAACAAATAAGCCTCTTCGTCATCAGAAACCTCATCAAATTTTAATAACTTGCTGAATTCGAACGCGCGACCTTTGCCTTTGGTTGGAGGGGGACTTATGATTTGCACAGATGGAGAACATGATGGAGGATGATCGACAATCATTGCATCGGCATGCGGTTGTGGCGCCAAGGGGAATTTGCCGTAGATCAAAAATGCGTCATTATCGTCAATCTTCCAAGCTGGAGGACCCCAAGCGGATTCAAATTGAGGAGTGTTCCTGCCTGAATCAAAAGTGAATTTGACTTCTGAGCTCTCAGCTATATTTTGGCTGTGCATGATATTACCGTGCGTCGACATTTGATGACTTGAAGTGGCTGCTACGTTCCATGAATGAAAAACATACATTGCAAAAAATGGAAAGTTGTACCACTGACAATTTGCGAATCTGAATGATCAGTGTTGAATTTGTTTTTCTTCGCCTGGCACATCGATATGGCTGACTTCATTACAGGATTGGACCCATTGCGAAGCGGGGAATCCGAGCCTAGCTGAAATGTTGCGTCGCAAATCGGCACATTCTTCAACAAAAGAGGAGCCTTAGGTAATAGAACAATAGGGGTTTTTTTTGATAGTAAGTAGTTCCTTTGTGTTAGAGGTGGGAGAACTCGGGGCGGTTAAATTCAGTCAGGGAGACTGTGGTGGAATGGGTAGCAGACAAGTGCATTGTCGGTGGGGTAGACATTATTTCTTCACGAATACAAATGTCTGCCGGCTTAAAATCGGGAACTTGCTTGCGCGTAATCGCAAGGTGTGATGCGGATGGAAGCTGAGAGTAAGGGGAACTAGCAACGGTAATTCCCGAGGATGTCGGTTCCACAGGCTGAAGAGAGATTGCATCGTTATTTGTAACAACAGTTGTTCCCTTCAATGGAAGGTTTCCGGTCGCTGAAAGAGATGTGCATGTAGCTAGCATATCTTCCATGTTGGTAGTAAACAGTAGGTGTCTTTGCGTTCACCATTGATTGTGCAGGAGGTGGTTGCCTGGAGGATGAACGAGACAGGTAGTTGTTGGACGTCAACAATGTTTGTTGTCTGTAAAGATTCTTGAATGGATGAAGATGTCGGAAGAGGATCAATGGTACGGTAATGAAGCATGGACCCCGAGTTATCAATAGTTGTGGCAGTTCTCGACACAGATTGTTCAGCCAATTTGAAATGAAGGGACTGTTGGTGCTCGTTCTGGGGGAGTGAAGATGGCAATCTAGCTTTCAAAAGTGCTGTCAAAGAGATTATTGGCGATGATTGCACTGGACATGACCAAAAAGTCCTGGGTAATGGGATCGGCCGAATTTTCATACCGTAGTCTCTCTGGAAATGATTCAATCAATAAGACTGAAAATGAAACAGACGGTGTGTATGTATGGCACGCACACAAAAAGTGTTAAATGCATCAGTACCTTTCTTCACATCATCTTGATGAATGTCGGCAACACATTCAATGACTTCGTATTCTAAGTCGTGCCAAGTTTTCTCGCTGATTTCAGAGGGTTCCGCAAATTCATAACAAATGAGCCATTGTTCATATGTTTCCCACAACCAGTCATCAATGGAAGAGGATGACCCTCTTTGAGGGGGATGGTCAACTTTTTCTCACAATTTAATGGCTGCGGCGTCAAATTTTTTAACAGCCTCTTCGTGAACAGACATCGAATTGAGAGAAGTGGATGGTTTTGTCATGGCTCGAAAATGTTGAGATAGTCTTGATGAAGATAATTTTCCTAAAATTAATTGATGACCAAGAAATGCGGATAGACAGCAAGGACAGTGCAGACGAGGCGTATTTATCGTGAGGTGCGAGGATGACATTTAGAAGATGAAAAGTGATGACCATAAACATTTTCCACACAGGAATCAACCATGTGGTTGAGAAGGTTGATGATGCATGCATAAATGATATAAAAAGCTTGAAACATGCAACAAACAATACATACCAAAAATTCCACTGCAATGCCGTTGCCTTTAAAGGGGAGTAAGGATAACTAACAGGGGCAAATTTACTGTTATGATTATGCGATATCGTAATTGTGTAAGGCCACCAAGCTCACTTCATAACAACGGAGTCGATAACCCTACATTCTTGTGGGAATACCATTACACAAATAGCAAACTTATGCTTCAGAAGACAGTTTTGAATCAGTACATTTTTCATTGACTTGTAAGAAGCGACAGTACTTCCGCTATGGTATGTTCGTTTAGTACAGCATATGATGACCTGTACAGTTACATTGTAGTTGATTATTCATTATCTTACCATAGTAAAGGAATATAATGTATCTTACAAGAACATATTCTAAAGCAAGAGATATAAGTGACTACTTTTGTTACTCAAGACGGCAAACTGCACGTGATTTCAGCGAAAACATGTCACTGGAATCGGCAACAGAATACTGATTATGTCGACGTTGTATGTTTTGTGTGGAAAAGGAGGATGGTTAATGAACGGTAATGTCATGTTTACTAGGATTGAATGAAGTCAATTTTTGTACCAATCACTGCAATGGTGTGTAAGTGAACTGTAAATGAAACAGTGTCTCTCTAAGACATTGACGGGTTTTCATTTTTGTTTACATAAACGTTTTGGTACTTGTTGCCTGAAAATATGCTGTTTGTTTGGCATTCGTTGACATTTTCGTCTGTGGCATGCGAGATCGGGTTGTTTAGGGCCTTGTTTAGGTGATTTTGCGGCTTTGTTATGTACATCCAACAATTCTACTGCGCGTTCAACTTGTTCCATTTTCCTATGATCAGTCTTATGAGCATCAGGTGAAGCACAAACGTACCAATCACGATCGTGTTCAGTGATCGACAATCTTTGTAATTCCATGTCTGTGGAAGATTTTTCTGTAACATTGCCATATTTAGTAAGCGTCAACAATCAAAGTATGTTTAATCGTTTAGTTTCTTTCCTGAAGTCTTCTGACGGATTCTTTGTGATAATATCCTTCGAAAACGGCCATAAGATTAACAATCCTTCTAAGGATTTCACCCTTGAAATCATAACATATGGTGTTTCCATACCGCGACAATTGTTCAAATCTACAATAGCCATTGGCAAGGTTTGACCCTGTGCTTTGTGAGCTGTGAACGCAAAGCCAGGCACGATAGGCAATTGACTTCTTTTAATGTGGCACTTTTTTCTACTGAAGGGATGTGTGAAGTTCATGTCAACTGTGTCTTGCATAGCTACAGCATGGCCTTGTGGAAGTTCAGTGAGTCTGTCACCTGACATGTTGGGAATTTCCATGACACATGACAATGCAATGCGACAGTTTTGTTCATCTAGGCGGTAATGAATTTTTTTCAAAGTTCCCGTAGACCCATTGACTATGCCTGCTTGTACATCGAAGTTAGACGTGATCATTACGGGCATTCCGATAACTAACGGTAAAACGCCAAGCCTTTGGTTAGTTGTCCCACTAGTTAAAGAGTATAAATGTTCTCGTAAATTTTCATCTGTGATGGAAAGACCTTTGTGTGTATCGACACAATGATACAAGTGCAATTCACATCCAGTTCTTTCAGCGAACGACGCAGTTTGTCATTCATTAAATGCATCTTTAACATCGTTTTGCGTCAATATTACAGGGGTATCACACCATGGTTTCTGGGACCAATCCAGGGCGTGTTGATCATTAAGTACTCTGGACGATAACATGGAATAATCTTCAGGTGTACAATTTCCAGTCCGCAGTCTACCCAACATGCTTATGAAAGCTGCATTGGCGGAGCCTTGTTGTCTCCAAATTTCGTGTAAGACAACAACAGTATCTACACAAAGCCAAAGAATTTTCCCATCTATTTGCTCTTGGTTACTGGATTTAAAATGTTTGATGTGGGCGAACAATTTAGTATCCATTATGGGAGCAAGCTGAGCAAAATCACCAGCCACTATTATATTCATGCCTCCAAAAATATTCTCATCTTCTTTGGCGATAGAAGGCACATCCGATATTTGCACCAATGTTTTACAATCGACCATAGAAATTTCATCAATGAATAAATAATCGATGCCTTGCCACATCAACACTAAATCTCGATTGGTCTTTGAAGAAATCGAGCGCTTGCTTCTCTGATTTAGCATCAATGCTGAATGAAGTGTCATGCCAGATATGTTACGCGCAGCAATACCCGTAAAAGAAGTCAAATGAAAACGGCGTTCTTGACCACGTAAAGTAAAATAAGTGCGAATAGTGTTAATTACTGTTGACTTTCCAGTACCTCCTGCACCACTCAAAAACATTCATAAACGGTCTGGTTTCAATGCCAAACTATGAAGAGCGACTAGTCGAAAAGCATGTGCTTGTTCGACGTTAAGGTTGAATTGTTCCACAATAGATTCAATGTCTACATCGTGTTCAGGATTAACTATGGGAATATCACTACAAATGGAAGGTTCAATCGTAGCGGCATGTTTGAATGCTTGGCAAAAAGCATTACCATCAATTGTAGCGTGCTCGTTTTGTAGACTGGGTGGAACAGAATCAGTTACTGCTGAGGTGTGTGTGTCTTTGGCACAATTTTTGTGATCCTCCTTTCGTTTTTCGTACTCTTCACACCAAATAGCTTCCAAATCCTTCCCCGCATCATTTGATTCGACTAACTCTGTGCAGGCTACAATTTCCCGATCATACATAGAACGCATGTGATCTTTACGAACGGAAAACATATGACAATGTTCTGCAGCGCGCAAACAAGTCTCTACATTCATCCGAGCATATAGCAGCTTTTCAGATACAACATATTCTAACGAACGCATGTGTGCCAGAATTGCATCTTCAGTATTCTCCTCATCATTGAAGTCATCTGAATCGTGCTGATTTCTATATTGTCCTCCGGGTCTTTCATTCTGACGCGCTCTTCGTTCCGCAAAATGATCATCTCTACTATCACGACATTCATGTAAAATCTGCATATTATTCATTAACTGCGTAATCTCCAAGGAACATGATTTTTGAAAGACGTCAAAAGTGTCTACCCATGATTGTCCATTTGCTCTTAAGTCATCAGCATGACACCATGGCTTAAACAATAATAACATCAAACGGCAATAATGCGGGTAAATTTCGGGCCAATCCCAGCGGGGAATAGTCGGCCCGGAGGGCACGGGAACTTTGCGAGCCAAAGGTGCATTGATAACTTGATAATAATTTCCGGCATCAGGGTGTGCATCATCCAGACTCATTTTCGGTCTGATGCGATGACAATTGGCTAAAGCCGCTTCTAAAGTAGGCCACTTACTACCCTCGAGCGATGAGAATACATGATCAGCACTGGCAGTCTCTGGAGCCCGCTCTTCAGTATTGTCCTCATCGGACTCGTCATCGGAAATATCACTAATGTTCTCTGCCTGTTCAACTGGCTTCTGTGTCCCTTTTCTTTTACGTGGAGCACCATGAACTTTAACAACTCGCGCTGTATATTCCCACAAATTTAGTCCACGAAGAAATTCTCCGCGTAATTGATAATCAAGAACACCTGATGATCGGGCTAAGAGTTTACCTTTGTCGTCCATGGTTATGATGACATCGGCATCGCCCTTCTCTTGTTCCAGTGGATCTTCCTCAGTATCACTGACGTCTTCGCGTTCTGGCTGTTCATCCACATCGACGTCGACGGTAACAAATGTATTGTCAGACATAACAGTCTGGCTGTCAGAGTGCGAATCATTGTTGATCTGTTCGGGAGGGTGTGGATTAGCGTAGATGTCATCAATTTCCTCCGGTTCGTTATCGTTATTGTGCATGGGACGACTTTGACATTCTGGAGAAGGTTGTTCATCATTCAGAAATGATTCATAACTGGTCCAATACAATGAATGAAATTCGTGGCTGGTAAAATGATCTTCATAATCCATGAGGTATGAAGCCACTTGTTGGGAAGATAATTCTTGGTGGGAAATCATAGCATATGCACATCTTTGAAGAAGACGTTTGGCACGGACAGTAATTTCATCTTCATCAGGATTGAATTCACTCAATTTTCATATGGATAATTCCAATGCCACATAAGCGACATGTACTTTTAATTGTGACTTAGTAATGTAATCTGTTATGTAGTACATTATCGCCTTTGCTGAAGCTCCAGATCCAATAAATTTGATGTCCATATTACACTGCACGGCTCGAATCATAGTTTCATTGAAGTTATTAACAAGTCCATTCAAACATCGTAGACATAACTCTCCTTTTTCATAGTCAAAGGATGAATATTGACGGTAGTTTGATTCATCCAAGTCAAACCGGCAAACACGTTCATACTTTTTGCAATATTTAAAACACGTTTTTGAATGAGAATGTTTCTGACAGTCTTCTACAAGATTGTGCAAATCTTTTTGAATTGCTGATAGCCTAACCGCGTCAGGTAAATCAGGTGGTATTCCTCACAAAGTACACGAATGTACACCGTCAGAAGGAACGGAACAATTTACGTCGGGTTCCGGAGGAATTTGATTGGTAATGGAATCATCGAGGAAAGCGAGTAACCTATCTCAAAATTCCACGTCATTGCTGGACATAATTCTCCTTTTAATTTCATCAGGATTAAGGGACCCCTCCAGCCATACCATCATATGACAATGTAATGTTCCTCGACCTTGAGCTTCTACACAACCATAATATGCCTTAACAATACCTAAAGCTCCACCTTCTAAATTCTCGTGTTTAGGATCGTAGGCTAAAATAGTTTTGATGAAAGCTTTCATATACCGGTTAAAGAATGTTGCCGCCATAGTGGGATTCTGAGCGACCAAAATGCTTTGGTCCCAATAATGAGGAATCTGTTCAGGTAGCATGTTATCAACATTAATTTCTGAACCACCCAGAAACTTTACAATTGGATTATATATGTCCGCTGGATTGATAGTAATGAAGAAACTGGCCAATCCTTGATCGACACATAAAGCTTTCACCTCATTTCTCTTTCCTAGACAAGCCATGGAAGACCCTGGTATGGCCGACGAGACAGTGTTTACTTCTTTCATCAACGCGAGAACATGTTTTTCCTTAGGATTATTCGTGGTCACGACATCGCCATCGGCAACTCGCTGGGCAACTGTGGCGACTGCTTCTGCTGAAACTGATCCGAACTGATCCGCAACTTCAGGAAAATTTCTCCTTTTGACTTTTAAACTGGTGTGTAGTAACAATTTCCGCCGCTGAATCATATTAAACGCTGTAAACATAAAAGTATAATGTCTCTGAAATCGCGTATCATTAAGGCTAAGCAGATGTTTGACATGGGCTTGAAATGATATAGATGTTGTTCTACCGCGGTCTTCCATACCTCCAATGCTGTAAGGAAACAAGGTGGGATACATGAGGGGAAACAATTCTGGATTATTGAACTCATTGACTGGTGCTGGATCATGTGTGATTTCAACATATCTGCCTCCTCATGACTTGACATGACTCAGCGCAGCTGCATGTAGCTTATTCGAAGACGCACTAACGTCCACGTTACTGATCACTACGCGCTCGAATGGAACATCGCCATCGTCAGGAGGTGCATCAACTTTGGGAATGTCGCAACGTGTGGTGTCCAGTGGAGCATCATATCTCGACATCAATTTCTCTGATTCCTCAGATACAGGTATGTGTTGAACAGAGAAGGGTAACATAGGATTGCCGTCAAGGTAAGATAACACATCCTCATTAAGGACCATGTCTTTGTATAAAGGGTTATGTGCTTTCAACCATCGTAACGCCAATCTGACATGGCGACCATTGACTGCTAAAGGCTTTGCCTTTGTTCTGAGCCATTCCATTGTAGGAATTTGTGCTCCAATAAATAATACACACAATGGAGATGTAATTTCTTCTACAGAAGGAGGAAGCATTGATGCAATTTTGGAAGGCTGCTGAGGATAGATTATTATGTTTCCTTTAATTCCTCGTTGTGTAGTCGGTAAAGTAATAGACCGGTTTTCTTCTTTTAATTGTAGGATCATGCATTTTGCACGACACAGCGATATCATACTTTCCTCAACAACGGTTAAATCCTTCAGTTTGTCTGGAACGGGTCCCAAAAATGTATTATTCGCCAATGATAGCCGCGGAACTCTTGTCTTTTTTATATCTTTGGCACAAGCTTTACAACATAGAAGTGTTGGATTATCTGATGGCAAGCTTTCGACTCCACATGGGTCTATCATTAAACCGGCTAGGGGACCTGATTGAAAGGGCAATGGCACATCAGAATTAGGCCAAAGCATGACATTGTCATCCTCTTCTGGCGATAACCAAACGGGTGTCCAATCATAATCAGACACGGGCATTTTCTGGCAATTTTTGGCCCATGTCCTCGTGGAACAAAAGGTGCAGGTAAACGATAATAGAGCAGTATTTCCAGTATCCTCAACGAAATCAGACAATAGTTTGTCTTTTAGTGTCTGTGGTACAATAGTGGGCCACGTATTATGAACGTACTGAAGTCTGTCTTCAAAATGACTCAATTGTTGCACATTACTTTCAACACGACGCGCATTTTGATCAGCCGTAAATCGCTGAAATTCTTTTGCTCGATGGAGACGATCAAGCCCTTGTGCAATTGTTTTCCTTAATGATTTGACGCCAGGTGGTTTAGTTGCATCTCCATTTGCACAGAAATTGTGTTGTTGTATGACACGTAAGCACATCTTCTTTGGTAGCCTAGAAACTCCTGCTTTCAGACTCAAAATGAGAAAATCTCGGGTACGCTGGGCCTCATCGTCACCTTCAGGCATCAATCGCTCATTGTCATCCATTTCGTTACGGCCCCGGACAGAGTTGCCGGATGTCTGTTGGAAGTGTTGCTGTGCAGTACAATTAGAACTGTGTTCTTTACACTGTTCAGAATGTAAATGATCTTCAATTATAAGACGCAAACTATCGATAGTGATTGTATTGTTGAAATTTAAATGATGTGAGTGAGCGATCTGAACTAATACCTCACGAGGAACATGAGGCAAACATTTACGTTCAATATGTATATGACAGTATTCATCATAAAATTCTTGTAAGGCATTTAGAAGCTGTGAGCGTTGAGGGTGTGCTCTCACGTTTTTATTGGCACCGAGCGCCGACAATATAATTTTAAGTTTGGGTACTGTTAAATGCGCACCACGTTCGGAATATGAGAGCACATAATTCAAAATCGTCTTAGAAAGTCCAATAACAGAGTCAAAACTGCTCGCAATGTTTAAACATGTTGAAACATCATGTGGAGGTTGAACATGATGCGAATGTTCAAGAGAATGCTTATCGAAACAATGGCAGAGCAAAACATGACTCAAGATAACTGTTTGATATTCTATAACAGTTGCGGACAATGTTAGCGTAATTCCGTGTAACGAAGCAAGGTATGATAAACAACTTTTGTCATCTGTAAACACTAAACATCTTGACCCTGTTGTGGCTCGTCCAAATAGCATGCCTTGAATCACAGAAAGAGCAAAGTTTTTATTTCCAGATGTCATCGCTAGGTCATCGCCATAATTGCCCATGTCCGCGATCACAGGTCTTTCATTCCGAATACCATCCGAGATGGAATTCGGTGCCTCTTCACTTAGACAAAGTGAACAAGAACAATGACCATGGTTCTCCTGTGGTTCTGTCATAAATGTTTGCATTAAATATTGTTCAAAAAATTCAAGAATTAAACACACCAGATATTACAGTAGACATCTGTGTAACAGCACTGCCATATTTAGAGAAAGCAGCAGGCAACAATGCCTGTAAGTCATTACCAGTTGTGAGCAGACCACTACGTCCAGCAATTTCTCGAAACATAGTCACTGCATCTTGACCAAGAAATACATCGAAATCATCCTGATCGCAAGAATGAAAGTGCAGTGATACCACAAGAGATTTTCCATGGCACAAAAATTGAAGTAGCAAAGGCCTGTGCCTTCGAGGACGTTGATCTCGAGCATTCAACCAAGATTGAGCCACAAAGGAACTATCAGAGTCAATGCAAGTATAACAAGCAGCACTGCCTTCCAAGGTTATCGAAGTCAGAGACATTGAGCGAAGCCGTTATGTGAACAAGCTAAAAGACCAATTGAGAAAATAAAAAAGGAAGATTGCGTCTGCGACGTTAAAGGCTTTTATATGGATTTGAAGCATGATGTAAAAATGACATCAGGTTGAGGAAACCTAAATCGTCATAGCCAAAGGAGCACGGTAATAAAAACCATCAGAAATGAAGTCATTATTAAAACGGAGTCATATACATATCATACAATAATTAAATACGTGTCTCATACAATTATTCAAACATCTGAGCGGTGTTCTCCAAAGAGGAATATCCGAATCCGCCAAAGCCGCTGTCGTGGGGTAATGTTAGGATCGTGCCAATAGGAAGAAGTGAAAGGAATGCACGCCGTGGATTCCGCGGAGTGCGTGGGGCTTGGCGAAGCTATTAGCAACATCACCCTTGGGTCGAAGCCCAAAGAAGGATTACGGATGGAGTCCGCGGGATTATGACCTCTAGGATCAAAGGTTAAGTTCACGGCTATTGGAGTCCACAGACATAGTGATGGATTATGGCTTGAAGGCTGAAGAGAGTGAGGACGAGAGTTATTGGGCTAAACCAAGTTGATATTCGAACTGAGGTATGTACTACTAAATGTACAGCTTATATACTAGGACGGAGTCCAACGGGTCGGGGTCTGGAATAGTGTAGGTATGGCAAGAGTGACGTGATCTGGAATGTTCTGTATCTAGAGGAGTCGAGTATTCTGTGGACTCCGATATAACGCCTACTCGCTACCGTGATGGGATCTAGGTGTGATAAATGAAATATGTGAAATAAGTAAATGAAATATGGATATGAAATATGAGATAGAAACCAGGATTCGGAATCCAACGGATTCCGATGATTGACTTGGAGCTGGTGGAGTGGATGATGGACGTTGTCCGTGGAGTCCGCGGCATGATCATTACAGTATCCCCCCTTTAGTGTTCTTGCCCTCAAGAGCGCAGATCCCGATGGCCGGGGTACCGTGTGGAATTTGTGAGTGAGGTAGCATGTGATTTTCACCTCTTAACTTGTAACCACCACCATCTTGGTGGTAGGGACACTAGCTTTTTTCTTTCTCCGTTGCCTATAACAATGACAAACGAATACCAACGGTCAAGGACACCGGAAGCGTATGAGGCGCCGCCTACTCCGGACAACTTGGACGTAGAGGAACTGCCGGTGTTCTACGCTGGCAGGGCTCAGGAGGAGGCGGCTTATTGGAGTGCCATGGAGGCACACGAAGCATGGGTCGCTGAGCGACTGAAGGCCAAAAAGGCTGTGGCTGCCGCAGAGGCCACAAAAATGAAGGCCCTTGGAAGGGAGAAGAAACTCCAAGAGTTGAAGTTGAAGAAAGAGGCGGAGGCCGCGGCGAGACGGGCGGAGGAGGAAAGGTTGGAAAGGGAGGCAGAGGAACGGAGGCTTGCTGCAGAGAGGAGGGCAGTGGAAAAGATGAGAGAAGAGGCGTCCGCCGCGGAGGCCGAGAGGAAGAGGCTGGCTGCAGTGGAGTCCGAGGCCATGCAGACGAGACGTCTGCTGCGGGAACAAACCGAGTTGGCGAAGAGGGCCATGGAGGCCACAGCTGCTGCTGTGCAAGCTGCCGAGGGGGACGATGAGGAGGCCGCAGAGACTGCGGATAATGAAAAGGAGAAGGCGCATGAGGAATTGCACCGGAGGAGGAAGGAAAAAGGCAAGGCAAAGGCGACCGGAGCCGCGGGTCCTTTGAACAAATGGAAACGGTTAACGAGGTCGGTAGTAGAGGAGAGTGAAGATGAGAGGACCACGGGGCCGTTGGAGGAGAGGCCTGCTAAGAAGATGAAGGGGAAGGCTTTGGAACGGGAGGAGTTCCACGGTTCCCGTGAGTGGACTTTGGATATTTCTTTTCGGTTTGCTGACTGTTTGGTTAGATAAATGCGGGCAGTGTCGGGCCAATGGAGCCCGTTGTATTATGTCATCCACGATGAGGTCCTGCAAACGGTGCAGGATTCGTAAGGCCAAGTGCCTGTGGACCGAGGAGACGGAACCGACGGCGATGGAGGAGGTCATGGCCTTGCTGCATAGTTTGCATGCAAGGTTTGATGATGTGGAAGAATGGTTGGAAAAGGTGGAGAAGGAGTTGGCATCCGTCGGAGGACGTGTTGATGATTTAGTGGACGACTTTGAGGAAGGGGACGCAATCGAATATCCGTGGGATTTCGTACCGATGGCGTCCGAAGAGGAGTGGAAGGTGTCGAGGGAGGAGTTGGGAGAGCTGCAAGGTGCCAACCCCGAGGCCCTCCGGCAGGCAATGCAATTACGCCTTGATCAGGACGTTGCGCAAGTGTGGTATGCCCATATGACGTCCACGGAGTTCAATGGTAAAGATCCATTCAAACTCGCCAACATCCAATTGTGGCGCAGAAACTGCGGAAACAGTGACTTGGACAGGGCGATTGCATCCAGCAAGAGATTTAGGGATGCTCGCGAAAAGTTCTACCAAGTCGGCGGCCACCGGAAGGAATGGGTGCTGTGGAAAGAGTACCTGAGGGGTAGTGAGGAGTTTCTGGTAGAGGATTCCGAAGGAGAGCTGGAGGAAGTCAGGGCAGAGATGCTGCCAGAGGCCGGGGCCAACGGAGCGCCCGGAATCGCGGAGTTGTTGAAGATGATAAAAGGAAAGTGAAGAGAGGTAGAAGGTGGAGAGGCCGGCGGGTCCACGGACGCCTAATCCTAGCCTCGTAGATTATTTTATAGATATTTGTAGATAGATGGATGGACAGTAGATTGCGCCTGAAGGGCAAAAATGTATATGGTTTTCTTGATGCATTGAAAAATGTGTGAATAAAGTGTGAAGTTAAGAAATGCGTCCGATGGAGTCCGTTCCTGATTAGGCAATGAATTTGCAATAGTTTCCCAGAATCGAATTTGAATTGGGTGAGACGGATTCCGATGGGAACCGATGGAACGGATGATCAAGAAGAAATTGGTGAGGTCTTGACTGAGATCTTGCGGATGGTGACCTTGGATAACGGTCCTGGTTTGTCTGGGTAGCGACAATGGAAGTCTTCAATGTAGTCTTCTGCAGAGAACTCTGTAGCAGGGATCCAGGCAAATTCTTCGTCAGTACCTTCGTAGCCCAACCATTGGACACGGTAGAGGAGTGGACAGTGGAACCGACGGTTGAGCTTGGAATCAAGAATCTGTGCGATCTCGAATTGCTCTTCTCCGTCGACTTCCACAGGAGGTGGAGGTGGTTGGGTACAATTAGGAATGGTATTGATTTCCACGGGTTCCAACTGTGAGACATGAAATACAGGGTGAATGGAACAGAGATCCATGGGAAGTTTAAGCGTGAAGGAATGGGATCCAGGCTGAGTGAATGGTCCGAGGAACTTCTCGGAGAATTTCGCAGTAGGGCGAGTAGTCCTGATATGTTTGGAGTTAAGGAAAACCTTGTCACCTACTTTGAAATCTGGAGCTGGGGACCGTCGTTTGTCTGCTTGGAATTTGTAATGAGACTGAGCATGAGTGATTTCATCTCTAAGGAATTGGTGAAGATCGTCGAGGTTGACTATGAAATCGCGGGCCCGGGCAGAGGCAATGTCACGTTCAGGGTACACCATGATGTGAGGATGGTAACCCTTATTAGTGAAGAATGGAGAGATTCCGGTGGAAGCGTTCGGAGCATTGTTGTACGCGAATTCGGCAATGGGTAGTAAGGTATCCCAATTGTCTTGTTGGTATGAGCAATAGATACAGATGTATTGTTCAAGGGTTTGGTTAGCACGTTCAGTTTGTCCGGTCGGCTTCCGGGTGATAACCGGAAGTGAAGTGAAGCTCCATATCAAGGGATTTGGCTAGGGCGCAAGTGAATTGGGAGACAAATTCGGAGCCGCGGTCGGAAGTGATGTGGTTGGGAACGCCATGCTTGGAGAAGACATGGGTGACGAAGAGCTGAGCTAGCTCCGAGGAATTGACAGTGTCATGAGTGGGAATGAAAATGGCTTGTTTACTTGTGTGGTCAATAACGACAAGGATGGCGGTGAATCCGTTGGATTCTGGGAGCTGTTCAATGAAGTCCATGGAGATGGAATTCCACGGTCGTTCTGGTACAGGCAAGGGTTTGAGTAAGCTGAATGGACGGTGTCTAGGTGTTTTGTTACGACCACAGGTAGTACAGGATTTGACATAGTGGCAAACGAATTCACGCATCTGTGGCCAGGTGTAATTCCGTTGGACTAATTTGAGAGTCCTGTTTTGACCGAAATGACCTGCCAAGATGTGGTCGTGATTGTTTTGGAGGACACGAAGACGGAGGTCCGTGGAGTCTGGGACATAGATGCGATTGTTCAGGCGGAGTATTCCTGACTCGTCTACAGACCACCGGGAAGGATTGGAAGGGGAAGAAGCAAGGCAGAGGCCTTCAGTCGCCGTGGAATCCGTGGGTTGTGTGAGCTTGATATCAGAATGCAATTGGTCTACATCCATGATTGCACTGGCGTGGAGTACGGGACCTTCAAGAAAAGTAGCATGGAGGGAAGCGGAGAGTTGCTCTTGAGTAAATACAGGGCGGAAATTGTGAGGATTGACTTGAGCATATTGACTATCCCCCTCTTTAGGGTAGACGTCCCATCGTCTAGTGAGTGCATCCAGTTTCCCATCTAATTTTCCTGGACGGAATCAGATAACTAGGTTGAACTGGGAAAGGAATTCGGACCAGCGGACTTGTCGGCGTGTCAGGACCTTGGTAGTAGAGAAGTACTCAAGGTTTTTGTGATCAGTAACGACGTCGATGGATTCCGCGGAGCCTTCGAGGTAATGACACCAGTATTTAAAGGCTTCAAAGATGGCGAGAAGCTCTTTATCATGGGTATCGTAGTTGAGCTCGGCTCCATGGAGACTGCGGGACAAGAAGGATATAGGGTGAATTTCCACATCATCAAGGTAGATTGAGAGGATAGCGGCAATAGCGTAGTCGGAGGCATCGGTTTCCATGACAAGTTGATGGTCAGGAATCCAATGGGTAACGATAGGAGCGTGAGTGAAAGCCTGTTTCAACTCGTTGAATGCAGCTAGGCATTTGTCATCGAATTTCCACGGAATACCTTTGCGTGTAAGATGTGTTAGAGGTAGAACGATCTCACTGTATTCGTAGATGAAATGGCGGTAGAAATTAGCAAAACCAAGAAATGATTGGATATCTTTGACCTTCCACGGGATCGGCCAGTCAACAATAGCTTTGACTTTGTCTTCAGCCATTCGTAAGCCTTCAGGAGAGAGGATGTAGCCTAGATATTCCACGGAATCCTGATTGAACTCGCATTTAGAACCTTTGCAGTAGAGCCCATTGGCTCGCAGTCTGCGTAGGACTTCACGTACATTCTTTCGGTGTTCCGTGGGATCGTCGGAGTAGATGAGGATATCGTCGAGGTATACGACAACAGAGACATCGAGCATGTCTGCGAAAATGTTGTTGACGAAGCGTTGGAAAGCCGCGGGAGCATTGGTAAGACCAAATGGCATGACGTGCCATTCGAAAGACCCATAGCGGGTACGGAATGCGGTTTTCCATTCATCTCCATCGGCAATACGGACAAGATGGTAGGCGTGGCGGAGGTCGAGTTTGGTATATATGCGCGCGGAACGCGTGGAGTCAAGAAGGTCGGATATGAGAGGAAGTGGGTAGCGGTCCTTTTTAGTGATATTGTTAAGGCCGCGGAAGTCAACACAGAGTCTGAGTTCACCAGTTTTCTTCTTGACGAAGAGTACCGGAGCTCCGTGGGGAGAGCATGTGGGAGAAATGAAACCATTACGGATGTTATCGTCAATAAACTCACGTAAGGCTTTGAGTTCAGATTCGGAGAGGGAATAGATGGGTCCGAGCGGAGGTGAAGAGCCTTCCTCAAGGTTGATCTTGAGATCGTAAGGACGATGCTCGGGGAGTTTCTCTGAGAGAGAGTCACTGAACACATCGGCGAAGTCATGATACTCTGGTGGAACATCAGATAAATCCGGCGGAGCCACGGAAGCAGCCTGGCCACTAACACTTGGCATAGAAGGTTGGAGTGTGAACTGTTGTGCACCCCCCTCTGCACAAGCTCGTACAAAAGCAGCCGCGGAGATGATAGATATTTTGGGGGCAACCAAAGCGGAAAATGATGGGATGGAGGGGTATGAGTAGATGGGTTCATACGCTGGCGGAGTCCGTCGGGATCTCGGAGGTGGTTTGGATGGGATGGGACCTGAAGGGTCCTTGCGAGCTTGCGCTGTTGCGTCAGAGGCCACGGAAACGTCTGGAACAGACGCACCAAATAGCTTTGAATGGAAAGTGATACTGTGCTTTGCCCAGTCAATCAACGGATTGTAGCGGGAGAGCCAGTTGTATCCCAGAACGAGGTTACAAGATGAATCCAGACGTGTGATGTAGAAGTCGATAGGAATGATATCTCCCGATGGGAATCGTACGGAGAGAGTAACAGATTGTGAGATGTGAGATCCGGCAGAGCTGTCAAGAAGCCGAAGTTGAACAGGGGGAATGGAGTTGGTAGGAATATTGTGATCGTTAATGTACTTCGAGTCGATGAAGCAGTGGCTGGAACCAGAATCGACTAGAGCAAGAAAACATAGGATTGTGGAGATAGGAGATCCGGAGCCGATTTCACTGGATAGGGATATGGTAAGGGAATGGTTGGAAAGAGCGGCGGCGTTGAGGGTTACGATCTCCGAAATGCAATGACAGTCAATGCAACCCTGTCCTTGCACGGAGGAAGCAGGGTTGCTCTCTATTTTTCCGACTCTGAAGGAGCCGAATCGACAGAGGCAGGAGTAGGGTCAGAGACCTCAGCTGCACGTCCACACGCGGAAGCCGCGGATTTGCGCTTGTTGCAGTCCTCGGTCTTGTGTTTGTTACCACAGAACATGCACAGGTCGTTCTTGCAGCAGTGTTCCTTTTCCTTGGGTGTGAGCTTACCGTCCTTGCCTAGCTTGTCAGTGTAGGGCTTCTTGGTGGCACTCGTGGGGCCGGAGGTGGAAGAGGTGGATGATGAACCTGCGGTGGAACCATAGGATTTCGGGGCCGCGGAGTTGTTGGAAGAGCTCGAGTTAGAACCCGAACCCTTGGGTTTGAAGGTGGAGGAGGTGGAGGGCCGGTCACGGTTTTCCCGGGAGATCTCAGCTTTCCTAGTCCAGTATCGAGCGTCAAGCTCCTGGGCAAGGGTATGCATATCGTGGAGGTTGTTGGGTTTTCCATGGTGAGCCATGTCATCCTTGATTCGTGAGCAAAGCCCGTGGTAAAAGGCATGACGGAGGGAATTGTCGCCATAACCGATGATGGCGGCGTGTTGATTGAAGCTTACTATGTACTTCATGATCCTATCTCCATCGCGCATCCGAAGATTTTCGAGTTCATCTTCAGCGTCTCCGACGGCATCGAACGGACCAAAATTGGTACAGAGCTCCAAAAGGAAGGCGGCATAGGAATACGCCCAAGCGGGAGGATTGGCTTCATTGGGGTGGAGGATATCCGGTTCGAACCAGTCGAGGGTGACACCAGAGAGGAAGGAGATGGCGTAGTTGACTTTGGCGGTGTCCACGGCAAATGTGTTGGGCCTGTCATTGAAGTTCAACTGCAGGGAGACGATGAACGCTTTGAGTTTCCGTGGATCCGCCCCATCAAAGGTGTCCAGTGCCTTGACTTTGGTACGGACTATCTGCTGAGGTGGGTTGTTGGCTTGGCGGGTAAGGCCATGGAGGAGGTTCATGAATTCCATCATGAGGTGGTTCTCGTCATTAGGATCAGGATTGGGAGGATTGGGAGGGTTACCGCCGGGGCCTCCAGGGCCACCTGGATTTGGTGGGCCAGCTGGTGGACCGGGGCGCCGCAGATTGCGCGGATTGCGATTGCGATTGCTAGGGGACTCTGCTTCACCGTCGCTGCTACTGGGATCCTCATTGTCACCTTCTTCCTCGACTGGGAAGAGAGGCTGTGTGTGCGGGGTTTCCGGGATGATGCTTCGATAACCACCCCATCCGTTCCTACTAGCGGAATCTGCGGAGAACAGATTTGGAGTGGTGTTGACATCGGATTGGCGGGCAGTGAAGCCACTGTGAGTGTAGGTTTCCCTACGTGAGTGTTGTGCAGAGGCTGAATCCTCGCCGAAGAGGGTGTGATCCTCTTTCGATGCGGAGGCAGGAATGTCGCGCATGGAGAGGCGGTTTACGGGCGGAGCCGTGGAGGAGGATTGGGTTTGTGATGGATCGAGGGTAGTGTTAGACATTTCTAAAAATTTCGACTCAAGGGTTTGAGTTCGAATATACTGTTAGGATTGTGCCAATAGGAAGAAGTGAAAGGAATGCACGCCGTGGATTCCGCGGAGTGCGTGGGGCTTGGCGAAGCTATTAGCAACATCACCCTTGGGTCGAAGCCCAAAGAAGGATTACGGATGGAGTCCGTGGGATTATGACCTCTAGGATCAAAGGTTAAGTTCACGGCTATCGGAGTCCACAGACATAGTGATGGATTATGGCTTGAAGGCCGAAGAGAGTGAGGACGAGAGTTATTGGGCTAAACCAAGTTGATATTCGAACTGAGGTATGTACTACTAAATGTACAGCTTATATACTAGGACGGAGTCCAACGGGTCGGGGTCTGGAATAGTGTAGGTATGGCTAGAGTGACGTGATCTGGAATGTTCTGTATCTAGAGGAGTCGAGTATTCCGTGGACTCCGATATAACACCTACTCGCTACCGTGACGGGATCTAGGTGTGATAAATGAAATATGTGAAATAAGTAAATGAAATATGGATATGAAATATGAGATAGAAACCAGGATTCGGAATCCGACGGATTCCGATGATTGACTTGGAGCCGGTGGAGTGGATGATGGACGTTGTCCGCGGAGTCCGCGGCATGATCGTTACAGGTAATACAAACTGTTTGCAATAAAATAATTTCTACTAACGAACAAATGTTTTCGTAAACCAGGGTGATTGAATGCATGCTGGTTCAGATTTTCTAAACATCCAAGCGGTGTTTGAGGTAGGGGAATAGCAAAGGTTTGCACACAGCATCCTCGAAAGAAATGCTCCGACAAGACTTACCATCAAAATCCCATTCCATTAAGGACACTATGACTGGAAACACAGCAATTAACGAAACCACCACCAATGGTGCGATAACAATGGTTGAGCTACATTCTTTAGAAATTTCAACTTATCTCGGGAAAATATTTCAAGACTTAACCTTGGGAATTACTGACCGATTCAATTATCCCCCCCCAAAATTTCGCCAAGTTCAAACAAGGCAAGAATTCATTCAGACTATTCATAAAATCACACACTCACTCTTGAAAAAGCAACAAATATATATGTAAACCCTCATAAGGGATAAATGCGACAGATATATGTAAACAAGGTCCTAGAAATTTCTGAAATAAAACTTCCACAAAGAAATCCGATCGCCTCAAATTATGATGTATGAAACCCACAATCAATCCTTCGAAGATTCTGGCTCTTCCTCAAAAGACCCTGCAGCAATTGCACCATCGACCTCGATATTTTTTTCGGGAGCACTAGAACCTTGAACAGACTGGCGAAGGGAAGCAACTTGATCTTGAACAACTTGAGCGTCTTCAAGGATATCAAGCCCAGCAAGGAATTGCCGAATTTTCGAGATCATGCTCTCGGCCTTTTGAGCAACGACTTCGAGAGTGGGACCAAACGAAGAAACCTCTTCTATAATAAGCAAGGATGGGTCAAGCAATTAATAAAAAAACAAACAACATATGAAGATAATGAGACTTCAACGGTAAATGATCGATGGGATTCAACACATTGTCGCCATTTACGGTGCAGGGTGCCTTCGAATAATGGCAACGCACACAAATGGATGTGTGTGTGAGAAATTTACGACAATGCATTCCACGACTTTTGCACTGATCACATGGCTTCGAGTACTGTTGTTAAAAGTTCAGGGAAGCAAATTGAAAAAAAATTCAAAGACATACCCGTTCACCAACAAACGCCGCAACTTCCTTGTTCCACAAACGACCGTCAACCTTGACAAAACGGCCGTAGTCTTCTTCCACTTCCAGGACCCCAATGTGGGCAATACCATTAGTGAGTGCTTTAAAGGACTCATTGGGCATTTCACCAAAACCACCACCACCCATGCCAAGAGCGACCAGGGGGGACTTGGTGGGACTTGGCCCACGTTTACAAATGGCTGGAGTAGGAAGAACTGTACAAAAGAGTTAGAAATAATCAGCAAGGTTAAGTTGGACAATTACCGTTGTCAGCGGTAGAAGAAACAGTTTTAGCTCTCTTAGCAGCAGGTTCCTCGTCAATATCTCCCACAGCCAGAGCAGAACGTCGCTTTCGAGGCCTTGAAGTATCAGCCTCGTCTAGGGAACCTTCTTGAAGTTGTTGCTGTGCGCTACTCTGAGCCAATTTCTGCAACCGCCTCTTAAGAGGATTTTGGGATGCAGGCTTCGGATTAACAGGAGCATTCTTTGCAGGAGGAGACCGGCGAGCTCGATGGGAATGACGGACATCTTCAAGCGACTTCTCCAGACGCGAAGGTCTTGCAACGATTGCTGGCAGGGTCGAATAATCAATTTTGTCCAAAGAATCTGCAAACTTTTGTCGGCGAGCAGGTTTATATTTGTGAGGAGGAGGACTTGGCGCCTCTATGTGCGCTGGTGGATTAAATGTCGGTTCCAGACTCATAAATGCCTCGTCTTCAGGCGGGGACAGAGGCCGATCATCGTCATCAACATTCATTGGTTCGGCAACGGGAAACGCAGGCAATACTTCCTCCTGAAAGTCTATCAGGTCGGATACGTCGGGCCAAACGAAACCGACAGCAGGAGTAACCAAAGGAAGCGTAACTACAGAGCGTTCGACCACCATGGGGGAAGTAGTTTCCTGTTCTTCCAGTTGAGGAGGATTCGACTCTTTGAGAACTTCTGCAGGCAGAGCAGCTACCAGCGGATCGGAAAACTTAAACAAAATTTAACATGACCATATACGTACCATTGTCAGTGTGAAGGGGGACTACTTTTTTTGGCTTATCTGGTGACCGTTTTGCCAAAACTGGAGGCCCGGTCTTGAAGATAGTTGTGAGCCTGCCATGCGAAGGAAAATTGGGATCAAAAATGAAACGGTGATCAACTCTAGAGCTGGACACGATAGTCAGAAAAATACATAAGTAATCCAACGGAAAAAAACGCACCTTACCCTTCAACCTCTGATGAAGTATCTGACGGTGCAAGAGGAGGAACTGAACGATGCCGAGTGATCATTTGGGGTTGAGGTCGAGGAACCTCCTTTGTCGGCTTTGGAAGAGAAGAACCCTTGCTTCTCAAATCCACAAAGGGCACCACTTTGGTACACTCAAAACTAGTAACAGAACAAGGTTGGCTTGTTTCCGCCATAGGAACAGCAGATAACAAGAAAGAAGACCCGACAACCTCGGCATCCCCACCTTCAGTATGATCCTCGTCATCTTTCGCTTGTTCTTCGGCTTTCTCACTGGATTCATCCTCATCCTCTATCTCGGAATACTCCTCAGACGACGAATCCGGATCGTTAGGAATGGGAGTAATCTTCACCTCGTACGCATGCTAAAATGAAAAATCAGAAGGCAAATCAACGAATAGAAGAATATACGAACCCCGCATCGTCCGAACTCGTTATAAGCGGACTTTGACTTTTTAATCCACTCGGAATTGATGGTTGACACGACCTCAATGATAGAGTATTCCAGTTTATGGAATACGGCTTTCGCTATGCCAGCCGACTTGCGATTGTCCTGACAGATTTCCCATTGGCGTAAACTATCGCGAAGCCAGGTATCAATTTTTTCTGAATGACGACAGGGAGGTGGAGATTGTATCAAGTCATCCAACTCCAGCACCGCATCTCGATAGCGCAATTCACATTCCACTCGAAGAACTGCGGGATCTTGTTGAATGATGGGCTCACCCATATTTTGTAAGCATCGAGACAGAACCGTACGTGATAACTTGGCCAGCGTTGGAACACCGACAAGTGTAAGAAAGAGCTAGGTTACACCGATAAAGCAAAAAGAGCGTCACCAGCTTAGAGGCCGCCTTCTGTGGATGACAACAGTAGACAAAGAAAAAAACTTAGTAAAAATTGAATAAGTTCAATGGGTCATGCGTCCAGAAGCATCAAAGTGCCTTGAAAATGGTGCAAGAAGCTCTGATATAGGAAAAGGACACACCAACCATTCCACGGAGTACTTAACGGTGACTAAAAATAAGCCACCGACGCGCCTTCAGCAATATCAGCACCCGATTTAGCCATGGGCACTGCCACATAAGTCACTCCATGGCAACCATGCCCAAGAACCCTGACTTTATATGAGAATTCAAACATACAGCCTCTGGATTATGTTTCTAGAGTAACATAATAAAAGTTTCAGGGGGATGATGAGCGTCCACGCTCTGTATGCCCGTCTACCAAGCGGTCTTTCATAAAGACCAAAATGCTCTGCCAACGCATACTATGTTTATATAACTTCAACGATACCATACGAACCCCGATATCCCTCTCTTTCGAGGACGCATGTTAATTCTTGTATATCATCACGGTAAGGTACCATTGATTGCCAGTCACCCACTTTCGGCAACACATGTTTCATTAGATTCTTCAAAAATCCGAGCAGTGTTCTACAAAGAGAAATATCTGAAGCTGCCAGGTCTGCCAGGGTAGAAACTGTTCACATGAACTAAGGAACAAATATTTTACATATAGCACGGTCATTGAATGCATGTTCGTTTAGATGCTCCAAACATCCTAGCGGTATTTGACGAAGAGGAATAGCCAAAGCTCTCGCACACAAGCCTCCAAACAAATGCTCGCATAATACATTCTGAATTTCCTCTGAAGTTACGCAGGTCAAAAGTCCATGGGCCCATGCTAGAGTTGCCAATTCCCATCGTGTCAACTTATCAAACTGTTCATCGAACACCATATTGACGTAGCTCACGTCGCCTTTATAACGCAAGTACTTAGTATCGACAGTACGTTGTTTCAACGCGTCGATGCAGCCTCGGTGTTTGTGTTCGGAAACCTCCCAAGCAAGAAAATGCCAAAACGGAAGTAACTGATCGGCGGTAATATGATGCAATACACCAGATTCGGAAAGACATGTCACGAGAAATGCAAGCGGTCGAACACGTACATGATGACATCCCTGTACGGTGGCTTTGCACATGGGTCCTTTGGCAGAAGCGCACATGCCGGTCAAAAAGTGCTCAATCACCAACTCGAGGTAAATGCGACGGTCACCGCAATGCATTCATTGTAAGATACCGTGTCCTGCAAGCACTCCCAACAGAGGCGCGAAATCTACAACAAATAAGAAAGAAGTCGATCCAGTATCACACATTAAATCATAAAATTGCCGCAACACCTGTAAGGGTGCGAAACCTATCATCATGAGATATGGCAGATGATTTCATATGGACATTATGCACTGACCGTTATGATCGTCAGACCACGCCCAGCACAAAAACCAGTCCATTCCCAACTGCACAGCTGACTGCGCTTCAGAAGATGAAGATAGTTTGATGGGAAATTCACAATGGCCATCGCAAGATACGATACCGACAGAATGAACTCCAGAAACACACATGGACGGGCAGGAACTAATGTTCCACGAAAAATCGAAGGACACGGCAAATGACTGGCCATCAACAGTACAGGTGGAAGGAAGCATGCTGACTGAGCGAACAGCGCAACGTAGAGACAATATATCAAGTAGGAACACGTCAGAAATGACGCGGAAAAGTAACTCATTGGAGTACAAGGTAATTTATGACAATGCCCTACATAAGAAATGACCGCTTCCACAAAAAAAAATTCTGTACGACCATACACAACCCACTAAGACATAAAACCGAAGACGTCAAATATGACGGCATGGAAATCCTCAAAATCGGTGACAATGATGTGACATACGATGACGAAATGTCGAACTAAAACCGTAACATACACAAATATGGACGAGGCGGATAATCCACATGACTAGGCGGAAATATGAGATGTCATGGAAGAAAGCGGCAAATGGAGAACGTGACAGAGCGGAGTCATGGAAAACCAAACTAGGTGGGGAAATGTATCACCTTTTGAATGGATAAAGACTTAATCCCACGCCTCACAATATCAAAAATAGGAGGGACGTGATTGAATTAGATGAAAGTGAATCTACCGCCAAAGTTGCTGTCAATAGTGCACTATAAACCTACTACCAAGGTAGCAGGAATCGTGATCGACACCCCTATGTGAGTTCTACATAGCCGGAAGCAAATTTGCTCCCATCTCAGCATTCCATTCACCCACAGTATCAACTCGTTCCAACCAACATATTCTCTATGCCTTTCTTCGGCCTTCGCCCAAAGCGTCAAAGTGCGTCTACCGCCACTACAGATACGAAATCATCCCGTCCCGCCAGGCTGGTCAAACGATCAGCACGGCCGATATCCAAGGCAAAGAAACCCAGCTCCTATAGCGAACAGCCAATTATAACCATCAAAGAGATTGATAACATTATATCTCTCCATGCGCTATCAGATTACTCCCGATACCCCTCCGAATCGTTCCCGAGAAGAGTCAAACTTGATCTATCGGTTTCCTCATCGGAATCATCGAGTCTGTTGTCCGAGTCGGACTCTACTCGAATATCTACAGCATCAAGCCTTACGTCCGGCCCTACTCTAGTGACATCAAGTTTTCTACACGACTCGAGCTCATCATCTTCATCGTCGTCGATTTATCGGTCCGACTCAAACATAACGTCCTCAGTATCCACTGGTTTTATGGCCGGTTCGAGTCCCACATCTTCTGCGTCATATTACCTGACAGCCACAGTCCCATCATCTCCTGCGTCGCCCATCCTCCACACCGACTCGAATGCAACATCTTCAATATCGAGCACTATGTCCGGTTCGAGTCCAACGTCTTCATCGATGTCAAGTTCTCTGCTATCATCCGACTCTAGTCGATTATTTTCTTTGTCGCAAGAATCCTTACCAAGCGCCCTAGTACCCCAAAGTTCTAATCACATGTACAACTTTAAAGATGGCTTAAAATGGGCGATCTTCATACTTCTGTTTACAATCATCAGAATTAGCAGCGAGTTTTTACTCCGTAAACATTAAAGACACATGTACATTCTTGAATTGTTATCTCTTATTTCAGGTTTCATTGTAGCTATCTTGACGTTGATTAGTCCATTTATTTCAAAAATTTTGGTAGAACATGAAACAACAGTATGAGCAAGATAAAATAGAAAGATAACATCGATGGCTTCTACAGCACAGTCAAGCGGCGCACATGCTCGCTATCCAGAGCATCGGAGTGGAAGCGACGATGGTCCGCCTGGCACGACACACGCGAAAAAATGCCCATGGCGCAATCCTTTTGATATCGAGTGAATCGCGAATAGACTTTCGAGACAGATCCCTTTGGGCAATTGGAGAATCTCGGCAATGCTTTCTACGGGCAGGATGGATACGGGAGCCGAGATATATGGCACACGAGGTCTTGTGTCCGATAAAAAGACGGCCTCCTTGGGAGAGGGAAGCGGTAAAGGGACAAGGAGAGCTTTCTGGAACAAGATGGTGGTACGGCTTTGATCTCTTCATCAGTGAAAACGAGAAAGAAGCGATTCAAGGAAATGGATATTTTGCTCGACATCGACATATTTTTCTTCAAGCACGTCCGTACTGTCGCGAATCAAAGCAATATCGGAGTTGCTCGAGGTCGGTTCTAGCGGTGTTGCTAATGATGGAACCGCGTCTGAGTCTTCCCCGTCGAGTGTAATGGACTGACGCAATTGGGAAATTCTATAGCCCCCTTTATTAAAAAGATTTTATAAGAAAGATATGAAGATTCCAAAGTAGAAAGTTTTACTTACTGTGCAATTACGGTCATTGTGGCAATGATTTTGAGAAAAACAATCACAAATTTTTATTTCAACCCTATCGATAAGGTCTTGCACTCGATTGCCTCTGCGGACTTGTTTTCGCCCATCGCCCACATATGGATCCACAACACGACTCCGTGTTGGTTACGCGTTGACACAACGTAAATTGTTGTCCTACGAATTAGCCTAAGTTTTATGTAAGTATACGGCTCCATCCTGTGTCGGTCGAAATGCGAATGTCCGGTGGTCCAGAGCAAAAGACAAACCTAACAAAACACCTCACGCGACTTATACCATGCCAGCCTACGATGAGGATGGAGCACGCACGCAGGAGGCATTATATGCTGTAGTTCGTCAGAGTGGTTCCAGCGATCGCAGCAATCTCCCCGATAGTATGTCTTACGGTAGTTTGCACTGTACACCCTGTACACAGTCTGATAATTAACCAGAGTATTATATACAAGAAGGCCAGGTTTCTCATTCTCTTCGAGTAAACACAAGTGGTACGTGAACAGGCCTTTAATTTCACGGCATTAACATAAAAATCCATTGCAAAGAAGAAAGATACTCGCGTTAAAGTAATTCCCATTCTCATTTTCAAAACTCTTTCCTTTTTTTCCTCGAAAGTTTCTCCAGGCTTTCCATTGACGGTAATTTTGTACCTCGATATGAGCTTTGTCAATACAGCAACACCCTCAGTTTCAGAAAACCTATGTGTAGTCATCAGTAATGCACTACTGAGAGAGTTTAGGATGTACTTTCGACCCATACACGCATGTGCACCCTGACTGAATGGCATAAAAGCCTCCCTGGGCCAGTCGCCTAGGAATCTCGATGGGTTGAACACCTCAGGGTCTTTCCAGTACCGCACTGAGTTGACGGTGAGATGAACAATATTTGTTACGCGCGTCCAGCCGGCTAGGTACTCACGGTTACGATGCAACCCCACCACATCAAATCTCACTATGGAACCTTGAGGTACAGGAATCGTCTTGCGTTCTCCGGCCGTGTTGGTGGAGACAAAGACGGTATCCTGAACGCTGATTTTGGGGATCGTCACAGGTGGGTACAGGCGAAGAGTTTCATAGAATGCGCTAGGAAAGATTATAATAAATTGTAGGCACTAAAATGAAAAGTCATTTCTTACGCTTGAGAATGCGTAAAGAGAGGCATTTCGTCATAGGTCTGTGTTGACTCGGATTACTCGACAGAAGGAGCTTGCAACTTTAGGCACACACTGGGTTCCGTCCATCTGGAATGATGGACTTAACATGGCGGTAAAGGATTTCTTGCTGATCTGGATAAAGTGCTAACAAGGCAAGTGTCAATGCCAGTGTATGGCCCGTAGTCTGTGGTAAAATGAGTACAATATTCTCATTCCTCACGGTCATAATTTCGATTTACCTCGTGCCCAGCGACTAAGAATATGAATACGTTCCCTTGGGAAAATGGCGTAATGGCAATGAACCAAGATGTAATAAATTGAAATTTACCCAGTAGTTCTTGATCCGTCAATTTAATCTCACCTTCGTCATCATTGGCATCCAGAAGACTGCTGAACAAATCGTATCTTTTCCCCTTCTGGTCTCCTGTCTGCTGATCTCGGATCATTTCCAGCATATAGAGCTTCGCATAGCTCCTTTAATGTCAAAGAGCCCCAAAAGCAGTGATTGTGACTTACCTCTAGTTCGTCGAATGCAGCTCTTACTTTGGCCCATTTAGGTGTCAACCCCATAGCCCAGCGGGGAACACCGAGTTTCAAGACTATTCCGATACTGGCAAGATTTAAAGCATCATGAAAGGACATCGTGTGGGTTGCAGGGACGACGGTATCTGCTTGCCAATCCATTTTGTGCCCAAAGCCCGCTACGCCAATGACTTTCAAGGCTATCTATACCACTTTCATGAGAGTCATCGAAGAATCATTGCATACTGCACTTACCGAGAGCGTAACTTCGACCGCGTGCTCCACTTCCACCACGTCCTCATTTTTCCAGACCGTCTTGATTAGGTCCTCTGTAATTTTCAATGATTCATCCCATACAAGTCGGTTATTTCTCTGTGGTGGACGACTATGTAAGGCAGGTCGGAAATCCATACGTGAGCATGCATACATCAGAAAATGCTGGCGCGCTAATCTTTCGGTATTTTCTCCACGTATCCCCTTCGGATGCGACGATGTTAGGACCAAATATGGATAACCTCTGGAACATAGACACAGGCTTAGGGAACAACGCGCAGGATGAAGTTATGTCCTTGAGTCTGTCAGCGATGAACCTTGAGCATAAAATGAAGTCATACTTTGATGAGTGTAGCATCAGCGACAAGAAATTCAATCCTCGCCGGGAATGCAGTCACACAGGCGACGATGTCCCACCCTGTCTGCTTGTACACTGATAGGATGGTTAGTGGATGCTTTAACAATGTTGATATGGATTTGCCAGCCTTCATATTTCTTGTTGAAGACAAAGTTGGTACCACTCGTCAACCCAGGGATTGGCGGAAGAAGATATGAGAGGGGCTGCCGGTACCAGAGGACCATGCGGTATCCGGGGTGGTTCCTGAAAAGTGTCCATGGTCTTACAACAGGATTGGGAGATGCAGAACTTACCCAACTGCTTTGACGTTTCTATAAAACTCGATAGATTTCTGGATGACCCAGAGAAGAATTATCCCTAGAGTGAGGGTCGCAAACATAACGATAAGAGCCGTGAGAATCCCCCGTAACGACACTAAAATATTTGAAAAATCAAGTATTACAGCGCAGGGGGATTGGTCCGATGAACATGGATCAATTGAAGGTGTAGGGTGAAGAAGTGTGTTGGCGGCTACTATGCATAGATGGGCGGTACCCAGGCCGTACTGGGAACGCTGGACACGTGCAACAGAATAGAAATCGGCTCTGCTGCGGTCAGAACATAAAGTACAAAGATAAGTGCAACGAACCCGGTCCTGTTTGTGACGTGAAGCTACCAAGTCAATATACAACGCGTGACAGCATGGTCCCCCTTCGCTGCCATATCCATAAAACTTCACATCCAACGTTTCAAAATCGGCCAAGGTACGTACAAACTCCGTGACGATCCAAAGGTATACAAAGTACAAAATGCGAGTACGGTAAGACCCAATGTCCCACGTCAGATGCGACCACATTCCATCCCTTGAAAGGAAATGGACCGCCCGCTTAGTTTTCGTTCTATGTCTCGCACGCCGCAGCCCACCTCCGCCGCATCACCTTCGCATTCTCCTCTGACGTCCACTCATCTGGATCACCCCTCATCATAGCAAGACCCTCGTCCTTAAGCTGCTATTGACGTGAATACGCAGCATACTCTTCTTTTGCAACTCGGCATTGACCTCCTTGAAAAACAGGCTCCCAGTCTGTGATTATAGACGCTGGTGAAGGTCGATGTCAAAATGAATCAACTCGTACAGGAACACTCCGATATCTTTGCCGAAGTTATTCAGCCAGAAGAAACGGAACGCCTTGTATGTACTCTATGAGGATGCAATCGGTCCCTACGGCAGCTCGTGCTGCGGGTGTCCGGGCTTGCCAAAGACTTCTCGGACATATTCCACAGTGGCGACATCGCTGTCTGTACCCACTAGTGCGCAAGGAATCCTCGCGACTGCTTTGGCCCCGTTGTCGAACCTGAGGAGAAATACCTTAGTGTACAATCCTATACAACGCATCACAGTCACGAACATATGGGTACCACTGGAACGAGCGTACACGAGATTGTCAATCTGAATGCAGCGTTGTGCACCGACAGCCGAAGAAGCAATATTTTGAAGAGCAGCTATGTCCACATGTACTCGTCTCCAGCTTCGTTCTAGGAGCAATAAAACAAAGTTTGGAAAAAAAAAAGGCAGAACAGAAGTGAGTGTAACGTACGAAGCGAATATCCGGAATCTGTTTGATCACCGGCCATGTTTCCCTTTTTGCTGTACTCAGCGCCTCGTTCTGTCTACGAGAACATGTACTCTCTGCCTTGCCAGCTTCGATCCAGTCTGCTCCAGACGCCACACAGGATTTGGCCCAGGTCGACCTTCCCCAGTGAGTCACATCCCTCCCTCGTCAAATCCACTCTGATTATCCAGGGCCCAGGGATTTCTACACGCGCAAAATTCCCGAATGGCAAACCGAGTTCATGACGAAGTATCCGAGCCTCTTCACCGACTCTGAGATGCAGAAATGGGGGTTGGAGTGTGGTAAAGGATGGGAAGGACTCATCCGCGAGATCTGCAACGAGCTGAAAGGAAAGAACGTCGCGTTCACCCAAATCAAGGGAAAATATGGCAAGCTGAGAATCTACGTGAGCAAGGCTGATCAGGAGACCAGGAGGTATTTGGAAGGAATGGAAGAGATATCGGGAAAAGTATGCGAAAATTGTGGTAGGACTGGTAATATGGCTGTTTCAAATGGATGGCTGTTTGCGACGTGCGAGGAATGCGCGAAGGAACGAGGGCGAGAATTCAGATGGCTGGAGGACGTGCAGAAGGAATAAAGCTTGAAAGAGACTGATGGATATCGAGCTTGACAGTTTTTGAACACTGGAGAAATATTCTATCAGCGCAAATTCACAGGTACCAATTTAACTGTAGAGAACGCACCGACACCTCTCCTCGCCGTTGCTTCATCTGCATTGTTTTCGTTGCCTAGTACATGCGACCTTGCTCCAGCACAGTACCATTCAGAGAATACGTGAAGGGCGGGTGAGCTGCTTCTATGTTGTCAGATATCGTCAAGAACGGTTGAAGAGAAGCTTACTTCTCTTCGTTCGCGCAAGCCGTGTCGTAAATGCAGCCGTATGTAACCAGGAAACGATTCGCAGCAAATGAGATGCACGGCGCCGCCTCCAAATAATTCTCGTTTGCGAAACGCTGGTGGGGAGAAGAAGATGGTAGCACGGCGAAGAGAGCTGCCGGGATTAGCCGAATCCAACTTTCGGCTTACCATCAATCGACCTACCTTGGAAAATATCGACGCTTTTTTACTTCTATAAGTCCGGATTCCTTATCGTTTTACCTTTGATTTTATGGGATATTCATGAATGTGCCTTCACGGTGTCATCTACTTGTCTTCTGTCTCTTCCAAAAAGTATCTAGGAAATTTCACCGAAGAACCGAGCCAGTGCCGACATTTTGGATGTACACTTCTGGCTGAATGACAGTCCTTGATATCAAATTGCGTTGACTAAAATCAATATATGCCAGGAACCACTATTTCAGAAAGCAGGGAACGATTCGGTACGCTCAAACTCAGACCTTGATTTATTTTCTTCCTTACTGATTTCTGCTAGACTGACGTTCCTACATATCATTGCTGAGAAGTACATTCAATCAACGCAGCCACCTATCACCAATTTCGACGTATCAATTAGAATGGGGAATATGCGCAAAATCAGAGTATGTTTCCCCAGAAATGCTTCCATGTACTGGCGCTGATTGTTGGTCGAAGAATTCTCTCTTGGTATGCTCTGATTCCTCTCGCATGTCCTGTTCCTCTGACTGTCTGATACTTAGTTTGTCAACAATGTCGTCGCTGCCTCCAGAAATTGCGGAATAAATTATTGATCATGTAGCCGAAGACGACAGCAAACTCCGAAAGCCCAGTCTTGAAAACTGTGCTCTTGTCGCTAAAGTATGGCTGCCGCGTGCGTGATACCATATGTTTCGCGTTACGAAGCTCAGAACCAAGGCTGAGCGGCGTCGATTTGCCGAACTGTGTCTTAATGGTTCGTTTGTTGCGCACAATGTAGAGCATCTCATGATGCATCCATTCTGGCTGTTGTCCAAGAGCCACGGTCCCAGTTCCATCTTTGCGGCGACCATAAATTTGGGCACAATTAGGCTGAACGATTTCCACCTCTCTTCGCTCTCCCACGATATCGTTCGCCTCCTTGCTAAATGCCCCATTACTTCGCTCACCATGAGCTCTGTCTTCCTCCAAAAATACTCCGACCTGGCTATCATGCTTCATATCCTAGGCCAGAAGCTCGAGCATGTCTGTTTCGAGTACATGATGCTCCTCGATGTGGCCGAACAAGGAGATCTCATCACCGCGGATCAGACCACACGCTGGATCTGGAGGGAAAGCCCAAATTTCAGTCGCTTGATTTACAGGAATGTGACGTAGAACACTGGTCCGCTCTTTTCGATATGCTAGACTTGCGTGGCCTGCGCGAAGCCATCATTACTGTAGGCCCGGACGGAGAAGCTAATATGATCCCAAGACTGGGGAATCTTGATAAGCTGGAAATCATGCATACAGACGACTTTGTTCCGCCCTCGAGTGTCGCAATGTCAACAATCCGCAGGGTGGAAGTTGATCTCATCAATGTTGATATTAACACGTGGAATTGGTACATTGATAACCTGCAGTCTGGTGAAAGCCACAGAGGAAATTACGCTGTCTGTCATCTTAAGGGATGGCTGTAAGCTGTTGGCAGAAGAGGCTATACACATTTGGGAGCGATGCGATAGTGTCTTTGCAGCTATGAAGCAGCTGAGGGTGTTTCGTATTGAGCTTGGGACAACGCACGAATTTTTGGGGCGCAGGGACGAAGGCTACGATCGGTTCAATGTAGGGAAGCTAGGAGAAGATTTGAAGAAGTTGATGCCGGTCCTGAAACAGCGTGGTATGCTGATACTCCATGGGAAAATCTATCGATGATCCTGGTTCACGGCGATTTCGACCTTGTTTAAGACAAGTTACTACGACCTGTATTATCGTTCGTCTCTATATTACTCCGTTTATCTTCTGCTCATTTCCTCGACTCTCCTCGCATCACGAGAACTGTTCCCCAGTTTGTAAGTTTACACTCTCGCTTCAATCGAGTGCTCTTATTAACTTTTCCCTAGACGTTTCATGAACGTCCCTTTCATTATGAGCCCGAGCCCGAATCCGACCGCAATGCAGTTTGGCAAGGTCTGTTTATGCCGGTGTAAATGGTATCACGGCCATGGGCACTGCGGACACCAATGTCAAGGCGAGTGCTTTCGATCCAATCTGGAATCCAATCCGCTTTTTTTTTGTGAGGCCGAGTCCGAATCCGAGCACGGTATACTTTCACAAAACTCTATTCATGCTGGTGTAAGGGGTATGGCGATGGGCACTCCAGGCATGAAGCAATTCGTCATAAAAACCTTAGAATGCACTCGCTCCAATCTAGATTCGAATCCGAGGTAAAATCAAATTGGGGGCCGCCTTTCCTTGCCGCTGTATCACCATTTGATTTATGGTACTCATACCAATCGATATTGTAAGCCTCCGTGGTCCCTATATTATAAGCTCCGAAACTGAATTAAATCCCGACATTGATAGGCACTTCAATATCATCGGGCACATAAGGGCTTCATCGCTTCGTGACGATCTCTTACTAATGCAGAAAAGAATCTCAGTGTGTGGTGCCAGTGAGTTGTCGGAGTGGTCGGTTACTACTGATGCCTCATCAGCGTCAGGTCTTCATCATGTGAACTCTCGTTCCCCAGGTACAACCGAGGTTTCGGTGTTACGATGTACATATAAACCACGTCTCTGAGATTGTCCCGGTACATCGGTTGCCTATGGCTACTGTTTTCTTTACCCTCCTCATCCTATGTTCATGCGCACTTGGTGCCATATACGAGAGGTTCGAAGATCTCCCTACGTCGAATTTTGATTTCATTATCGTTGGAGGTTGGTTATTTTGCATCCGATGCGCTTTCTCTCACCTCGCCGTCAGGTGGAACTGCGGGGAATGTCCTTGCAAATCGTCTGACGGAAAATTCCCAGGTCTCCGTACTCGTCCTTGAAGCTGGCGGATCGTCAGTCCTGTTCCAAGATACACGTTTACTCTTGATACCTACCGTTCTTTAGGACGGCTGATGTCCTCCTCTCCGAAGTTCCATTCTATTGCATTAGCGCAACTCCCGGGACCTCCTTGGACTGGAACTTTACCACGACTGAACAACCGGGATTGAATGGACGTTCTGTTTCATTTCCGAGAGGGTTCGGATTGGGAGGAAGTAGCACAGTCAGTAGGTGCTTTTCGTGGAGCTACTTAGCTCTTTCGGCTAATGCATTCCCAGATTATATGTTCTACACACGTGGGCCATCTCAAGATTATGACCGGTATGCCCAGATCAGTGGCGACCCTGGTTGGGGATGGGAGGCCTTGCAACCATACTTTCGAAAGGTCCATCTTTAGTTTCCATTGCCTTCTCTGTCGATTTGACCTTGATGCAATGATAGAACGAACGGATCGTCCCCCCCTCTGATCATCACAACACTACTGGCGAGTTTGATCCTGCGATCCACAGTCTCAACGGTATCAATTCAGTGTCTCTCCCTGGAGTCTCACGCGCTACGGATGGTCGCGTCATTCAAACTACGTCGGAGCTCCCTGATGAATTTCCATTCAATCTGGATTACAATTCTGGGTACCCTTTAGGAATCGGTAGGGACTCATGTCTACTCCAAATTATGTTACCGACACTTATAAACTTTGATCATCGACAGGATGGTCCCCATACACAGTTGGAAATGGGACTCGAAGTAGCTCGCAGACGTCCTATCTCGGGCCTTCGTATATCGGACGGCCAAATTTGCATGTTCTAACCCATACCCATGTCACCCGAATTCTACAGTCGAAGACTAACAGCACTAACGTCGCACTGACATTCAGTGCCGTCGAGTTTACCCAAGATGCAGGAGGTGAAAATGTCTTCGAAACACCATCTTGGAGATTTTTAGTCTGATTTGACCTTGTCTAGCAACTCTGCACACACTAGCTCCAGTTAATCTCAAGGAAATCATTCTCTCTGCGGGATCCGTTGGCACCCCAAATATTCTCCTTCACTCAGGCATCGGCGACGACGCCGAGCTGACAGCTCTGGGAATTACTCCAATGCTCCATCTGCCCGACGTCGGCAAGAACTTGACAGACCATACCTTGTACACCGATCTTAGCTTCTTCGTTAACGACACCTCCACTATTGAGAACATCTATTTCAGAAATACGACCTTTCAATCAGAGACCCTGGCAGAGTGGCAAGCAAACCGAACGGGCTTTCTATCAACGGGAATAGCGAATCAGATAGGATTCCTTCGCATTCCCGAAGAGGCCGGTATTTTAGACGGAGATCCGTGCGCGGGAAATCTGACCGCGCACTATGAGTTCATCTTCACTGTAGGGATAACATGTTTCAATCCACTGAGGGTACTATCATGCTAACTCCTGTCTAGAACGGCCTCATAGCCCCCTCTCCTCCTCCAGGAAATTTCTTTTCTATCGGGATCGCAGGCCTTTGTCCTCTGTCGCGTATATTTCAAAGCTTCTTGCCGCACCATTCCAACACTGATAGATAATTTGGAACAGGTGGGAATATTACTATCAATAGTACGAACCCTCTGGACCCGCCACTGATCAACCCAAACTATTTCTCACATCCGCAGGATATTGCTATTATGCAATATGCTGTTGAGAGTGCGAAGAAGTTTGTCGCCGCTGCTGCGTGGGATGGCTACATACTCGGTGTGACTGCAAATACCACCGAAAATGTTCTTCGGAATGGGGTTGGCACTGTATTCCATCCTGTGGGTACCGCGAGTATGTCGCCTGCTGATGCGAGTTGGGGTGTGGTAAACCCAGATTTGAAGTTGAAGGGCGCAAAGGGGGTGAGAATTGTGGATGCTTCAGTTCTGGTGAGCTAATCTTTATGCATAATGTTACCGCAAACTCAGTACCTCTTCTCCGTCGTGTTCAACCGCTCATACCTTCGGGGCATACTCAGGTTCCCGTTTATATAATCGCAGAGAGAGCCGCAGATATGATCAAAGCAGATATATAGTCACTAATATATAGTCATGTTATATGGAAACTCACCTAAACCTCTCAAGAATTCCGACGCTTTGAAGGACAATACGGTGAGATGAAATGACCACATTCCATCTTCGAATCGAAAAGCCCCCGCTTCCTCCTCATTCCATCTCTCATGCGCAACAGCTCAATTACGCCATATCGTATCTACGTGTTCCTTCGGCATCCACCCATCGGGATCACTTTGGACATGGTCCCGGAAGTCATCTCTATGCTTCTGGTAATGCATAAAAGTAGGATATTCCTCTCGCATAATACCCTCATCTAAAGCATAGGAACCAGATATTTCGGGATGGCTAGGAGTGAAAGGTTTTGGTGGAGCGCCTAGGCATCGACGGCTCCGTTTGTACAAGGAAATTCACTGGTTAATTGTATGTCATCTCTGTTGTTTCGATTCTGACTTGCTGGATAAATCGTTATCTCCATAGTGTCCCGAGCATGAAGTTGTGTTTGACAGATGCTCCTATACGACGAGTTTCTTGCATTTTCTTTGCTACTAGAGGCTCGTTTCTATTCCTAATTGTTCGTATCCAGATTGACATGCTGTGCTTAGACATGAGACATGGTGCGTCCTTCCTTCCTTCCTTTCAAGCAACTCCTATCGTCAATCAAACCCTTACACAGGAAGGATATCTGATAAACATTCACTTCTGTGGAAATCTCGACATGTCCGAGGCTGTACAAGGAATGTAAGAAACACTGGCCAACTGTCCTGGTAGACTGCGCGAGAAGGTCTCTAAAAATATGGTTATTCAATCAAAGTTGGGGGGCTGACGGTCTGCAGTTATCCCTACTCTCCAGTGCAGCCGGAACGTGTTGAGTAGGCAATCTCACAGACTTTCACTCCAGTCGATTCGGGCAAATGACTCCATCGGAAGCTAAGTTTCATCTCTCCACTTTGCCCTCGTGTCGGAAAAAATAGAATTTCGTCGTCTCCACGATCTTCACCGCCCCAGAGAGCAGATCGTGATCGACACCCCTATGTGAGTTCTATATAGCCGGAAGCAAATTTGCTCCCATCTCATAATTCCATCCACAGTATCAATTCACTCCAACCAACATATTCTCTATGCCTTTCTTCGCCCTTCGCTCAAAGCGCCAAAGTGCGTCTATCGCTACTACGGATACGAAATCTCGTCCTGCCAAGCTGGTAAAACGACGGCCGATATCCAAGGCAAAGAAACCCAGCTCCTATAGCGAACAGCCAATTATAACCATCAAAGAGATTGATAACATTATGTCTCTCCATGCGCTATCAGATTACTCCCGATACCCCTCCGAATCGTTCCCGAGGAGAGTCAAACTTGATCTGTCGGTTTCCTCATCGGAATCATCGAGTCTATTGTCCGAGTCCGACTCTTCTCGAATCTCTACATCACCAAGTTTTATGTCGGGCCCGAGTCCAGCACGCTCAGCATCGGATTCTCTATACAACTCAAGTCTATCATCTTCATCGTCGATTCGTCAGTCCGAGTCGATTCCAACGTCCTCAGCATCCAGTTTCATGGCCGATTCGCGTCTCGCATCTTCCGCGCCGGGTTTCCTGACCGACCCAAATTCATCATCTCCAGTATCGTCAATCCCCCAGACTGACTCGAATGCAACATCTTCGGCACCGAGTTTTATGTCCAATTCGAGTTCATCAGTGGCGAGCTTCCTGCTATTATCTGACTCTAGTCAATCATCTTCTTTGTCGCCTGAATATGTACCAAGCGCCCTAGTGCCTCAAAGCTCGTATCACATGCGCGGCTTTAAAGATGGTTTCAGATGGACGATCATCCTACTTTTGTTTACCATCATCAGAATTAGTAGCGAGTTTTTACTCTGTAGACATTAAATACACACGTACATTCTTGCGTTCGTATCTCTGGTTTCAAGTTTCATTGTAACTATCTTGACGTTGATTATTCTATTTATAAAAAAAGGAAATCGGTAGAACATGACATAACAGTGTTACATATCTGAGCGTATTCTTTCACTCCTTTAAGGAGTAACAAAAATTGGAAAGAAATCATCAATAGCTTGTACAGCATAGTCAAGCAGCGTACGTTCTCGCCAAGAATGAAAATGATGTATAAATTCCTGCGCGTCATTAGCCTATAATAATATATTCTTTGACACAAAAAAATACTCGCTGAGTCATCTCTTCCTTCACCTATTATTCCCGGCCGCAACATCCAATACCGTTAAGTTCGCGCCATTGCAATAGTCTAGAACTTCAAAAGAAGTCACTACAAAAATACGGGCATGCAAGAAGGGTCTTAGTTACATTGAGAAGATCATGTCTAATGCGATTCTGACAGATACGGTATTCTTTTCGTCACCGAAAATTTATAGAACTGGACTGACAGTCCTTCAAAATTGTTCAGTTCAAAGATAGAATGAGAGGATCTTGTACCTCGCAGCCGTATAGAATGCAAAGGACTAAAGATCCGAGAGCCAATGGAGCTTCAAGCTTCACGCGCGACAGGGTTTGACAGTACGCCGCGTCCGACCAACTTTAGAATGAAACTTGTAGTGCAGCCTGATGTAAATCGGGGGGCATCATGGAAAAGACCACTGCATTCAGTGATTTCTCGGATGTCACCAATGAAACGCTTAAGTTCTCGAAGCGGAAGTAAAATCTGGGATAACTTGATTCCTTGGAGTGAAAGTTCCTTCAAGTTGTACGCGTTGCGAAAAACCTCGACAGGTTTGCGAGATAAACTCGTAGTGGTAACCCCTCGACGATAGTGTCAGAGTTACGCTCGCAGCCTGCACGTCTATATCCAATTGTTTCAACACCGGAAATGCAGCCCCGGCGAGGGAAGCCATCGTTTGGAGGCCGAATGGCGTAAAGATACTCCGACGATGCGTGTGGCACATCAACAGCTTCAATGATCGTGCCAAATCATCTCAGTTAGAGAGATGCATTAGAATGTCTAACACATGCGGCGAGGATCGATGAAGGTGCTTTCGGAGGGGGCGTGACTTGCCTTTGGGAAAATGGTCCAAGCCTTTATCTCCCAAAACAACTATCCGAGTCCAGAGCATTGGAGTGGAAGCGACGATGGCCTGCCAGGCGCGACATACACGAGAAAATGTCCATGGTGAGGACCTTTTGATATCGAGTGAATCGCGAATGGACTTTCGAGACAGATCCCTTATGGTAATTTGGAGAAGCTCGGCGATAATGGTAGGAGGGATACGGGGGCTGAGAAATACGTCACACGAGACCTTGTGTCGGATAAAGAGATATCCTCCTTGGGAGCGGGAAGACAATTCCAGGGCATTTCTTCCTACTAGATAATTGCCCAGGATAGGACGTGTAACCTCTTGCATGAAAGCCGTGAAGGAGAAAGAAGTATGGCGTGAGAATGCTCAAGGCGTTTTCTATTTTACGTCCCGTGAGGTAAAACATATTGATCTTTCTTTTTACTTCTCGTGTCGTAGCTAGAAATACACGTCAATCCGGCGCCAGACCATGACGCACGTCCTTGAACCCAGGCGATGAAAATCTCCTTTGTGCAGGTGTGATAACTTCAACATGCACTGACGGAGGTGTATATAGGCATCGCCTTGTTGATGGTGGCGCAGAACCGAATTATAAACACTATGCGTCAGATACAGATCCGGAAGAGGGCGACAACGAGATCACTTTAACGAATTGACGCTGCTCCGCATTCACCGAACCCCGTTGACTACGCTGTATTGGGAGAGGAGAACAACTCCGGCTCGCAGTCTCGATGAGAGAATCGTCTCCCCATCCACACGAAGCAGGTCCATGGCGACGATGGCACACCATCGCAAGAAGGGGCGAGCGCCTGTCGATCGAGGGACCTGCCTCGGATTTTCTATCCAGCCCATGACTCTTTCACTTCTTCCGACTAGTTTGAAAATCGATTGGGGCTTTTCACACCACTAACGACTACGGTGGGGCGAGCATATGCCCTAGTGATGACGACGGTTCTGTCGGCGCATTCAAAGGGATATGATGGCAAGAGGTTCCAAAGGTGACGCTGGCGAAGACAGTCCTAGCGTGACTAATCAAGCGCGGGGTTTGTGGGCAAGATGCGGCAATAAGTAAAAATGGCGGGATATGGTAGGATCCTTCGACATGGCTATCATGAGCATAGCAGAACAACACGTCAAGTCCTGAAACGAACTTAAACAACAAAATACGCACTATACACATGTATCTCCGGCAGCTCACCCTTGCACGACGTCTCTTCAAAACAGCGGGTGCGTGGAGATGAAATGGTGCGATTGTCACAAACATTCGGGGAATTGTACACGTATAGTATCTTGTAGGAGTTGGAGATGTGAGCTCAATACATAGCGCCCTGCCATTCGAGCACTAGGGGTATCTTCGATGTCGAAAATCGGAGCCACCAAGTCCAGCGGCTGACGATGGCATGGATTGTTGGAAGACACAGTTTGTCCTTGTAGGGCTGAGGTCAGGGTCGTTGAACGCAAGTGAATGGGAACAGGTCTTGAGCTTCCAGTATGAAATCGGCGAGGAAAGAAGAGTGCTTACAACCCCACAATGCAGAGAAGCAAGTCTCGATAATCGTCTCAGTCGTGTCACGTTGCACGGCATCCAAGGTGCATTGGGTGTTGTCGAGGAGGAAATGTTGACCCTAAACATCGGCTGTCTATGCCACACCTATGACTTTCAGCGAGGCTCTGCCGATTGCTTTCTCTGACGCTGACGACGCCACCCAGACTGATGATAGTCGTTGGCGCAGGAAACTAGGTGGCCGGGGACGATGGGACTGGGCGAGGCCGACGCGCGGAATGAGAGAACGCGCGGATTGTTCGACGAGAGGCTGCAACGGATAACCCCCCAGATCTTTCGTCGCCGTCGAGGGCCCAGCATGGTCGTCGAGATGGAAGGAGTAGGTGATCACTTCAGGGCTTGGAATCACACGGTCGTCATCATGACAGTAGCGGTCCTTTCAAATAATGAGAACACTGAGAAGGCAAATCAAGAAAGGACGCACGGTTCCTATGCAGTTCTGATACCCCCAGGATAGACCCACGTTCGACCACCCTCACCATCGCCACGAACCCCGGACAGTCTTGTAGTTTTTGGTCTACGAATTCAGATGCTGGAGAGAGGATAGCACAGGACGCGACACAAATATCGGTTTGATGTTGATAGTGATCAAGTGACGGAGCGTGGGGAAAACTTGCCTCGCCCCCATCAAATTCATCTTACAGCCTTGCCTCTTTCACTCGTACACTCACCATCGACTGTATATCGCAGTAACAAGCATGCAAGCCCCATCTCGATCTCTTACTCAGTCTCCAATGACAGCGGCGCCGGGTCGATCTGCGATCCTTGCGCCTCCGAATCTGGCTCCCGATGATACCGATTGGATTTCCACCGCCGGTCTCACCTTCAAGGTGCTTGCCGGTGCAGGCGAACTTGACCCCTCGAATATTGCAAAGACAATTGCAAACATTGCTCTCCCGATCCTGGATCTGGTCAAGGTGCGAAGCTATGCTGTATGACAATATTACATACAAAGACGCTTGTATTGTCCAGAATAATCAGCAGGCGCACGATGATCTCAAGGATACTATCAAGTACCTTGATAACATGCTCAGCTACGTCTCCGAGGAGATCAAGCTCCTTCAGGAAGGTCAATCCATGGATGCTTCGACTCACCCATTGGCCCGTCTGCAACAAATGGGCGATGAATTTGTCTGGTGTGTCTTGACATTTGACCTTGTTGAATGTACAATTGATATCTGTCATTGTGTTAGTCACCTCAAGGATCTGCGGGATGATTTGAACAAGGTCTATGGGAAGAGAGGGTACCAGGCAAAGATGAAAAAACTGTTTCAGAGCAAGACTATTCTGAATCGTATTAATCAGCACAAGGTGTATATCAAGGATGCTCGAGACAAGTTTGTGGTATGTTTTTCCTACTATGACATATGAGAGGGATATTGATTCTTCTCAAGGGAACTGCTGTGTTTTCTACAGCCAGGCAGGTTGCAGATGTTAGTTTAAAGGTTACTGATATTCATAATCATTTGGTGGATATTCTTATTCTTATTATTATTATATCAATGTATACTGATATTCTTATAGATGAGTCCTTCCAGGATTCAGCCTGTTGAGTATGTCTCTACATATTTCTTAAAGTATAATAGTTCTCATGATAGTCCATTGATTAGTAGCATTATGGTCTCTGCTATTCCTCCACCAGCTCCATCTGTTTTCTTAGGCAGAGATGACTTAGTCCAAGAAGGCATAGCCAATCTTCTTGCAGACTCTCCTCATTCCATTATCATCATGGGATTTGGAGGCATGGGCAAAACATCTCTAGCCTTGAGGATACTGAATGATAAAGCTGTGCAGGTCAAATATGGGGCTCATAGATATTTCATTCCTTGTGATACAGTCTGCAGTGTTGATTCTACTGTAGAGATTCTACTGCAGACTGTGATGAAGTTGATGAAGTTGGACATAACTGGTGATGCAGTAAAACAGCTGCATGCTATATCTAAACCAACAATTCTGGTTTTTGATAACTTTGAGACTTTTTGGGACCAAAGCAGTGATCAGTACAGTATTCAAAGGCTTCTTGCACACTTGAATTCTGTAATACAGATTACATTGATGATTACTATGAGAGGAAGTGTTGCTCCAATTGGAGATGTTGGCTGGTTAATGCTACCACACAATGGTCTGTCACCAGTAGATGAGCTAATATCACTGGACATCTTTAGTACCATATCAAAGCATAATACTGACAAAGAAGCAGTTAAAGAACTAGTAAAGGAGTTGGAAGGATGGCCATTAGCTATTACATTAATGGCTTATCAAGCTAAAATTCTTTCTCCCAAAATACTTTTAAAAAGCTGGTACCAAGAAAAGACTTTGTTATTGCAAAGACCTGGAGTTCAACCTCATAGATTATCAAGTGTTGATATTTCAGTCAAAATCACTCTTCAGTCACCATTGCTTTTATCAAACCCAGATACACTGAAGCTGTTGAGTGTAATGTGTCATTTGCCTAATGGGATTCCAACATGGGATAGTTTAATACATAAAATGCTACCAAATGTTTCTAAACAAACTTTGATTATATCACAATTATTACAATCTGGAATTATATATCAAGATAGCAAAGATGGATTGAAACTATTATCACCTATTCAGGAATGTCTTAAGACATATTTTCTTGACCCAGATACAAATATTAAAAATCAAATTTGCTGCTTTTACATAAAAGAATTAGATGATAAAAATTTTGTGGATTTAACCTTAGGAGATAACACAAAATTTGGTGTTCAACATTCTAAAAATATTGAATGGATAGCATATAGGCTGTTGAATGACAATATTGATGAAAATCAAATGATAACAATATATAACTTTTGTTATTTTCAATATTTAATCTCAGATTCAGATAGACTATTAAGAAAAGTGATAACCATCACAAAACATACAAGGATGCAAAGTTTATATGCCTTTGCAATTCTTTTGTTAGGCAAAAGATATCAACTATTCAATCAATACAAGTTAGCACAAGATCAGGTATATAGTGCCATGGAGATCTTTGAAGATATTGGGGACTCTCATGGAGCAGCACAGTGTTTGCAAAGCTTGGGAAACATTTTGCGAATGACACATCAATACTCTGAAGCCACAATCAAGATGGAGAAGGCTATGGAGATGTTTGACAACATTGGGAACTCTCTTGGAGCAGCACAGTGTTTGCAAAGCTTGGGAGACATTTTGCGAATGACAGATCAATACTCTGAAGCCACAATCAAGCTGGAGAAGGCTATGGAGATGTTTGACAACATTGAGAACTCTCTTGGAGCAGCACAGTGTTTGCAAAGCTTGGGAAACAATTTGCAAATGACACATCAATACTCTGAAGCCACAATCAAGCTGGAGAAGGCTATGGAGATGTTTGACAACATTGGGAACTCTCTTGGAGCAGCACAGTGTTTGCAAAGCTTGGGAGACAATTTGCAAATGACACATCAATACTCTGAAGCCACAATCAAGCTGGAGAAGGCTATGGAGATGTTTGACAACATTGGGAACTCTCTTGGAGCAGCACAGTGTTTACAAAGCTTGGGAGACAATTTGCAAATGACACATCAATACTCTGAAGCCACAATCAAGCTGGAGAAGGCTATGGAGATGTTTGACAACATTGAGGACTCTCTTGGAGCAGCACAGTGTTTGCAAAGCTTGGGAGACAATTTGCGAATGACACATCAATACTCTGAAGCCACAATCAAGCTGGAGAAGGCTATGGAGATGTTTGACAACATTGGGGACTCTCTTGGAGCAGCACAGTGTTTGCAAAGCTTGAGAAACATTTTGCAAATGAGAGATCAATACCCTGAAGCCACCATCAATCTGCAGAAGGTGTGACATATATAGATTTATTTCTAGTATTAACTCATTCTGATAATCTGAGATATTTTTTACTTCAATCTATGACTACTTACATATAATACTTACTCAGTGTTATGCTGATCTGATCTTATCTGCCCAGTAGTAGTTAAAGAGCTCAGGTAGCTGAATTAATACTTCTCTGTCTCAAACCAAGAGTGAACTTAATAAGTAGAATCTGTACATGGCCTAAGAGTACTTATTGCTTCACCAGCTCTTTCAACCAGCTTTCACTGTCACTGCACATAATTCAAAGTTTTTTCAGTATTTTTTCTCTCAGAAAACATAAAAAAATATTGTGAAAACTTTAGTAATATTTACAGTAAAAAAACCTAAAAAGAATACTGAAAAAATAACACAACAAAAGTTTCAAATATTTACAGTAAATCTATGGTGTTTTAATGCCTACAAACACTGAAAAGAATATTCAATATTACAATTTCAGTTTCACTTACATTTTTTACACCAATAAAACAGTAAAAAAAACAGCAGAAAATACATAAATATGTGACAAATTTGTGTGACCATATTTTCAGTGTTTTCTTTTATATTTTCAGTGTATTTTTTTGGCTGAAATATTTTAAATATTTTCAGAAATTATGATGCTGCAAAGCTCTAAAATTTCTTGTTTAAAAAATTGCCAAATAATAGTAGTGGTCAAAGGTGAAAAAGTTTGGTGTGCTGTTTTGCCACAGGTCTCACTGATTCTTCTCCTATTGAGAACAACTATTTTAGATCATCAGACAATGCTCATAGATAAAATCTACCATTGCAAGTAAAATCTGCAAGCTTAATTTTCCTTCTGAAAATCCACTGAGTATAGTATTTTGCCAGAGGTCTCACCTATTATTCTCCTCTGTAAGATTACTATTCTGAACCATGAGACAGTGAAAAACTGATTTTACTGCAGAGGATCCACCATGTGTGGTTGCTTGTCCCTGGTCTCACATATCATTCTCCTGGTCAGTATCACTGTTCTGGAGCAGGAGACAATACTCATGGACAAAATTTGCACACACAGGCAAAAATCTGTAAAGCTTACTTTACTACAGAGGATCCAGCAGTGTGTTTTTTTGTCACAGGTCTCATGCATGATTCTGCCATTGAGTGTCACTATTCCAGATCATCTGACATTGCTCATCAATAAAATCTAAGCTTACAGACAAAAATCTAAAAAACAAATTTTACTGCTGAGGATGCACTGGATGTGGTTTTGTGGTAAAGTTCTCACATATGATTCTCCTGTTCAAGATGACTATTCCAGACCATCACACAATGCCCATGGATAAAATCCACCCACCCTAACAAAAATCCACAAAGTTAATTTTACTGTGTTGGATGCACCAAGTGTGGTTTTTTGCTGCCGGTCTCACACATCATTATCCTGTTCAAGATGACTATTCTGGACCATCACACAATGTGCATGCATAAAATCCACCCATCCCACTGCATGGAGAAATTTATAACTGTATATTTTTTTGAAAGTCTTGCCTAAATTATCAAAACATTATTCTTAATATTATTTCAATAAACTTGTTTATCAAAGAAATATTGAAGAATAATGTTTTGATAATTTAGACAAAACTTTCAAAAAAAATATACAGTTATAAATTTCAATATTATAGACTGGAATATAGAATTCTCCATGCAGTGTCCAGACAAAAATACACAAAAATAATTTAATTGTGGAGGATGCAGCAAGTGTGGTTTTTTTGCCACTGGTCTCCCACATCATTCTCATGTTCAAGATGACTGTTTTGGACTGTCAGTCCCTGCTCACACTGCATGGAGATTTCAATATTCTTGGCTGAAATATTAAAATTTATAACTGTATATTAATTTCATATATTACACAAAAATATTGAAATAATATTTTTAATATTCTTTTAATATTTGGGAAATTTTCAATATTTCTTCAATATACAGGATTATGGAAATATTATTAAAAATAATGTTTTGATATTTTGGCCAAGATTTTTGAAAAAATATACAGTTATAGAATTTAATATTTCGGTCAAGAATTGATGCACCTGACACCTATATGGCAAGGAATTTTGAGAATAACAGTTAGGAGTCCTATATAAGTGATACATGATAGAATGGAGGCCTACCAATGTACTTAACAATTCTTCATTCTGCTGTTACTATGATGGGGAAGAAGGTGACATTCCAGATGCATGGAAGAATGGATGGAGGTACCAGTGTTTGACGCAGTATTGCCACAAGTCCATTGCAAGTGACCCTGGCAATCTAGTAGGCCCTATATTTTGTTTGATATGTCACCGTTGTCACACTATTCGGGCTTTGCCGAGTTTTGCCTTTTGCCTTCGACTGCAAGACTGCTTGTTTGTTTTGTAATTTCATCTCGATGCGTAGGTCTCATGTGCACCTTGTTCACAGTGCTCACCCATCATCTAGCATCCACTCATCTATACTATACTCTCCTGCTTCACAACGAACTTGGCTCTCCGACCGTACAACATCTCAACGACATGTTGCGATGCCGATGCAACTTGGATCTGCTGAGACAGGTCTAGAAGTCTAGTATATGGTCCAACTTGATTTTCGCATTGGCGGTGAAGTATATCAAACCCACGGTGGACAGTTTACGTCGACTTTATGATAGTCATGACGGGATGGTTACGTACTATACTATTCGCGTCGCCTCAAGGTTATGTTGGGTACCAGTGTCCGGCCTGCATCCAATGCATGGAGATGCGCTGCAACGTGAGATTAGCAATTCAATGTCGACCCCTTAGGCTCTACCCCGAAAGGAAGTAGTCGATGGCTCACAGATGTCGATAGTCGGTGCTTCAAGTTGTTTGTCTCGAAGCAAACTGAGAGAAGAGAAGGAAACGACGTGATTTGTCACTCGACCGCTTGCTCGTACGTGAACCTCCTTCTTTGACTTTACTCGTGTCTCCTACATTCTCATAACGTCAAATTTTTCTCAAGTTGTTCGAACATCTTTCGCTTCTTCATGCTGTCGGGTCCACTGCTTGAACATACGCCTACCTTCTGAACCTCATTACGGCCAAACACGCGACCTGTTAGCTGAATATTGTTGTCAGCGCACTTGCATGTCAACTAATATGGTATCAGATTCCGGCTTCTGTACATCCCACCAGAACCTTTCTCCATCATGTGAACCGTGTTTACCACGATTCACTGCGAAGGACCAAATGATTCATAAGGGCACCATGACTATCTACTCTTGGCGGGCCGCTCAGCAACTATGTACCTCAAACTCTCCTTCTTTTTACTTCATGCGCTGTGCTCCATAGCGCTGGGTGCAATATACGAATGTCTCCAGGAGCTTCCGACTCGCGATTTCGATTTTATCATTGTCGGAGGTACGTACTAATGTTCGGGCCTTCACGCCGCACGCTCATACATGTCAAGGTGGAACGGCCGGAAACGTCATCGCGAACCGTCTAACAGAGGACCCGGGGCTTTCTGTTCTTGTTCTCGAAGCGGGCGCTTCGTGAGTACATCGTCTTAGTCTCTGAAATATTTTTACCTTTGTTGTAGGACGGCCGATGTTCTCCTCTCTCAAGTCCCTTTCTTCTGGCCTCGTTTAGTTCCAGGAACAGTTTGGGATTGGAACTTTAGTACGACTGAGCAACCAGGGTTGAACGGACGTTCTGTTCCGCTCCCTCGGGGATTTGGACTGGGCGGAAGTAGTGCCGTCAGTGCGTCCTGTACTACCCTTGAATGCTAAAGTTGATAGCTGATTGCAATTCCAGATGCTATGTTCTACACCCGCGGTTCGTCCCAAGATTACGACCGTTACGCTCAAATCAGCGGCGACTCAGGATGGGGATGGAATGCTCTACAACCTTACTTTCGGAAGGTCAGTCAAATTTTGTTCTTGTCACAGACATTATTGACGTCCATGACAGAATGAACATTTCGTTGCTCCAGCTGACCACCACAATACAACTGGACAATTCAACCCCGCGGCTCACGGCTTCCGTGGAATGACAGAGGTTTCTCTTCCTGGATTCCCACGCGCTACAGACAGCCGTGTCATCCAGACGACGACGGAGCTGCCGGAAGCTTTCCCATTCAACTTGGATTATAATTCTGGTCACCAGCTGGGCATTGGTGAGAATTTATATTTAATTAACCCGGACACTTTATAAGTACCATCAGGATGGGCACCTCTGACGGTTGGAAACGGCACCCGAAGCAGTTCACAAACGTCGTATCTTGGGCCTACATACATTGACCGACCGAATCTACATGTCTTGGTTCACGCTCACGTTACTCGAATTCTCCAGTTAGGTAACAAGAAAAACGCCAGGCTGCCAACATTCAACGCCGTCGAGTTTACCCAGGATGCTGGAGGTGATACTTATATCTAGCACTACTACTGACTGTCGGCTGACTATTCATCTCCTAGTAACTAAGCATACTCTTGCACCAACGAGACTCAAGGAAATCGTTCTCTCGGCTGGATCTATTGGCACCCCAAATATACTCCTTCACTCTGGGATCGGCGACACAAGGGAACTCGCAGATTTGCACATTACCCCAACGCTCCACCTTCCCGACGTCGGCAAGAACTTCTCAGACCACCCTATTTGGAGCATGCTTTTCACCGTCAGCGACACTGACACTGTAGAGAACGTCTATTTCAGAAACGCGACATTCCAAGCAGAAGCCCTGGCGGAGTGGCAAGCGACTCGAACAGGCTTTTTGACGGCCGCATTATCAAATCAGCTAGGATTTCTTCGAATCCCTGATGACGCCGGAGTTGTTGAAGGGGAACCTTGTGCTGGCGATGAGACAGCGCATTATGAACTCCTTTTAACGGTATGTAATACTAGGACCTAGTTAAAACTACCGTGGATTACTGATCTCCGCTTGCAGAACGGTCTCATTGGGCAACCTGTCCCAGAAACAGGGAACTTCTTTTCCGTACGGCCGGCGGTGTTGTGTCCTCTCTCGCGTACGCTAGGCCGTGTTCTCTAGCCTCTGCCAATATTCACCATATCTGAATGCAGGCGGGAATCTCACCATCAACAGCACGAACCCCTTGGACCCGCCGCTGATCAATCCCAACTTCCTCTCACATCCGCAAGACCTTGCTATCATGCAATACGCTGTTGCGAGCGCACAAAGGTTGGTCACTGCCCCGGTGTGGGATGGGTACATCCTCGAGCTCGTAACGAGCACCACCGAAGAGGATATCAGGAATGGGGCTGCCAGCCTATTCCATCCGGTGGGTTCGGCAAGCATGTCCCCAGTGAACGCAGATTGGGGAGTGGTAGACCCAGATCTAAAGTTGAAGGGCGCGAAGGGTGTCAGGATCGTCGATGCTTCAGTCCTGGTAGGTCCTTCAACTCAAGACGTCACAACAGGCTTACAGTTCCTGCTTACTCTTCCTCGCTCTTAGCCGTTTTTGCCAGCAGCGCATACCCAAGCGCCGGTATATGTGTTTGCGGAGAGAGCCGCGGATTTGATCAAAGCAGACAGATAATACACAAGTATCGTTCTTCGCTTCTAGCCCTTTTTGCCAGCAGCGCAATACCCAGGTGCCGGTACACGGCGGAGAGCAAGCAGAGAGAGCTACAGATTTAATCAATTCAGACATACAATAAATAGTTGTCGAAGAAAGACCGGCGAATGATTTGATGTATGAGGCAATCCGAATATAATTGGGAGGATCAAAATGAACAAGATCGATTCGAAGTTGTGTAAAAGCTAACGGGGATCTCATGGTTAGAATGCACAATCTGGAATGGAATGGTCTGAGAAAATGACAAACACTTTACAGCGAACGGGGTCCCGGGGACTTTCACTTTGCATAAGTATAATTACAGCACCAGCCAGCGGCTTCTTAAGATCGACAAGGCCAGCCGGATCCTCAATTCAGTTTCGGGTTTCCCAGGCGATGAAGCAAATGAACGCCAAGCCTAACCGGATACGAGGCTGTTCAAACACTAGTAGGTATATATCATGCAGAGATGACCGAGAACATGAATCATTTACGAACATTAAGTGGTAAATTTGGAGCAAATTCACCGGGCGATGATTCATCTCACACGTAGGAGCACTGAATTGAATATATACTGCACTAAGATTCGAGATACCGTCACGGTCGGCTTCATAGATCTTGATATGATGTTTATCAGTCTTTAGTGAACGGTGTAATAGGGTGGATAGCGATATATTTCGATGTTAGTCCTATCTCCAATCCGACATACAACGCCCTCGTAAAACAACAAGTAAGACAAAGTATCGAACTCGGATAGCAGGAATTGGCAAGGGAATCCCCGAGGAACTACATACTCGGACATCTCCAAGAATCCCAGAAGGCATCACGAAATCCCGCATGACGCCAGCAAGCCCCTTCATGAAAAACTAAGTTTTACAACAACATCCGAAGATGAGGCGTAGGAACCTAGAAGCCAGGAAGCAGCAGCTTGAGCGCCGGGGTATCTGGTGGGGCAGAGGAGAACGCCCCACCTCCCTGCCCCCATAGGTCGAAGGATGCCCGCCGAGGGAGAAAGCTGTACCTGCCGATGTTTCCGGGTTGACAAGCACAAAGAGATCGATGGATGACACGTTCGGCGGGTAGAGTAACCACATCGTTCGAAGGACGTGCCGCTCAGAGCTGGTTTACGAGCCTCTGCTGAGTAAATATCTCGGTACCCCATCACTACATTATGAATCAGCACGCCAAGAACTGTTGGGAATTGATAGCACTTACCCGTATGGGTACAGGCCAAGCAACCACGCCTCCAAACAAGCGAATCAACCCTTCACCATCTATGTACAATACTACCAATGTACAACATCCACATCCAGTCCATGTCTGTCCGAAGTCTACTACGCCACTTTTTCATTCTCGTCCTGAACATCGAGTATCCGGAAGCTCTGATCATCGTTCCAGCCATACCTACCACCAGAACAAGTTAGCCCGTCTCCAGTAAAGAGTAAACCTGTCACATACCTGAGCTTCAACCCCTCCACCCCCACCAACTTCACCGTATCGGGCAAAGACGAATCAATCATCAATCGCACACCATCTACCAGCCTAGCCTCCCTCGGCGGTGTATCCTTATCCCGGTCTGTTGTCATTCCCAAAAGGGCAAACGACAAGACACACATAAGTGCACTGCATGCCGTCCCAATCACCGCTCGCCAAAGAATAACCTTCAACGTGGCCTTCGTCTCGGACAAGGTGACTTGTGCATCAACCACGGCATCCCAGCCGCCTGAAGCAGCGCCCAATTGAAAGTCTTGACAGACAGACGGAGGCTGACGAGAATACATTGGCCAGGGTGGGCAATCGCACAATTGCCACACTTTCCAAATATAGCTCGCATAGAGAGCTCCTAAACTCCCTTCGAGTTCATCAAGTCCGAGATATGAGTAGTTATTGCTCAGCGACGGGGAGACGAGATTGGTCAGCAGTTGCTCAACAGAGCTCTGGCCAAGATTGGCGATCGACGCGTTGTCTGAGATGATTTCGTCTGCCGTAGGAACAGGGCTGAACGCTGTAAGGAAAAGATCTTCGATGCGCAACAGGCTAGTCGGCTCCCAATAAAATTCGTCCCACTGATGAGGTTCTGGATCAGATGGCGTGTCGACCAGAACTCCGGAGTATGTCACTTCGACGTCTGCTTGAGTCGTTTGAAGAGTACAGCCAATAGCCTGAACAAACATCTGCACCGTCTTGCAGGGCCCTGGCCTATCGTCATCGTGATGCTTGCAAAGGCCTGTGCCGATTGTTGTGTTGGAAATAGGTCTCGATAAACCATCAGCGTCACGTATAAGGACGTCCTCGTCTGATGTAGCAATGACAAAGACGACTTGTTGGTGACTTGGAAAGCTGAGATTCCCCTCCAGGACCCAGGGCTGAACGACAACCTTCGTGAAGTTGTTATAACCGGGATTGAGACACGCATGAGGAATCATAGGGTAATCATTCGATCCGCACGGCATCTGAAGGGTTTGAAAAAAGGTTGTAAAGTTCAAGCCCGGGACCTTTGAGTCCCAATAAGGAGGCTGGTGCATCGAAAAGTTGAACCAGACATCGAGGGGTTCGTCCTCGTCGTTCGAGACATCGACAGGTATAGAATGCGACGTATCGTTCTTCTCATAGGCCATCAGAAAAATGTCGACAGTGGCATTCTCCACTCGGCTACATTGCACGTTCATTGTGGTGGAATTAACGATGACTATAGCGAATATGAAGAACGATAGTGCTGAGACAAAAAGAGACCTACTAGAGCTGTATTCCTGAGTTGGAAAGTTACTGATGGGAATGTCATGTACAACGCTGGACCAAAGGTGAACTATGACTAACAAACGGCGAATGAACTGACATACTTTTTTTGAAGGCCGGGGGTTTTTGAGTAGCCCGCCGAAGATATGAACATATCAAGGTCCCATTGTCTGGCCTACGGCTTTGTCAGATTCATGACAAGAGTGCAGGAATAACTTTCATACGGGCCAGGTCCATTTGCTATCTCTCACGTAGGCGTCTTGTATGTTGAGGGAGGAAAGACTAAGTGGATCGAGGTATGAACCCATATGATTCGTCACCGAAGCATTGAGCGACTGCACAGAACTGTCGACGTATATTTGTACGCCTGAATATGTGAGACATGTGCTTCAGGCGCAAAGGACCGACATACCGAGAACGCTTGACATTACGATGCATAAGCATACTGAAGCAATAAAGTATAGGGGAATGGTTGTGAAGACAGTGTTGAAAGGATTCAAAGACTGTCTGGAGCTCGGTCTCCAATTCGATAGGGAGGATGTTAGGCCGGACCATGCTTGAATGCGAAGGTCGAGCTCAGCCAGACTCGTGGCTACATTCGGATAAGAACAAGGACTGAAAGCAAGACGACCACGTACGATGCCGAATAGCGAAATCTACAGCCGCCACCCGAGATAAAGAAGCCAAAACTATGACCGTTGCCGTGAAGAATATCTGAAACCCGAGCGACAAATAGCTGGAAATTGGCGCAGCCTGCGATGTTCGTGAGCCAGGGGCAGAAAGGGGGCAATACGGCAACTTACATTTGCAAAGGGCACCGATACATCTTCGTCCAAGTGAAGGATGCCAACAATGAAGATTGTCAAAGTGATAGCCAGAAGAAGAAGATGCAGCAAGTGAATAACGATGAGCCGGCGAGAGAGACGGGTGGCCGTAGGAGGAGGTACATTGACTACTGTCGGTGAGCCAGTGGACGACGAGGCATCGAGGGCCAGCAGCGACGCCCTGTCTGAGCCTTTGTCGTCCTTGTCCAGGAGCAGCATGGTGGAGCAGAACCGGCAGTCAGGGTTGTGCCACGCACTGCATCAACAGAAAGTTCCCACAACGGAAATATCCCGCCGATACCGTGGTTCCAATCACTGGCGTTACCCGAGCGACGACGACGGTGATGGTGGATACTGGGCAAGCCTGAAATAAGACATCTGCAGCACTGCCTTCATTTGTACTCCCGCCGGCCCGCGCTCCGAGACAAGCCGACGGTATAGCAAGCTACTACCTCCACGTTCAGTCCGCCAGAATGTTCAAAGTGGGTCAAAACTCGAAACCAAGGCCTCGCCTGTACGTCAAAGCCTTGGGTTCCTATTCGTTGCCAGCTTTTTGGTCAGCAGGTCCAGCGGAAGAACGCTCTGAATCCACGGTTTTGCCGGTGTGAGCGAGTGACCGTCCACAAGCCGTTTTTGCAGGAAAAAGCACGGAAATTTGGCGAAATATAGGCCAGGCGATGGAATCCTGTTCAAAGGACACGAAAAGTGAGAGGCATGTGGAAAAGAGGTTGCAGACTGCGCAGATCCGCAGCCAGAGACGATAATCGCCCACGTGGTTGTATTGATTTCCCCCTCTGCAGCCAAATAACGCGTATACAAGTTTACCGGATCACCTCAACAATTCAAAGCGACGCAAACCGTGGTCGTAGTCAAACATCAGCATCAGAGCTGAGCGCTGATGCACTGGGCGGGAACTTGGAAGGCAACATGACTGCAAAGATTGAGATTTCACACAAGGGCCAAAAATGGATCACGTGCCGAAGCTATTTTCTTCTTCTGCAGCCAAAGAACGCGTTCCTTGTGGTCTGGGCTATCAGTCGACCAGACGAAGCGTTCGTTCAAGCTGAACGACCCCCTCTCGCTCCTGCAAACAGCGCTTTCGCGTCTCGGTCCCTTCCATCCCTTGGATTTTACCTTCAAAACAAACCGTAGAAGCGTCAATGCTCTTTTGCTCCAAGTCATCCAGGTGTCCAGACAATGGCGTACAGCCATCCTCGAGCTGTCCTCAGAGCGCATGCTCACTCTCTTCACCGTCCGTAACAACACCCCAAATCTCAAATCTCTCCTCCTAAAATGCTCCGACATCCACGAATTCGGCACCATCGACGCCTTCCACCCAACCCTTCCAAGGTCGCGGTGCAGAACTTTGACCACCTCAAAAACCGGATCGAGCTTCCGTACCCTCGTATTGTCGAATTCAGCGACGACCGTGAATGGGGAGACGAATCCTTGACAGATTACTACGTCTCCCTCCTCCGCCAGTCTCCCAAATTAGAACGGCTACTCACGAACCACCAATTCCCTGGACCCCCAGGTAAACGCTCTTTCCCCAGCAAAAACAAGTCTGGTATCATCACCAGTGTCTCTGTACGCGACCTCCACGCATGCGACAGCGCTCTCATGCGGCGCATCTCCCTCCCTGCCCTCGAATCCCTGACGGTCAACTCCTGGGATGTCTCCCTCCCAGACGACATACTCCCCGCCATCCGAGACATGCTCGTTAGGTCCAAATGCCCCTTACGTACCCTCTCCATCTTCGACGCTCCGGGACACAGCGACCTCGTCCGTATCCTCGAAAGCACCCCCCAGCTCACCGAGCTCCGCCTCCGGTTCCCATCATGGTCGAAAAAACAGGACAACACTGTCAACAGCCTCATCGAGAAGGCCAAGAAAATCCTTCCCCAACTGCGCATCCTCGATATCAATATGTACGATTGCGAGTTCCTCGGTGTGGGTTTCGCGTTTGTTGGCGCCGGTCTGCTGGATTTAGTCAAGGCGCGCCCGGGGTTGCGGGTGCTCAATGTGCAGGTTTTGACGCAGGATGTGTTGACGGTGTTAAAGCAGAAGGACCTAGAAGAACTTCGGGCTTTGAAGTCGCAAGGACGGGAATTGTCTATCACGACACGAGGTGAATATAGGAAAGGCGAAGACGATCAAAGGTTCACACAGACCGAAAAGCTCCGTGTTTACGTGTGACGCGCAGGATCGTTTCTCGTCCTTGTATATACATTCAGCATTAGTAACCTTTGACAGGCTACAAGGTAATCTCTTCTCTTTCGTCGCCGTCCACATTTCTAATAGATATATATAGGTCCCTCCTCTTCACGGTTCACCTGTGTATACTAAACCGAAGGACTAGCGGTTGCATTCAGCTAGACCGGAATCTACATACGATACTGGTTAGCAAACATTCCTTCCTCCAAAGCATCGATTAACCATCCTCCAGTATTTACGCTCTAATTAATTGGTTATTGGCAGACCATTTTCGGCAATTCGGAACGTCGGCTCTGAATGCCGATCATCAAAAAAATCGACCAGGCCAAAACACCACTCCACTGACTCCACATCGTGCCAAACGCGAGAAGTGATGTCTACGTGCACAAGGCCGTCTGACTTGCATTTTATATATATATTTCTAGCTCTGGCTATTCAATGAACGACTGGCTTTACACTTTTATGGCTGTGGCGGACCGATTGGTACTCAAACAGTGAGCAACTCCAAATCTGGTGCGTAATGCCCTTTTTGTTACTTACTAATTCACTCACCGACCTGACAGAACTTTGAGGTACGAAACAATCCTCGAGAATCTCCTTCAGATGTCCACCGCGTCACATGCAT